>OX387185.1:48322278-48698209 GCA_947561395.2 Buxus sempervirens
TCCTAAAAGTTCTTGGGAAAGATGCTATAATGTTTAACGTAATTCCACATGGTACACTACTGTATGTACTGATTTATTTCATAAAATTGGACAACTGCTCCAAAATTAAACAAATTGAATGGGTAAAGAAGCCACGAACCTTAGTTTTAGTTTCACATCGAACATCAAGTTGCTGCACACGCAATGAAAGGTGACCAGCTATCTGGCTCCCAAAACACCAAGGCAGGAAATGACAGCCTGGCTGAAGAACATCATCAAACTTACCAAAATTTTCCTTGATAGCTACAGTTGATTGGTCTACTTGGACGCAGCATAGTGCTTGTCCCATTTTTTGGTTCTACAAGTAGGATAGAAGTTACAAAGACCAATTCAATAAAATTAAATACAATTATTTGAGTGCATTACCAAGAATTCTAGTAATATACTTTTTTAAAGTTAAAGAAAACTTGTGAAAACCCCCATAGTTGTTTTTCTAAGAATAAAGGGATTCATTAAAGGAAAGGGGAAAAGAACAAAAAAAAGGACCAATGAGATATGGGAACCCGCACATGAACAAGAAGAGAGAGAAAAGAAAGACAAATGGGAAAACTCCCATAGTTTATTGATATAGAATTTTGAAATTTAATCCTAGAATGCATTTAAACTATGTTGGCTTGTAACTTCTATGCAATCAATCACTTTGTCCAATAAATTGTCACATTTGAAGATAGATGCCAAAGGCTTAAACCTAATTTTAGTAGATTACTAGTTATTCCATTCCATCAATGGGTTCACCTGTTTCTTCTAAATATATCAAATAAAAAATTGGAAATTGGAAATTATTTTGGGATCTTACATGAAACATGTCAAAAATTGATTGGAAAGATATATTTCAGGCAAAATACTTTCAGACAAAATCATAATAGCCTAGCCCACATACCATTTTATCTTTCTATTAGTTATTCTGTGAATGGATTCAAAAGTTTAATCTAGGTATATCAGATTAACATTTGGGATTCAGAATTTAGTTTGGGATCTTATATCAAACATTTCAAAAAATGATTGGAAAGATATATGTGAAGCAAAAATAATTGCAGAAAAAATCATAATAGCCAAGCCCACAAACCATTTTATCTTTCCCAAGATAAAAGTCTTAACAAATCATCGTATATTTGCTTAATATCCTAGAAATTTATTCAACCATATGGGTTTTGGTGTTTGGTTCTTAAGATGAATGTTTGGGATCTTATGATAAACATTTTGAAACTTGATTCAATAAACAAACTCGTCAGTCAAGAAACCTACAAAAAAAGCATAATAACCTGGGACAACTATATTTTTTGTCAATCACAAATGAAACAATCTCAACAAATCACCAAATGTTTTAGACAAATATACAACCTGAGCTTCATTGTTTGATATTACAACTGGAATTAAGATAAACACCTAGAAAAATATTTGGCATTATTGAACAATATTTTTTATTCCCAAACCAAAGTTACGACAGGAAAACTTGGAGCTTATCAATGGTGTTTGAAAAATTGATCAAAAGAAGCACCATAATAGAAATAGAGAATTTGCAACACAAATTTACAAGCTTCCGTCTTTTTTTTTTTAAATCAAAACAGAGTAAGTGAGAACATTTCATAGGGACAGATTTCTTGTTGTGGCATTTTATTAGGACTAATGGAGAAGAATCCCAGTGTCCCAATTCACATAGAATGATCACAAATCTGACCAAATATATCTATCCTGTCAGCAGTTATACCACAGGCCAGGTTCACAAACATATGCCATCATAAAAAATAAATAAATGAATAAATAATACACATTCAAAAGTTTAATTTTAAAGAAGTGCTAAAATAAAATAAATCAAATAAAAGACCCAAAACATACTTTGTTCACACTAAAAAAAGTTAAAATTAAGTAGATTAAGTACTAAACCCTAATTGAGTCTCCAATCAACAAATTTTACTTTGTATGAGAAAATATTGAGTTATATGTCAAATAGAACAACCTACAAAGGCATGAATGTTAAAAAAAATCAGACACGTATAGATCAGGTAACAGAAATTAGCAAACTTAGGAAACACATATCAGAGTTGGAAACCAGAAAACTTAAGCAAAATGTCATAAAACACAATGACGTAATAAGAAGTCTGCCTTTGACCTTAAAAATGATAATAAGCTTGCCTTATTAAAGCCTGCTTCCAGACTTAATAAGCCTGCTTATTACAACTCTAGGAGAAGAGAATATAAGGAGGGATATTTCTTCAGCAATATTCACCTTAAATTGTTAACAAATACAGTTGTGACTAGGAACCTGACAACCAAAGAATAGATACAATACCATAACAATCTCATACCAAAAAACATATTATCAGAAAAACTGGCCACAACAAAAAGAAGTTAAAACGATCTGAACCCCACAAGTCGCTATAATATCAAAAGACAGATTAAGATATACGCCAGATGAACAGAAATCAAAGAAAGATTGATCAAATTAAACAAGAGGATTTGGATTTTATATCCGTACGAAAAAGTATTCAGCCATGATAAAGTTCACCGCCAAAAAAAAAATAATAATAATAAAACAACGGGGTCCGAGGTTCAAAAGCGGAGTCAAATCCCACACAAACACTACCAGCGACGGAATTAATTAATGAACTCACATTAGAAAAGAAAAGACCTCAACCGATAACAAAACAAGACCTAATAATTCCATGTTAGAGCAGTGGATTGCAGATTTCTGAAGCCTATGCAATTAATTATTTTATTAACAAAAATAACAACTATCTAGTCACTGGAATTTAAATGCATGACTAACGACGTTCATAAGAGCATCTCAAAGATAAACATAAAAAGTATTTGGCGTCATATCCACTAAACACAAGAAACACACCGTAAATGTTTACTACGGATTTTACACAGCGATAAAAAAACAAGAGATCCGAAACAAATGAACAACCTAAATTGCATAATTGCAAAAATTTACGTAAAAATCAACCTTCTTAGTGATTGTAATTCTTCAAATTATGAACACAGGAGCACAGAAACATAAAAATAATGATTCATCAGAACAATCACAAACCTTCTTGAAAAAAAGAAGCTAGTGATATCTCACAATCTCAAGGAAATTCTCACCACTTAGCAGTCCAAGAGAGCTGAAAGATTCTAGGGCAAAAGTTATTGAGAAGATGATGCGGAGAACTAACGAGGAAGCTCACATGGTCGGTTTCCGGGAAATTCCAATTTTGAGAAAACAAACCAAAAGAGATGTGCAGCTTTAACAGCCAAGGCGCGCGTACGGCTATAAATAGAGACGATGCGTGAGAATTACTTTTGACTTTTTCCATTTTAAAATTTACAGATTAAAGATGTAATTTTCCTAATTAATTTTTTCCGTAAGAAATTATCTACGCACAGACAGATTAGAGTTGTAAGTAGCGAGGGTTCGGTGGTCCCAAACTCAACTTTGGACCACAGACGAAGATCGATCTAAACCCAAATTAAATGCTCACTTCATAATTTTATTCGTATTTGGTTGGATCGGCATTTGGTTGGTCCAGGTTAGATTTATAACTCTAAGATAATGTACGTATTTAATTTCGTTGAATTTTAAGAAAATTTTAAAATCTAGAGTGAAGTCGTAGCTTCAAGGATTGTTGGCCTTGTTTGAAATTGCTACTTAAATTGAGAAGCAATTCCTTTAAAATTGATTTTGATAAAACATTTCAAAAATAATTTATTTCATATGCAAAGATATACTTAACAAATACCAATTTATAAAGTCTTTTTCGTTCTTAATGAATTGAAATGTAGGATAGGTATTATAAAATAATATGAGGTATTAATAATATGAAGGTAAAATAGTTTGAAAAAGTGTTATTTAATTGAATAAAATGTCTTACGTAATATTCATCATCTATACTATTATTTAATCGAACCCTGGATAATAATTCTCGGATTTTGGACGGCCACTTTATTTGATCACAAAATACTTATTTGAAAATCCTTAAAAAAAACTCTTATATCTAATAGGAAACTACCAACATAAATGATTTCTATCTTCTTTGTAACTCACCATATCTATATCTTGTAAAAAAAACTATCACCTCAAGAATCTCACGTTAACTACATATGCATATGTGCAGTAGTAACTTGCCTCCCGTTGTTTAGAGAAATAAGACATCCATTGCTTCAATAAAATTAGGTTTTCAATAAACCAGTTTATTAAGCGATGCTTCTCGAACATATTTACCAAACATTAATTGTGCATCACTAAAGCGAGTCTATGCCTAAGAATCACTTCCAAGACCTAAAGATGTCATATCACACAAATTGGATATGCATTGCTATAACTTGTGTAGGCCTAACAACTACTTATATGGTGCCTGAAAATATCATCATTTTGATGATATCCTACCAAAAAAAAAATCTTGCAAAGAAAAGGAGAAAAAGAAAGAAAGAAAAGAACTGATATCTTGAAATCACATAACTTATAATAAAACAAATCAAAGCGCAAAATATCTTTAAAAATACTAATAAATGCAGTCGCCCAGGTCATATGTTCATCTCAACAAGCATAAGCTTAGGGTGGAGAGTGATTTTCTATATTCATGTGTTGTGCACGAGGTCCGTTCTATTCCATACTTCATAGTGCAGCGAGTATAACCAATGAAGATCGTTTCCTCTAATACCACTCGATGATATCAGCATGAAATAGATGAGACCGTTTCATTTAGTGCCACTCGGTGGTCCTAGCATGAAACACACAGATGGATGCCCTTATCAAGGGGGGCCCCCCAAGCGGTTGGTAGCATTGGATTCTAAGACTAGAGAAAATGGGTTTGGCGAAGAAACCAGATGGTTTGGTCTGCTACGTTTCGTTGTACCATCCAAAAAACGTAGGGATAGCAGGGGCCTGCAGCCCAAAACACACACCCAACCTGTGGTACCAAGGGCAATAAGGGGCCCACACTCCAAAGCATAATACCAGCCTGGTTCTGTTGAGAGCGTTTCACCTAAAGCCACTCAGTGGTGCCAACATGAAATGCATGGATGGATGCCCATGTCAAGAGGGGGACCACACATTCAAATTCCATCCCAACTTGTGGTTTCACAGAACCACCGGATTTTGGCTCTAGAAGAAATGATTTCGGTTCTGTTGTGTACCAGACAAAATGAGTTTGGGGGAGACTTATGAAACATGACAAATTGTTAGTGGAAGTTAGGTGTTTGCGCTTTTGTCCTCCAAGGAAATCAAATTTCAAACAAGGTGCATAATTTAATCATATTTTGTTGAAATCTAGTAGCTAGTGTGTCCGTGCCCATGTATGTATGTATTCTGTTGGAGTATTTTACTTAAAAAAAAAAACCTTGCTTTATTGGGTAGGTGGTTTGATCCATTAGAACTTGATTGTGCTTGTGTATGCGGTGTAAGGAAGATAGTCTCACGAAATGAAGTAGAGTTAGCAAGTGGTTTATATATGATTCCATTTGTATGGATTGGTCGCCATGTGCGAATATTTGAGGAGTCTTCACGCGCCCAAGATGTCCGGGTGAAGGCTCATGGTCATTCGTGTTAGGGGTGTTGGGCCGAGGTTCGGCATCCTGCTAATAATATAAGGAAATTAAAGATTATTGGTTTAGTGGTAAGCGCTTGATCCTAACAATTCCAATGAGATTTTTCGGGCCTTAAGTACTCCAAAGTTCCTTAATGCCCGTGCACTTGGATGCTACATCATAAACACGAACACCTGAGACTCAGCTTGGTTAGGTTCGTGCTCATGGTAGAACTGACCTTTTTACAATTTTGTATTAGCTAATGACCGACTTTGCATGGATCGATCATCAACCAACTTGATCTCCACAGCTTAATACTCCAATCGCGTATGTTTGCAACGGGAAGAAATTGTTTGTGGCCTTTCCCTGAATGGTCCTTGATGCGATCGTGAGATGCTACCATGTGGAGCATCTCACGGCCAGAATTTTTTCATTGTTTTAAATGTTTTTAAGTGGGATCCACATGACAAAACATTGGCCATGAGATGCTCCACATGGCAGCATCTCATGGTCGCATCAGGGATTGTCTCAGGGAAAGGCCACAGACGATTTCATTCCGTTTGCAACACTTTGAACTAACAAGAAATTTTACAATGGAATCTTCAGTTTCTATATGATTCCTTTGATATATATGCAATGAAATGTTGGGAGGGGTTGGAAATAAAATTTGTGACAACTTTTCTTGCTAATAGAACTCCATACAAGGCTATTGTAGGCACCTTAATTTTGTACTAGTAAAAGAGTGCACGAAGCAAGGAAAGATAAAACCCTGAAATAACATGAGAATAGGCTTGGGAATATAAGAATTTTTGAACATATGGGCTATCTCATGATTTATCATGATATTTTCTCGTACTGATCTATGTGGGGCAAGCGCAATTTGGAACAGAGAAACCAATTTCTCCATCATTGGTCTCAATCCAATCACAATGATCATTGCAATAATTTTATGGACAAAATGACAAAGACTTAAATTCCTGAGGGTTGTTGTTTTGGGGGATAAGCTTGATGGACGTATGATTTAGATCTTTATCCAAAAAACCAACTTTGCAAAAAGTCTTTGATTGTTTTAATGACATCTCCACCAAATCAAAAACCCAAGCTGTTAATCTTGTGGATAGATATGTTTGGGATGAAATTGTTTGCTGCCCTTTTAGTACAGGTGTTCTTGTAGTTTGATTCATGTGATGCACGAGAATTTTTATATGAGTTCAAAACAAGCCTTATATGAGTTCAGAACCCTCAAATTAGTGGATTTTGACAAAATCAGGCTTCTTCGAAGAGCAAAAAATAAAAATAAAAAAGGCCATCACCCAGAAAACCAAATATTAGCATAAACTAAAAATTTGACTTTTTTTTATTGTAAGTAATTAAGTTAATGTAAATATTTTTATTGAAGCTAAATATGGTAGGTAAACCTTTTTTACATGTAAAGATTTTAGTAAATGAAATCTCATGTTTAAAGCATTTATTTAAACGTCTTTCTTGCAAGCATTCTAGGTGTTCCTAAATAGTGTAGAGTGACAGAATCTGATTAGAATTATGTACTGTGAAAAGCTGTAGTTTACAATTAATTGTGCATATCCTGTGATAACCTGAAAATTGGCGACTAATTCTTGTGATTAATCGAAAGCTAGCGATTACAAAAACAAAAGGCCTCGCTTCTGCAAGTTTTTCTTAGGATTAGTCTTGTGATTAATTGATAAATCCATGATGGTGGCGATTAATGGTGAGTTCCATATCTACTCTTCCTGCAACTTACGTTCTGGGTTTTCTAACTAGTGATTAATTTGCAGTTAGCAGAGATTAATCATGAGCTCAAACATATTTTTTCCCAATCAATTTCCTTCCACTTTCATGATTCAAAACCCATTCAATCTTGCCAAAACCTAATTCCCATCATGCTAAGACCTTAAATACATTTTATTATGCATCAAAACACAAAAAAAAAAAAAAAAAAAATCATCAAACTAGATCACACACACAAAAGCATAGATTTTCCAGATTTTACTAATATACCACACAACTAACACAGGTTGCATTATTTTTTTTCGTTTTCAACGCGGCTCAAAATTGTGATGCTCACGTTACTGTTTTGATGATATTAATATATAGGAATAAACAAGAGAAAGTAAGAAAATGATCGCCGGATCGAGAGACTCCAAGAGATTAAAACAATCATGGGTGAAAGTTTCAAGAAAAATATTTGGCAATATTCTAAACAAAAGTTGTGGCCAAATTATTTTTCTTGTAAAGAGACTTTGAAATTATCATATATATATGAATGATACTATGGTCACAAAATGTTTCATGGAACGCTTACAAAAAGAGAGTGATATAAAAATTGGATTGAAAATGAAATGTTTTATAAGTATATACTCATTAATTGATAGACAAGAATAGAATTTTATTTAGAATACAGGTGATAAGTGATAAGGATTGAAACCTCAAAAAAGATGTTGAGTTTTTGAAGGAAACAAAAAGTAAGCGGTTTAGCGATGTCGATGAACCACTGTATAAGCAATGTTCAAAGCTACTCTTTTGCATTCAAAATCCTCTCTCTCTCTCTCTCTATGGAGTGTGGTTTGCATTCAAAATCCTTCGTCCCTCCCTCTCTCTTTCTCTCTGTGAGGAGTGTGGCCAGCAATCAAAATCCTTCCTCCCTCCCTTCCTCTCTCTTTCTCTCTGTGAGGAGTGTGGCTAGCATACATTTTCGATTGCTTTCATCGTCTTCTTACTTATTGTGGCTACAAGTTATTTTTCTTCTTCTTCTTTTGTGTACTACCTTTAACACAAAACTTTGGCACGGTACATATCATTAACATCTTTCAGCTTTTGAGGAAAGGCCTATTCCTTCCAACTCTTTGATTTTTTTCCCCTTTCTTGTGGTTTGCGGTTGACTGGTTTTCATGATCTCGCCTGCACAGACTTGGGCTCTTTTATCCCAACTCATTTTAGCAAAAAGGTAATTTTACGGCTTTTATGTTGATAAAAGAGATAGAGCCCAGGTTTATGGAGGCAAAACCATGGAAACCGAGTCATCCGCAAAGAAACAAAGTGTTGGAAGAAAGATGCTTTTTCAGTTGCCGTTGTGTTGCTGCTGCCACCAAGCAGGCTTTAGAAGTGGCCTTTGCTAGAGGGCTTTGTAATTGTAGATATTATTACAACATATTTTGGCAGAAAATAAAGGTAAAGAGATATGCTAAATTTATATATAATGGTAATGAGTTGTGGTCTATTTAGAATAAAATAAAGGTACAATTAATACCTTTGTTTGATATTAATCTTGCCTATTAAATTCTTGTTTCTCTTTATTTGTTATTAATAAAATTTCATGGGTTTCATCTTCTCTTTTTGCAGGTAGTAAAGGATTCCTTGAATGAAAAATGTTATTTGGTCTCAATCGATCCATGCCATAATTGGAAATTTCATGTTTTAGAACCTTTTAACATTGAAATGGTGAGTTCATTAAGTCCATCATCTGATCATCATGTATTGAGCCATCTATGATGCAGGATACAAGGGAAAAGAAGGAAGAATAGGGATCGAAGAAGGAATAAAGGAGTCTCACCTTTACTCAAATTCCCTCATTCTGGCATCTCACCAGATATAGAGTATCTCACCCTAAAGATATAATAACTGGGATTCAACTCTGATTTTCTTATTCTTCCTACTTCCTCTTATAGAAGAGGAAATGGGTTATTCAAAATTCAAATGACAAGAACAGAAATAATAACTACCTGATTTTTAGCTAAAGTCTAGGAATAGAAAACAGAAATTCAAATGTAAACTTTGAAACAAATTCAACTAACTAATCCCATGAAACGTGTGAACTCTTGATTTGCATCAATCTAAGCTCAAGTACTTAACTGGAAGTGCACCTGCTACCACATGGTGTTTGCATATGATTAATCTGTTTAGATTGCTTTAACAATTTGTGAGTAAAATCATATGTGATTTATCGGAAATGAGGGCTTTCTTCCCTCCTGCAATTGGATGTGTAACAGTAAAAGAGAACTATACGTTGCTTCTGGATCTGAAGCCAGACAGATATCAAGAGAGTTCTTCTGAGGTGCAACTCTTCTTCTTCGCTCTTGTCGTTTGGATGTTCTTGGATTCTAAAAGAGAAAAAGCCTAAACCTTTTATGCCTGCAGCTATTGTAGCGTAAGGGAACTTTTTCATAATCTGCAGAAATCTTGCAACAACTTGCAGATTTTTAAATCTTCATTTGTATTTTCATCCCTAGCTTGCATTACACAATCTTGGCTTTTGGGTGGTATTTACTTTCGTTAGATTTATAGCTTTAGGATAGAGCAGGTATTTACTAAAGTTGTGAAATTTAGTCTTACAATGAAAAGGAAAAAAGAGGGAAATGATATCTTGAAATCACATAAATCATAATTAAACAAATTAAAGCATAAAATATCCTTAAATAATATTAACAAATGTCAATTAAGAGATCAAATGGGTTTTGAAAAAAGGAAAAAAAAAGGAAAAACACTTTCAAGAAGCCGGTCATCAATAATTTCAATGGCCAATTGCTCCATTTGAAACATTTTGTAAATGTTTACCCATACCAACACTTAGAAAGTGGTTTGTTCAAACGCTTCCATACCATACATGTAATAAAACGACTTGAAATCTACTGGAGCTCTTGGTTGGAAGATCTGTTGGTCCAACGGTGATGTATGTGTTCATATAGGTGCATGAAGCCTATGTGTACACACCTTCCACCGTTGCCACCGTTGGACCAGTGGATCTTCCAGCGTGAGCGACTAGCTGATATGGCTTCTAATAAAACTAACATAGATTGAACATCTTGTGATTAATTGAAAATTGGCGAGTACCTCCTGTGATTAATCGAGATCTAGCGATTAGAAAAACAAAGGACCTCATTTTTGCATGTTTTTTTTAGAATTAGTCTCGCAATTAATCCATAAATCCATGATTGTGGCAATTAATGATGAGTTCCACAACTACTCTTCCTGCAACATACTTTACTTTCTTGGTTTTCTAACTAGCTATTAATTTGCAGTTAGTAGAGATTAATCATGAGTTCAAAGATATTTTCTCCCAATCCATTTTCTTCCACTTTCTTCATGATTAAAAACACATTCAAGCCTGTCTAAACCTAATTCCCATTATGCTAATATCTTAAAATACTTTTTATATGCATCAAACCACAACAATCATCAAACAAAATCACACACACACAAAAGCATAGATTTTCCTCATATTACTCATATCACTATTTTGATGACACCAATACATAGGAATCAACAAGAGAAAGCAAGAGAATAATCGCTGGATTGAGAGATTCCAGGAGATTAAAACAATCTTAGGTGGAAGTTTCAAGAAAAATATTTGGCAATATTCTATACAAACTTGCGGCCAAATTATTTTCTTGTGAAGACACTTTGAAATTATCATATGAATGATACTATGGTCACAAAAGGTTTCGTGCAACGCTTCAAAAAGAGCATTGTACAAAGCTTTGATTGAAAATGAAATGTTTTAAAAGTATATGCTCATTAAAGTGATGGAGAAGGATAGAATTTTATTTATAATATATGTGAAAAGCGATAAGGATTGAAACCTAAAAAAATAGGTTGAGTTTTTGAAGGAATCGAAAAAAGTGGTTTATTGATGTTGGTTTTTTTTTCCAGCTAATAATTGTAAAAGCAAATTAATAAATAAGACTATTGAAAAATCCATGTGGACATGCATACAATGTGCCACCATTGTTTAATAGTTGGAACCATTATATAAGCAATGTTTAAGGTTACTCTCTTGCATTCAAAATCCTCCGTCCCTTCCTTTCTTTCTCTCTCTCTCTGTGGAGTGTGGCTAGATCTATTTTTTATTTCTTTCATCGTCTTCTTGCTTCTTGTGGCTAAAAGTTATTTTTCTTTACCTTCTCTGTATCATCTTTAACACAAAACTTTGATGGTGGTACATATCACAGACATCTTTCAGCTCTTGAGGAAAGGCCTATTCCTTCCAACTCTTTGTTTTTTTTTTCCATTTTTATGGTTTTGCGGTCGAGTTTTTTTTGTGATCTTGCTTGCACAGACACATGTTTTAGAACCTTTTCACATATTTTGTGAGTTCATTAAGTGCATCATCATGGATTGAGCCATTTAAGCCTTGAGTACTTAACTTGAAGTTCATCTGCTACCACATGGTGTTTGCATATAATCTGTGTAACCGCACTAATGAAGAGCATGCTCTTAGCTCAATTAATCCGTTTAGATTGCTTTAACAATTTATGAGTAAAATGATATGTGATTTATTGGAAATGATGGTTTTCTTCGCTCCTTCAATTCGATCTGTAACAGAAAAACAGAACTATACATTGCTTCTGGATCTTAAGGTACCCATATCAAGAGAGCACTTCATCGTCTCCTTCTTCGTCTCAGGTACAATTCTGCTTCTTCGCTCTTGTCGTTTGGATGTTCTTTGATTCTAAAGAGGAAAAAGCCTAAACCTTTTACGCCTGCTCTTGTTACAAAGGGCAAGTTTTTCATAATCTGCAGAAATATTGCAACAACTTGCAGGTTTTTAAATCTTCTGTTGTACTTTTATCCTATCTTGCATTATACAATCTTGGATTTTGTTTCATTAACCCCTGCTGATCTCTGCCAGTTCTAAATGGAATATAAAGCTGATGAATGATTATACAGAGTGATCGGTGTTTAATTTGATTGTTTTTAGACCAGAGGTAGCACAGATGTTTTTAGCCTATACTTGGGAAGCATAAAGGGAAGAAATATACATATACTCTTACACATATCATTTCTAAGTCAATTGAGTGACTTTTCATGGTTTCAGGTCTTGAATGAAGATTAGCAATCAAGAAAGTTGCTAATCATGATCTGCCCGAAATGCATGCGCTGCATGGAGTTATCTGGCTTTTCAATCACTAGAAGATAAAAATGAAAAATAAAAGAGAAGCTATGAAGAAAATCAGAAACTAAAAACTGGAAGAAATAGGAATTGCGAGAAAGAATCGTCAGTCTTTTTATCCAACATAATATTAGCAACACAGGCTGAGAATAAAACTGTCCAAAGGCTTTCTCCTCCACTTGAGAATTTCTCTGCTGGACAAAGGTGGAGCCTCACATTCCTTCTCGCTGACTCTAAAAGACAACAACTTCAACACAACACTAACATACCTTCCCCCCCGGATTTTTCGAGTCACGCTCTTCCAAGACTCCGATGCCAGAGACACACTCCATATATACCTATCAACAATAGAAAAAAGAAGAAAACTGGGGGCCAACGGAAGAGAACGTAAACCCAGCTTTATGGTTGTCCATCGCCGGGTTTAGGGGATTGGTGGGGTCTTGGTGATTGATGGGGTCTGGGTGAGTGATGGGGTTTGGGTGAATGGTTGGGTAGAGGCGATTGATTGGGTCCAGGTGACCTGTGGGGCTGGTAAAGGGGATGATATGGAGAACGCACACCATTAGGTATCGAAAGGCTTCGAGTTGGTTGGCCGTTCCTTGATGCAGGCCCTCCTTGTGTTCTAGCCCCACCTCGGGCATTTGGGTTGATCCCAAGGCGCTCAGCTTGCATTGTTTGGAAGTAGTAGGAAGAGCTGGCCATATCTTTGAGGCTTGGAAGAGGCTTCAGAGCTTCAACTACTTCACTCATCAGAGGTCTTGCCTTTGGGTCCCGACTAAGGCAGTGGGCAGCCAGCTGGACAGCTCTCTGCGCACCCTTAATGGAGAAGTGACCTTCAAGGCGAGGGTCAATCAGTCGGTAGAACCTGCGCCTCTCTCCAAGATTTGGTCGAGCCCATTCCACCAGATTATGCTCTCCATTTGGCCGGTTTTTGTCCATTGATCTACGGCCAGTTAGCATTTCAAGTAGAACTACTCCAAAGCTGTAAACATCACTCTTTGATGTGAGATGCCCTGAGACAGAAGACTGGTAAGTCAGATGAAGAAAAAGGGGCCCAGATAAGAGCCCCAGGTTACAAGTAATTTCAATTTTCATAATTCCACACCAAGTGACAAGAATTATCAAAATAACATAAAACTTATACATACTGAGCTCACTTGTGGAAAAGTAGGAAAAAGTCGAAAAAATATGAAAAATATTTTTTGTAATAAAACATTGGTTACACAGCATAATTAAATGAGTGGACCCAGATGAAAGGCAACAAGTCACAATTGATATGAACTTCGAAATGAAATCCAACTCTCATTAGAAGATTCCAGTCACTGAGGTGTACAGTTTTACCCAAACTTAACAGTAGATGGCATAAATACATAGAGATCTCACATAAGAAAAAAAAACAATAATAATCATAGCTGCTTAAAACAATACAAATGTTGTTAGAAATCATGGCAAATTTGAATCCCTCTCAACAAAACAGCCTTTCATCAACCTCTATATTTAGTTAAACATCTAGTTAGTCATTTCTAGTCATGTCATTTGACCCTTTTTGTTCTAGATTGTATCCATTATTATGACAATTTTTATTGAAACATTTCATAAAATGAAAATGATACATTTAACTGAAATTCTTTAACTTTCCCATACACCAAGCTGTGGACAACCAACAATCCCAATTTCCACTTAAATACCATAGACTATTTGATACTTTTTAGCTTCATCGAAATTATCCGCAGACTGGTTTTCTTGAAAAGATACGAGTTCTCTCAGTTATGTCCCATTGGATTATGACTAATACTCATGAAATGACACAAAAGTTATATACAAATTTTTTTTTCCTGCTAAAGGTTAAAGGATTGTGCAACTAAAATTAAGATTATAAAGCTATAGATTATTTATTTTACTTACCCATAAAGTTTCCACCGTAAATGCATTATATAAAAGGCTAGGCAGCAATGTGTTTTCCTTCAAACAGAGATATAAATGAACTAAAAACCTATTTTGTTGGTAGAATACTCTCAAATCAAATTGTCCATTGTTTAACCAAAAATAAATTTCAGTTAATAAAATAACCAAATAATTGAGCAGAATTCAGTTACAAATTAAACCATCTTACACAGCAAATCAAGTGTGCTAGCCTTCTGAAGATAAATATGTTAAGACACCACAAAAATATTCTCTTCAGTGTTCAGTTATGCTAGGTTTCAAAAATGCTATCAGCTACTAGGCAATACAAGATTAATTTCAAACAAAGATTTTGCTGGACTCTTCAAATTTCTTTTCAGCTTAAAGAACAAATCTAGGCTGCACAAAAATAGATCACATTTTTGTGTTCATGTTTCAGAATCCGGCAGTTCTTTCATCTATCCTACCCATAAAAAAAGATTACAAAACTCTCACCTGAGAACAATAAACTCAAATCTAGTTCGACAAACAAATGACCAAAAGAAACAAATACAAATAAGGAAAAACTGGAAGTAGAAGATGACAACAAAAGCAAATATTATGACCGTTTTTAGTAGTCACTAAAAGGTTGTTAATGGTCCACACTTCACTGTTTTGCATAAATTGAAGAGCATGATGTGGAGTGGCAGGTAACATACTCCAATTGGCTTCTCAAGATTTAAATAGTATCACTGCTTATAACATCGCTGAAAAATGTTGCAACTTAATAAAAACCGAATACTTTTGATTAGTGGCAACTTAGAGTACTAAGGTTCAAATAAAATCATCGTATTTACGTTATATTGATGCTTTTCAAGCACAAAAGGAAAGATATGTAAAATTGATTTAACTTCGTGGAATCGTAGTCTTTCCAAAGCGCATGGTATCTCACAGTGATCATTTCCTTAAGTGGTCTAATGTGGAAGGAAAACGCAACAGAGCTTATTTCATTTTATAGGTCCAATGCCCCTGCATTTATGTCTGGTTTGGACTAATATCTGCTTTTGATATTTTGCTATATGTTTTTCCATTTCAGTTAAGAGGCAAAGGTTAAAGATTTGGACTGAGGGTCTTCATCGGCTTCATTAATATAATTCAATATTTAGATAAAAGGTGCTAGCCATGTGTATGAAATTATTATTTATGTTCTTGAAGACTACAGCTACACCTATGACACATTTAATTTAAAATTTTCAGTTGATTCACTACCTTTTAAGACCAAATGATTCACAATAAATACTCATAGATAAGTTTGGGAATTATCAACATCTAAAGATAGATTATGCAACCACTGTAATCCTTTCCTATTGACAAATTTAATAGGTAAAAAGCACGATAACCTATTGTGGCTCATACTGAAGAAGGGTCCAAGGAGGGTGCACTGGTCACAGATCTATCCTCTGGCATTTTCTTCACAAAGTAGCTGCACTCGGACCAAAAGGGGTGTAACACTTCCCCGCTATGTTACCGGTACATTGTCCAAGGGCCAAGGGCCAATATTTCAGCTGGTATGGTTGCCAGAACCCAGAAAATGAAGAATGACATTCAAAAGAGATTTATAGCTAATAATAAGGCTCCACTTTGACTCTCAAGGAGTTCTGGAAATTCTTATTTGGAAGATTAGATTCCAAAAGTGTTTTCTGTGTAAGTAAAAGGGTTTGGGCCCAAAGTAATCATATACTCACTTTAGTAAATGATTAAAGTATAGAATTCCCAATGTAATCCGTGAGCATACTTGCCTACATGCGAGGCATTTTATATAAGTTTGACAAGGAAGGCATGCTTAAACATTGAGGCATATTTTTGCTAAACTGCAGGGAATGACTAAGCAATTCACTGTTTTGAGTTTAGAACACGTTTCAGAATCCAAGTGCATATATGGTAACCCATTCCCCCTTCAGTTCAATTTGGCTTTCCCACTATGCGTTTTTTATTTGAATTTTCTTCTGATTTGTATGATTATACCGAATATAGTTTGAACTCCAATCAAAATCCTTCAATAAAAATTTCCAGCCTGTATAAAAAGGCACCATAAGCTGGTGTGGTCCCAGGAGGGGCAGACTAGCAATATACCTATTCATTAGAATTCTTTGCAAAGTGGATGCTATTCCCACATTGGTAGCCTGAGGCTTTTACCATTACTCCAAGTAATGGTGCCTATGTAGCAATAATTAAAACCCAGAACTGAAGTTGTGAAATCATATTAGCATTAATTCTTTACTTGTCTAAACTCAATTTCCACCCTCATAATAGTCAGACTTCCACTCTTGCTTTAATTTTAAATTTTACCCTTAAACCCACTTCAAAAATTTGATCTGCAAATATATTGTGCCGTAGCTTTTTTGCTTACTAATAGGGCTGTAAATGATCTCAGTGCCTCTAGGCTCAGGCTCTTTAAAAAATTTTGGGTTCAACCTTGGCTCAAGCTCTACTCACAAAAGCTTGACTCATTAAGGGGTAGTCTCACTAAAAATGACTTTAACTTGTGCTTTTTTTGGATTTATGTAAACGAAAAAAATGCCAATCTCCTTGTAATATTAACAAATATTATCTCTAAAAAAATATTAAAGAAAATCTCAAAAGTGGTTTCTAAACCGTAACTATATAAAGTGCAAAGTCCTAGTGCATCATATAGGGTTCAACCTTGGCTCAAGCTCATTAAAAATCCTTGAGCTCAAGCTCTACTCACAAAAGCTCGGCTCATTAAGGGGTAGGCTCACTAAAAATGACTTTAACTTGTGCTTTTTTTGGATTTATGTAAAGGAAAAAAATGCCAATCTACTCGTAATATTAACAAATATTATCTCTAAAAAAATATTAAAGAAAAACTCAAAAGTGGTTTCTAAACCGTAACTGTATAAAGTGCAAAGTCCTAGTGCATCATATAAGGACAAAGATATTCAAAAATCGAAAAAAAAAAATAGATGATTGAAAACAACAGAGTCAATAGATAATAACAAAAAAGTCAAAATAAAATAAGCTAAGGCTTCTTTATCGACAGTTATTGGGTCCCTTCTTTCTCAAATATTAAGAACTAATAGGATCCAAAACCTGCATTTAGAAGAAAAAAGAAAAATTTATTCACGTAACCATAATAATGAAGAACAATGTATATACAAAAACTTTTTAATTTTTTAGAAAGAAACAAAATAACTGAAGCAAAAAGCTGGCATTACCCAAGAGAAAGTAAGAACTTAAAAGCTAATTAGGGTTTTTAATGAATATATTCTACACTTCGATTAAGAGTCAAATAGTTGTTAATTAGGGTTTATTTTTAATTTGTTAACTTCTTAACTCTAGAAACTATATAATTATAAGTTAAACTTTACTAATTATATATCAATATGTATGTTTTTAGTATAGCAATATAATACCTAATATAGACATAGACATATATATATATATTAACAAGTTGAGCTTTAATCAAGCCGAGCCCACCCAAGCCGGGCTTAAGCTTGTTAAGTTGATGAGCTATTTTTGAGGCTCAAGCTCCACTCATGAGCCTAAAAATAGAGCTTAAGATTGGATCATGTGAACCAAGCTAGCTTGGCTCATTAACAGCTCTAATTAAAGAAAAATAGAAAAAAAAAAGCCCAAACCCACATGTGGACTGGATTCTTCCACATATCATTAACCAAGGATCTTAAGAAAAGAAATAGAAAGAATGAATCAGGCAACAATGAATGAAAATACAAAAGAACTTGACACCCTTTAACAAGGAATAGAGAGAACGACAATACAAAAGAATAACAATACATAATAAATAGAGAGAATAAATCAGGCAACAAGGAATGACAATAATCAAGAACTTAAAACTCTTTAAATCTTCATTTATCTCAGCAAGTTATGATTCATTCAACATATTGACAATTTGCATTTGATTGAAAGTTCCTTGTCTAAAATTGGAAAAGAAAGACATATAAATGGTGAATCAGCATATATAAGATCATCACACAACTTGCAGTGAAGAACGGCAAAAGAGAAAGTACTTAATGATTATTTTTCAATCCAAATAGTAATTAACAAAGTAAGATCACTAACCCGTCATCACATATTCTGGGGCTGCATAGCCATAAGTTCCCATCACTCGAGTAGATACATGAGTCTTATCTCCCTCAGGGCCATCTTTGGCAAGTCCAAAATCAGAAAGCTTGGCGTTATACTCCTGGAAAAGCACACATTCAGAAAGGGAAAATATTAGGAAAACACATGGATGCATTTGCCAAAGTTTTTAGTTACATACCGCGTCCAGTAGGATGTTAGATGTTTTAAAATCACGGTATATCACCGGCCTCTCAGCTTCCTCATGAAGAAACGCAAGCCCTTTTGCAGCACCAAGTGCAATTTTCATTCTGATGGGCCACGGCAGAGGCAGGGACCCTGACGCATATAACATGATTGTTACCAGAAAATATAAAAAATCAATTACGTGACGGTAAAGCATCAAAAGTTAAGAAAGGAATGCCACTATCTACCTTTCCATGAAAGAAATATGGATTATTGCAGTAAAAAAACCTTCAAAAGAATAGGAAAACATGCGCCAGAAAAGAGAACTCTAAAATCAAACAATAAACCACAACATTTCCCCTTATCTAACATCTAAATCAGCAAATATACCAATTTTATTATGCATAAAAAGGTAACAATATAATAATACAACAACATGATTAAAGAATATAAAAATAAAGAAACCTATGACAGCACATGCTGGCGGCCATACCCACGAGCTGAACTGTACCAATATGGTCTTGGATCAGACTGGACCTGTCTGATCGCGATGGTACAAAACCCAAGAATATCTCTAACTAAAAAACCGGAAATTTTTTAAGAATTTAAAAAACACTGGATTGTCAAGTTAATTTTAAAAAGAATGGTAAATAGTTCAGAAAAACAAGTTTTACATAAACTGGGCATGACTAGGGTTGGATAGAGAACCGGGGTTAGGTGGCTTTACATAACGTTGGCATGACTAGGTTGGATAATTGATTGTTTTTATGTTAAATCCAAACCAACAAAACAATTCCTGCGTTGGATTAGAAACTGATATGATGATGTGGGTCATGTTTATCGATGATGGATAACTTGAACACGACTTACTCACTTAAGCTTAAATGTTATTATTGTTGCTGCTTCAACTGCCGAAACCAACGGCACGGCCATTTGTTTTAATCTGGTTTTCCCGAGAAGTAGCAAGGGAAGGGAAAAGACTTTTAGAAAAAAATGGGTTTTGATCTCATTTCTTTGACTCAAAGTATATGTGAGGTTTTTCTTCTCATACTTAAATTGTTGTTTACACATATATTATTAAAATACAACAATGATCGGACAAGTTTTCTAAACATCTAAGGGAACTTCCAAAAACAAAAAAAAAGAAGTTGCAATATAACTAATTTAAATAGCAACTGCATATCTTGTGAGATCTAAAGCTACATGTAACACAAGTTTTCTTAACACACTAATTACGTACTAAGTATTCTCTAGCATCTAAATACGGTCAGGCATCTGGATGTGAGGCCAAAAATGTAAATGAGCGGTTTGTCATGTGAAACATGTCAAATGGAATCTTTTCATGGAAACTCAATAAATGGACGGTATTTACAGAGAATAACGCCATCCAATCTCATTAAAAAGCAATAATAAAGAAGGAAAGAAATATAAAACATTCAAGTTATGCAGAAATCAATATCTAGGTATTGTTCCTCGACTTAAATTTTTTTTGGATCATTAATGAGAATGGTATATTAGAAATAAAGAAGAGAGGGTAAGAAAGGAGAAGAGTACAGAAATACCAACTGATTACAACTGTTCTGGTGGAAATACCAGTCTGAGGCAGTTTCTATAATTCTTTTGTACTGCATCCACTGGATTGGAGCAGTCCCGTACAATAATAATATGAAACAGGGTTCCAGACTGATACAAGAGTACTCCTAGCATCATCAATGAAAAGTGAAGATCATGCTAGCACTTCGGTGGAATCCACTAAGCACTGGAGAGGATAAATCAAGTTGTTTTCTCTTTCCATTTATTTCTATTTTTATTTCAGGGATAATAAAATTTCATCACTGAACTGTAAAGAAACTAAGTATGCAAAGAGTGTGCAAAGGAAATGAATAAGGATTATACAGCCACAAAAAGCTAAAAATAGCTTAATGAAATAATATTTGGTTTGCCAGATCAAAATTGAATACTCAATCAGAAACGTTTCATATGGTGCCACTTAGTGGTACCAGCGTGAAACGTGTGGATGGATGCCCCATTTCAATAGGAGGGGGGGGGGGGGGGGGGGGGGGGGGGGGGGGGGGGGGGCCCACATCCCAAAACACATCTCATCAGGTGGTTTCATGGCACTATTGGATTCTCGCTCTAGAGGAAATGTGTTCAAAATTGACGAGGCTCCTTTCCGAAACTTGTGGGTGTTTTGGAATGATAAATGAGAGATTTCTTGCTTTGAATTAGGTTTTTCACAGATGGTAACTCCAATAGAATAGAGATATTTGGCCTTCACTTTGAGATCAGATAAGCAACTAATTTGAACGTACGCATTGAGATGAAGCATGATTCATCCATTATCATTGAGCGGGCCACTAAAAATATGGATAGCTCTTTGCAAGGTTTTCCATTTCGATGGCATTGGACGTGCTGTCTAGGGGACAAAACGAAATTTTGTCACCCGCAATTTGTTGGAAAAACCAAAAAACTCGCAAATTGAGATTTTTTTGGATTTTGGGAAATTTCACCCAAATCAAGCAAAATTTAAAAATATATATATATATATATATATATTTAAATGTGTCCCCCCCCACCCCTTCACCCATTTCGCCTATTTTGCTTGGTATGTTGCTGTGTTTCGCTGGTGTGCTACTAAAAAATCACTAGTGATGCAATCTGGCGATTTTGCCCCTGCAAAACATGCCGCTAGAGGGACAAATGGCAAAATTTTGGTAGCTGCCAAAACGGGAAACCATGAGTCTTGGAGGATAAATTAATTTGCTAGTTATCTCTTTGACATCCAAGATGAACATCTCATTCTCCAAGATTCCTATACAAACTAACTTGCTTGTGGATGGCAAAGCCAACAGTCGTTTGAGCAGGCATCATCGTGTACTGGTGATGAAGTGTACTTAATGCTAGAGCAAGGGCGTTTTTGTTTTTTTTCAGTCTTTCTGTTTCCTTTTCCTAGACTAGCCCTGGGTGGAATTTGTTTTGAGCCTTTTCTTTTATAGAAAGTGAAGAAGAAGGGCTAGCCCAGTGCACGAGGTTCCACCACTGCGCGGGGTTTGGGGAGGGTCTGATGTACGTAGCCATATCCCACAAGCGAAGAGGCTATTTCCTGTGACTTGAACCCACTATTATTAGGCCGCAATGGAGCAACATTACCGTTGTGCCAAGGCTTGCCCTCTATAAAAAGTGAAATCATAATAGGAAAAAAAAAAAAGAGAGAGATAATCAATGTCAAGCCTCCTAAAACAATACAATGCGAGAGAGAGAGTTGTGGTTGGTAAGGGGAAGAACTTTATGACAAGGTCTGGATGACACTACTAAATGGTCTCACAACAATATTTGAAGCCTTCACCAAGCTCCAGACCTAAATAAATAATCATTAATTAAAGAGAATGATCATATGATAAACACTTTTTTGAGCTTTTTTCCTTTTATGGAAGTTTTTGGGGCAATTTTTCAAACACCCAAATACGATGGCTATATGTTTAGCAAATCGGGGTTAGAACTTTTGTTGCCAGCATGAAACCAGTATTTGATCCTAGCTAGTCAAGTACACAAGTCAAACATGCTTCATCATCAAGTCTTATAATGCCCAAGATAAGAATCTGAACTCCAAAAGTTCAAATTTTTTTCCTAATAAATCCTAGCTCTGGCTTGTCAACATCTCTTTTTCTTCCCAGAAATGTTTTCAAAGAGCTTTGAGCTTTGAGGTCTTGTGAATTGCTTCCATTTAATAGCAAAGCACTTCATGATGGTATATATTATTCCTTAAAAAGTGCTATAAGCTATGTTACGCAAATGCTTTACATACTCCAAGGTACCCGTGCTGACACAACATGACATGGGTATGGATATAGGATTTGTGTTAGATCCTTCACATATTCTCTTGGACACGATTGTTTAAGATCGAAGGAAGAGAAAAAGAAAAAGAAAAAGAAAAAGAAGGCAAATAAAGAGTTTGCAAGTAATCAATCGAAAAAGGAAATAGAGTAGATATTCTCAGACCCAAAATTTGAAGAAATTAATCAAAAATAAAAATATGGAAACAAAAACAAACAAATAAAGGGAGAGCTTGGCTTCTGATTAAACCTATTTGGTGACTTTTCAGACGAATCCTAGAATCCAAAATTTTGGACATTTCTCAACTGAGTCCTTGTATCCTCAATGTTAGGTGTCAAGTCAATTTGAATCCTAGGCATACACCAGCACCCAATACTCATAGCCGAGTCCATGTAACATAGGTTGTAACCATGCCCCTACAGGAATTACCCCAGTAACAAGTCCCAACACATCTACCACTCGTATTTTAGAGAATGAAATTATCGGTGAACCACCTGCTCTTCTGCAGCAATAAAGTGCCTCTGAGGCTCACAAACAACATGTTCCACGAAAATTGAACTAAATGTCCCTACTACTTTCAATAGATATAGCTTGATGCAGGGGATAATTGCTAGCTACATTAAATGTGGGTTCAGGGATATGTTTTCCAACACAGGACTTCCCAATGAAGATTCTAATGGGCTAAGCTTCATAAACATGACATATGAGTTGGCAGCAAATGGCGCTCCACATATTGATCAATTCAACCTTTCCTAAAATGACAAGATTCAGCTTGATATCTCCTCTATCATTTTGCTATTAAAAAGAAAAAAAAATCCTTTTTTATTTTGAACTAGTTTTATCTAAAAATGTCTAAACCTAATAGCTGATGCCAATAGGAAGGTAAGACTATATGCATAGGTTGACAATGAAATGTATTGACCAATAACTGCTTGTTAGCTTGGCAATCTAGATTGTCAACATCATTCCTTCAGGCTAATATAGGAACAAGTACAAGAATATAAAAGGCAATCAAGTAACAAATGGAAAATTTTCTAAATTTCTATTTTCCATTTACAAAACCCATCTCGATTGTGTTTTGGACCCAAAGTTCCAAAAGGGGTTCATGACTGCATCCCAATCTGGATGCACAAATCCATAAAAGTTCGATACCAAATAAAAGGAAACAAAAACAGGAAACTACAAAAAATGGGAGAAACTGAGTTAGGATAATATTGTTCAACTAGCAAGAGGGGAACTTATCATGGAATAAATAGGAAACTTCCTGGATAATAATAACAAAGCCCAACAACGTAAAAACTGGGCTGCAGGTGCAGGTAGAAGAAAATAAAATTCCAACCATGTGAGTATCATGTGTTTCGTGGTGAAAGATTGCGTCACAAATGTTTATCAACTGATGAACAATTGCATATAAATACAATAGATACTGGCACTTTACACTTATATTCATTTTTAAGGAAGCAACCACCTCTAAAATTTGATAGTTCAACAATGAAAGGCTTAAAGATTAAAAGTTAATTAATATCAAAGGTACAGCAAAAAAATTGTACAATAGTGGTAAAAAGGACACGTATACTGAAAAAAAGAAAGCACTACGTACTCCTAAAGAGGTGGTTCTCTAGGCTTCCCCGAGGCATGAACTCATACACAAGGAGCCTTTGATCATCTTCAATGCAGTAACCAATTAGCTTAACCAAATTGGGGTGAAGAAGGTCACCAAGGAAATTAACTTCAGCCTGCAAAATAAGGATACACATGATAACATATAATGAAAGGAAAGATAATAGATGAAGTGGAAAATAAGTAGACATTTAAAGAAAAAACCAGAAAGTAAAATGGGTTTCGGGGACATGATATACCAGCCACTCTTTATGACCCTGAAGTCCATCATGGTTGAGGGTTTTAACTGCAACAGTAAGTCCAGTGCCAGGTTTGACTGCACCTGTTCCATTCTCCTCAATCCACCCCTTAAAAACACAACCAAACCCACCCTCACCAAGAAGACTCTCAGGTCTAAAGTTCCTCGTTGCCGACTTAAGCTCATTAAATGCAAATTTTCTAAGCTGAGAAGCAACCTTCAGTTCCTCCCCTACATTGGGAGTTGATGGATTACTTTCCGCAGCACTCGTAGCTGTTGAGGAGACTACAGGAGCCACAGGTTGATCTCTACTTGTATCATTTGTTGATTTGCTTTCCGCTGATTCACATAACCAAATAAGTTGCTGTCAGACCATATCTCAAACACCGGAATTTTAGCTCCTCAAAATCCAAAATTGCATCATAAATTCTATTTTATGGGCCACAAATCCGAAGGAATAAGAAGATACTCATCAGGGAAAAGAAACAGGAATGGGATATGGAAATAAACACCAAATACCCAAATGCTACAGATGGATCCTTGGAGGCAGGGTATAAAGCTTCATCCAATACCACTAATGCTGATCTACAATGGAATTTTACTGAACAGGTTCGAGACATACAACAAGGATGTACTGAACAGTGCATGAAAAGGCCATTGATTCCATTCAATGTCTCAGACTAATCCATTCCAAGATTGACCAGTACTTGCTCAGAATAAACTGATCAATGCATCCAAAATTTTAGAGAATAGAACCTTCTTTAAAGGCACATGACCAATGCCCAAATGGTAAATTGTTATACAAATTCCAGTTTTTCCTCGAAGGACCATGCATAGCCAATGGCAAGGGCACAACTTGGGTCAGTACGGTCCTGGTGCATGTCAACCCAAAAGCAAACCGAGGTTGTAGACAGTAAACCCAAAATCAAACCGAATTGAGTTGAAAAAAAAACCTCCCCAAAGTAAAAAGTAAACCACTTTAAAGAAAAGCCCTTGACCCAAACCAAACCCAAATGATAAATTTGTCTTGGTTTCATTCAGGTTATGTTTAGGTCAATATACCACAAATTTAATGCTAAGCTGTATAATAATTATTGTCTATTGACCTTATATGATATAGCGTAATATGTATTGTATACAATATAATCATACTTAAATTGGTTTGGATCAATGCAGTTCAGAAAAACATGTATACAAGTTGGGTTTTTTGTTTGGTTCAGTTCCACCAATAATATTAACCCAAAAGCAAATTGACCTAATGGTTAGTGTTTTATAACCATAATCGAATCAAATATAGGTTTGTTTGGGTTGATCAGTTTTTGGGTTTAACCAACCCATTTTGCACCCATGTGAAGACATAATTGATTTAAAAAGCCAAACCAAATGGTAAATAATTAAAATAAAGTCTAGTTTCCCATCAGAAACAAGTTTGAACCCAAAGACTAAACTTTTATACAATCAATGTGTTTCTTGATCAAAAAGTACAATACAGCTTGGTTGTGATCAATGGACCATGCCAAAAAACAAAAAATAACTTATACTCAGAACTGGTACCTGTAAAACACGAAGACAGAAAAGATCTCACCAAAGATGATCATCCAACCAACACAATCGGATTCAATCTTCAGATTAAATCTAATTATAGATAAAGCCCAAATGTAAAACCACTATAAACTCCTCATAAGAGTATGCATTAACCAGTAATGAATTTCCTGTAAAGAGATGTATTTCTTAATTGAGAAACAAAATAAAAATTAGTTACCATAAAAAACCAGCCCAACAAACAGATAAAAACACATAATGAAAACTGTATCTACCAAACATGCAGAGACCGGAAAGATCATAAACTGAGATACTTGTCCGGCCAAGCACTAAGATTAAATCAAAGCACAAATGGAATCACATAACACATACCAAAGAGAGAGCATAGAGATAATCGCCCAATAGGAAAATGTTTCAGGAAATAAAAAAATTACCATAGTGTGTACTAGCCCCGCTTATAGAGCTATCAACTTTGGATCTTGCAGAGATGCAGTTTCCCATGAATCTGAACTTAATCCAACACCCTGTCTCCTCTGAACTACCTTTCTTCTTCCTTCCCTTTGATTTCCTCACCTCCCAGGACTCCAACCGATACTCAGGACCCAAACCCATCCTTAAAAACCCTTAAATTAAGAGCTCATACCTGCAGGAACCACAACGCATTCCTCTCCACCTGCCAAATATGCAAATATCCTCTCTGTACAATCCCAAATATTCCTGACAACATTAAATACCAAAATCTTCCAAAAAAAGCTCTTTTAAGAGTGTAACGCATAGAAGCAATTATCACAAAATCCAAAAAAATCCTCCGGACCCTTTCCAGAACTTTCTTTTCCAATACCCAAAACCACCTCCAAATGCCTGAAACGCAGCCCAGGTAATCAGACAGAACAAACCCCCCAATTTTTCGAGAGTAGAGAATAAAAGCCCAGATCAGTTAGTGCAAAAATCTGCTTCAAACCCAATCAGAAATGTCCACTCAGAACTCTGCAAACCCTAAAACTCAACTCGAATAAGCTGACCAATTCAGAGATAAAAATTAAAATCCGCTCCGAATTATCAGTTTTAGTATACTCTTGCTAAACAAAAACTTTAGAAAAAAAACCCCACCAAGCTGCCCGAGCAAAACGGGCAGAGTTTGTTTACCTGCCCACCGAAACCCCAAGGAGGAAACTAACCGTTCATGCAGTGTTCACAGCCATTGAAGGTGGAAAGACTGGTAAAGAGACGAAAATCTCGCAGAGCAATCGAGAAGTGCTTTATTCGAAGAGAGATGAAGGGTGTGCGCCCGCGCGTGAAAACCAGGGAGAAAGGAGGAGAGAGAGAGAGACAGAGGCGTGGAAAGAGTGAGGAGGGTGCTTGAGAAAGGGGGAAAGAGCTAGCAGAGAACGGGCAGTTGGGGCAGAAGAGAATGGGGATTTGGGGCATTTCGGGCAGCAAAGTGAGAGAGGAATTTCGCAAACTGGGGTTTTTCCCCTCTGCTTACAACAGTGACGGTCATGTTCCGGACACGAACCTCCTTTTTCCAAGACTTGTTTTCTTTTTTATTACTTTATATATTTATTTTCCATTAAATTACTCTCTGCATTACATAACGCAAATGCTCTGTGTTACTGAAAATGCTGTTCTTCCCAGACATACATATATATCCATGACCACATCACTGTTTGAAGATGCAACCAAGCACACAATTAGTAATACTTTTAAAAAATTTTATATTAAAAAATCTCTAACAAAAGCTAAAATTTTAATAGATTTGAAAGTAAGAGCTGATATCAAATGGGAAATTAGTCCCCTTTTTTTTTCCTTCCATAAATTGTTTTTTTTACAATACATCAGTGATTTCCTTATGTAAAAGACGGATATTAATTTAGTTTGAATCTTTTATGCTCTTACTTACAATTTTAGATGGATTACTTCTGATTTATGGAAGCCATTACTCTGAACATGATTTAATCATGATCAGTCACCTAGTGAACTAGTGATCAATCACCTAGATTTGGGTCTTCTTGATTTGTAATCATGATCAGTCAACTAGTGAACTAAAAAAACCTAAAACATAGAAGTGAGGTCTTCAATATGTCACGGAGGATTATCTTGATAAGTACCACATCAGCTGCGAAAATTGTTTATTTTTCGCCTTGCGAAGCATGTTTTTAATAAGGGTAGAAGTTAAATTATGATAAAACAAATGTGGGGAATTAATTGGTCCCAAAACCAAGAACTCTCTATGGTTCCATCAACAAATCTGAAGCCATTTTGTGAATCAATCAGGCCCGACTGGTTCAAGGAATTGGAGGTGAAATTCATGATAAGAATTGGAATTGGTCTCTCAATTTCAATTCTTTTGATTGGTTAGATATTCTAAAATTGAAATTAGAATTACATCTTAATTCTGTATAATTGGTTTTAAGCTATTTTTAAGATTATCTAATTCCTGACTGAAGAGACGAGAATTCGGGATTTGTTATCAAGAATTAGCAACTCGATAAAAAAAAAAGCCTTAGGAGCTGTTCTCTTCCTTCGGCTCGTGGGTTGCTGCTCTTCTTTCAACTTCGCTTTTCTGGTCTTGATTGCTCTCTTCCCCTCCTCTCTCCCCCTCTCTCTATCTTTGTTTTCTAGTTGCTGTTTATCGCTTTTCATTGTTGTTGGGGTTGCTGCAAACGAACAGACTAAACAGTTTCCCTTTGTCTCCCTCTTGCTCCCCTCTCTCTCTCTCTCTCTCTCTCTCTCTCTCTCTCTCTCTCTCTCTATCGTTTTCACTTCTAAACTAACATTCTCATTTTTTTCCATTGATTTTGCGTCTTCTATGGCTCTTGATTGTGCTCTGCCTTACGAACCCTAGAACAATCTAATGTGCCCTACCTTTGGAACCCTAGAAAATTCTAAACATCCCCGTGACCAGTTTATCACAAGTAATGGATTGGAGTAGCGCACAAATGTACTTGATCCTGCTGTTTTGATCACAAACCATGGGCATTAAAATCCAACAGGTCAGTTTGGATCCGTTGGTTCTTGTTTTTAACCCAGCCAAGTTGCACCCCTAGCCAAAATTAACTCATCAAGAAGGGATTTTACTTTTATTACTGACAGAGTTTTTTTTTCCTTTTTTACTTTTTTGTCATTTTGGTAAGATACTGATGGAGCTTCAAGTCTAAGAGACTAATTAATTGTTTCTTGGGTCATCAGATTCTATCCTTGCTTATTATCTTCATCCTGCTTCACTGTTAACTAGAGTTACTCCACCTTATGGACTTGGAACATTGATAAACTTGCATTCAAAATCTTGGGCAGTTAGCCCGAGTGCTTATGGTTACAAGAAAGGCATTACATGAGTGGGATTGGAACTTGTTAATTGAATTTTCTATGTTCATCAAATCAATATAGAATTGGAATTTAAACCACTTCTTTATGAATTCTAATTTTAAATTTCAATTCTCTTGTCATCCAATCACAAGAATTTTAATGCCATCTAATTCCAATTATCAATGAATTGGAATTGAAATTAGAATTCTCAATTCTAATTCTAAATCCAATTCATCGAGCCAATCGGAGCCTCACAGATTTTGGTAATGCTGCAATGACTTGAACCTGTGTTAAACTTGTGAATCCACAATCAGGGATTTTAAGGGGCCATTTGGTATGGCTTATAGATTGTGGATTCTGGATAATAATTTGGATTTTGATAAAATCAAAATTGTAAATACTCATTGTTAGAATCCAAAATCTTGTTTGGATACTTTTGATTTTAGCACATTGTTTAAGTGAGACCCACCACCATTAATAACTCTTTAGTATTTGTGTTCAAGTGGGGGCCACCACTTTTTAAGTATCAAAATCTATAGAAACCCATAAAAAGAGGATTGTGGTTTTTGGGTAGATTTTAGTGTCTGCTTTTAAAATCAAACTTTCAAAAACCCTACCTAACAACTTAATGGGCCTTATTTTTTGGATTCTGGTAAAATCAAAAATCTAGAAACCCCACCAAATGACACCTAAGTTTTTGCAGCATTTTGTGCCGCATTCCCTTACACCAAAGAAGGGAAGTTGCAGAATGCAGCAAACCAATCAAGGTGGCAACATATACACATTGACATCAAGGCAAGCAATGCAAAACTCGAAACTAAGATCCTTTGAAATCAAGTTCTAAAAAGTTGATAAATTAATAAAAAGTCAAAATATGAAACTAGCTTGATACACATTTAATTGAGTCTACATGGAGTTCCAAGAAGGCATTGATGGCTCAGAGACTATTACATCTGTGGCTGAAGGAATAAAAACTTCATTAATTCATCCTGGGAAATCCAGTCCTAAAAACATGAAGAAATAGATAAAAAAAAAAAGAGGACTAACTTGAGGCCAACGAGCCATGACCCATTGCCCTGCTCAATGCAGGTCAACCCAACAATAACCATCTTGTAATGCCAGTGCTAATCACATTGGAGACTAACTGTAGATAAGTCTCTTATGAGCTGGTCAGACATGAAACATGAGGAACAACTTCTCCCTGTACTCTACCGTAGGCATTCGTGCAGTGGGATGTTGTCTTGCTCCCATCATCACTAGATCCAATGTTAATTTCCTCCAATACTATGTCCGTACATGGAACTGACTCGCTGCATGCGAATGTCACGGCCGTTTCCCCATGTGATGTCCCATATATACTACTGAACAAAACATTGCTTACATGCACTGCTGATTTCTGTAAACAAAAATTAAACCTCCAAAACAAACCAAAACCAGATTATAGAAAAATGGATTGCTTGTACTCCATGAAAACTCAGTGTTAAGATCACCCACCTGATTCGTGCACTTCCGATGATCACAGTACCTGGGTAATGATCTATGCAAGGATTAATTCCAATAGAAACTCAGAAAAAGAAAAGAGAAATACGTACCTGGTATCATCTGAATGTCCCATCTCCACCTGCTCCGTAATTGAGGACGTCAAAGACGTCATCAGGGTTGTGAGTTTTGTTGCTGGAAGTGGAACCATGGGGACGAGATTGAGCCGAAGAAGTGGCACCGACAATCAAAAGCGATAGAAAGACCAAAGCAGCCATGACTCTGGACTCTGGAGTTAGATTAACCTTAATTAAGCGTTTGGAGAAGAACAAGGGACGCGCGCGTTTTGAGTCTATTAACCAGGAGTTTACATGAGTTGAGCCTTCAACCGCTTCAGCCTTAATGACTAAAATCCCCAACAGATATGTCATCCTAAATTCACGATCGAATAGATTGCATCTAGCTTAGCAATCATTCATTTTGGATCTATATATATCTATCGATTGAGTTTTTATTTTTTTTGGAATAATCACATTTATTCACCGAGATTTGTCACTTTTGCACATAAATCCCCTATAATTAAAATAAAAAATAAAAATAAAAATCTCCCTTCAGATAAGTGCAAATGGTCACAAAGCCTCCTTTAATTTGTCTGACATGCAAGATGATGAAACCAGGAGATAAAATTCATTTAAAAGCTAATATAACCTAACAAATATTAAACGTACTCAAATTTAAGCCTTAATGAAAAATAAATAAATTTTAACAGAAATATTAATTCTAACTTCCACCGGTGGACTTTTTCTAGAAATTTCTTTGTAAATATATAGATAAAGATAAGGTAGGTAGTTTATCATTTAATATACAAGTACTTTAATTCAAGCTTAATTAAAAGGGCATTTTAAGTATAAAATCAATTTTTTGCCAACACAAGCAATTTTTATATATTAAAGATCTTCTTGTGATCATTTGTGGAGATGTGAAGGAGGATTTTTGACTTATTCCAAAATTTAAGGGTCTCAGTTACAAACCTCCAATGGTTGTACTTATAATTATCCTTTTCTTTTTCTTTATTTTCACCCTAAGCTCGTTTTTCTTTGTCCGGGCTTGTAGTATTCTGTAGTAAAGAAGACAAGCAAGAAACAACCATCAATGGCGATCAAGAAAATTCTCTTTTCCTCTCTTCCTCTTCTGCTGTTCTTCGCTCTTATTGCCTGCGTCGCCCCATCTGAAGGATACGAGATCCCGCCACCATTACCAATTCCCCGTGGCGAATGGGCTCTCCTGTACTCGAGCATCGGCCTCTCAGCCATGCACATGCAGGTCCTCCATAACGACAAGGTTGTCATGTTCGACCGTACCGACTTCGGTCCTTCCAGAATCTCTCTCCCTGCCGGACGTTGCCGCTTTGACCCCAACGACATCGCCCTCAAGATCGACTGCACTGCTCACTCCTTAATCTACGACATTCCCTCCAACACCTTTCGACCTCTAATGGTACAGACCGACACTTGGTGTTCCTCCGGTTCTGTTCTCTCCAATGGCACCCTCGTCCAGACCGGCGGGTACAACGACGGCGATCGTGCCGTTCGCACGTTCTCACCTTGCGACGATGAACTCTGCGACTGGACTGAATATCCTTGGTACCTCTCGGTTCGTAGATGGTACGCATCAAACCAGATCCTCCCTGACGGGAGAATAATCGTCGTCGGAGGTCGGCGGGTGTTCAACTACGAGTTCGTACCAAGAAGCTCACTCAACGAGTCTTCGCCGGTTAATTACTATCTCAATTTCTTGAAAGAAACCAGAGACGTATACGAGGAGAACAATCTTTATCCATTCTTGCATCTTTTACCAGACGGGAACTTGTATATCTTCGCCAACACGCGCTCGATCCTGTTCGATTACAAAGAAAATCAGGTCTTGAAGGAGTTCCGAGTTCTTCCCGGCGGTGACAAGAGGAACTATCCCTGTACCGGCTCTTCTGCGTTGCTTCCCCTTCGCCTTTCCGGCGTGAACGATACCGGACTACCTGAGGCCGAGGTGATGGTGTGTGGTGGTGCACCTGGCGGCGCATTTTATCTGGCGGAGCACGGTATCTACGTGGGTGCATCGAAGACTTGTGGTCGACTCAAAGTCACGGACCCAGACCCTGAATGGTTCATGGAAGAAATGCCCATGGCTCGAGTCATGTCCGACATGTTGCTGCTTCCGACCGGGGACGTGGTGATCATCAATGGCGCAGCGAATGGTACCGCGGGTTGGGAGAACGCCATGAACCCGGTTCTGAACCCGGTCCTTTACGTGACGTACGAACCGGACCAGACCAAACGATTTATCGTACTGAACTCTTCGCCCATTCCGAGGCTCTACCACTCGGCTGCGGTGGTGATACCTGATGGGCGCATTTTAGTGGGCGGCAGTAACCCTCACAGGCTGTACAACTTCACCGGCGTACTTTATCCGACCGAGCTGAGCTTGGAGGCATTCTCGCCCCATTACCTGGCCCCACAGTACGCAGAGCTTCGGCCGTTGATCGTGTCGATGGGACCCAGAGAGAAGTTCGTGCCGTATCGGGAGTTGTTTTCCGTGACGTTCGTGGTCTCGGCGTATCGGCCGGAACAACGGATCTCCGTTACCTTATTGGCTCCCTCGTTTTCCACGCATTCGTACGCGATGAATCAAAGGCTGCTGGTTCTGAATGTCAATGGACTACTGCAGATGTCGCCGTTCGTGTATCAAGTTAATGTGGCCGGGCCCACAACGCCTGCGATTGCGCCACCTGGATACTACATGTTGTTCATCGTCCACGCTGGCGTTCCTAGCCACGGCATCTGGGTGAAGATCGAGTGAATGCTAGCGGGACGACACACGGGAATGGTCGAAACGTCCGTCCATTGTTTCGAGTACAGTTTTCTAAGCCCAAAAAATCAACGGCAAAAACAGTTTGATACCTTACAATGTCTTATACGACGTGTCACATTGTTGGATCATTGACTCATTTCTTTAGTCACTAGTTTTGCTACGATGATGCAGGTTATTATCAAAGTATGAGCGGTTTTATATGTCACCTGTCAAAATTAATGTGTGCAGTATACCATATGCTGGTCCCTAAATGTTGGAGAGGTATTGTTTTCCATCCAGATTAGGGCTTGAATCTCAAAATTCATGCAGACCGGCATGGACAAGTATCTACCTACCAATAGCGTCCATGGTATGTATTAGTGTTCGATGGTACTTGTGTGTACCCATAATGGACAACATTTAAGAATGGAAATCAACTACCGTGAGAATGAGTAAAAGTTGTTTGTCACATCAACAAGCAGCTGTTGAGTAACGTTGAGCCCTTTATGAGTTGAGAGCACATAATCTTAATCTAATCCGAGGAAGGTTGAACCATTGGATGATCCGGGGAGAGACAAAAAGACCATTTGAGTACAAGAGGCGGCCTTTGATTATAATCCATTCTCTATATTAATTCAAGAATCATTTCAATGAGGATTTTTGTTGCCTACCATTTTTATACACCTTCAATTCATTAGTTTTCCTGAAATCTACTTCAAGGATTTCAAAATTCCACTCGAAACGATTGATTGACATTTTGACCATTCTTATGTGTGGTCTTGTCAACATTCAGCCAATCTTCACCTAGCTCGAAACGCAAACGTGGATGATGAAAAAGGGAATGATATCGTCTACAATGCTTCACTGCATTGTAGACTGTCATGGCCGTGAGATACTACCATGTGGAGCATCTCATGGCCAATGTTTCTTCAAGTGAGCCCCATACATCACTTACTTAGAAATAAAAAAACAGTAGCCGTGAGATGCTCCATATGGCAACATCTCACAGCCATGACAATCTATAATGCAGTAAAGCATTGCAAACGATGTCATTTGATGAAAAACATGTAATATCCAGGTGGTGCAATCATAAAGTGTTGTGGGCCTGGCCACACTAACTTGATACACGAACAACGACATTTGTAGTAGTATAGTGACTATAGTCACATTGCAAGGGTGAGCATTTCTTCTAGAGCCAAAATCTGGTGGTTCAGTGAAGCCACCGGCTGGGATGCATTTTGGGGTGTAGGCCCAATATTGAAAAGGGCCATTCATCTGCACGTTTCATGCTGGAACCACTGAGTGGCTCCAGATGAAACGGTCTCATTTCAAGGAGATTGAATTCCGTCCAAGGTACAGTTTTAAATCTCAAAATGCATACCAACTTGTATGGACAAGTATCGACCGATATTTAAATAAAAATACTGATATGTATCTATATTGGCCATGATTTAGGGTTGGAGATCATCTATCATCAAACCCGTAACCATAAAAAGGCTAGACAGTACTCAACAATTGGTAAGCAATTATTATAACAAAAAAGTAAATAAAAATTTTTACTTCTCAATGAAGAAGAGAGATAGGTGATTGCTAGAGTGGCAAGTAATTGTTGGGTTGGGTACTATCTTTTATTTTTATTTTTTTAAGGGGTTGGGTAGGGTAGTATCCAGCCTTTTAGAATTTGACAATAGACTATCTCAATCCAACCCTAGAGGAAGGCTTGTATCATCTACACCCAAGATCCCCATACACCCTTACACCAAGACACATAAGTGTGAGGCCCACTAAGTGAATATTCTGTGGGCTCCACACCTATGTGTCTTGGTATAACCATGTAAGGCTGTACAAGGTTTCTTTGATGTATCATGACACTAGGGTTGCTTAACGGTCCCGGGCACGGCCCGCTTCCTTGACCGGTCGTGCCTAGCCTGTCAAGGAAAACCAAGGCACGGCCCAGTTAAGGTTGGGCTATCTACGGGCCTAGGTCCTATTTTTACAAAAAAAAAAATTGGAGAAAATAGAAAAATAGTAAAAAAAACATAAAATTTTCTAAAAAAATATGTTTATTATTCACAAAATTGTCTTACACATACTGGGATATAATTTGCTAAAAAAATTTAAATAAATTAATTATTACAAGAACAAGTGTACAACTTTGCAAATACAATAATATGTATACATAATACACTTGCACAAATAATATTGCATCACTATAGTATGAGCACATTTCAACTAGGTTGGTACCCACTCATCTATCTTTCATTTGCAGTTTCAAAAAAAAAAAAAGAGAAAGTAAAGTTTCTAAACTTTGATTACAAAAAATATAATAAAACTTAGACTAATCTGGAAGACTAAATTCGTCAAGATTCAAATTATTGAAGTCTTTAGCAAGTTGATCATCTACATATTCCTGATCTCTCAGTTCTGCCCCTAGCCAATCTGTCGAACAGACACATACTTACACCATCTCTGGCATTAATCTGCTCTTATAGTCATCCACTGTTCGTCCACTTGCACTAAAAACTGATTTTGATACAACTGTGGACACTAGAACCGTTAATAAATCACGTGCCATAGAGGAAAGCATAGGATAACTAACCTGATTTTGCTTCCACCATGCCAAAATATTAAAAGAACTATGCTCACCCATAATATGTAAAAGTAGTGGGGGCTTTCTAAATAAATCCTTAATTAACTCAGATGATCCCCCACTACCAAATGCTGGTTGTTTTCCCCTTCTTTTACAACTTAAATAATTCCAGGGGGAATTATTTGGTAGTGTTTCTTGGGTCTGAGTTTGACCATGTCTGCTACTGCTAGTATCATATTCAGAAAAAAGTCTTTCTAATAGGTTTCTTATTTTATTTATATCTATTTCCAAAGAAGATCTTATATTTTCATTTATTCCTTCTATTAAATCTTCCACTCCTAATTTAATCCTAGGGTCCATTGTACTAGCTAAACAATATAAAGGGGCATTTCTTGCCAATATTTTAAAATTTTAGATTCCATTGCAGGGCAAATATCCTTAGAAACGGGCATGTATTTATATTGTTTAAAGCAAATACTTATTTGATATAGTATATTTAAAATATTCGGGGATGTTGGGTAATAAATCCCTGATAAGAATATTGTTGCATAAAAAAAACTTTTAAAAAATCTCTTAAAATTTCTACTATTTGCCAGTTAAGTTCTTCTAGTTCACTTTTAGGCACTTTTGTTTTATAAAATAGTAGAAGTTCTTGTTTCAATTCTATTGTAGCATTTAACATTAAATATGTTGAATTCCACCTATGGTCAACATCTAAGGTAACTTTTTTAGGTTGCTTTCCTAAACTTGCATAATAAATTTTAAATTCTCTAGCAGTTGTGCTAGATTGTTTTAAAAATCTTACTGCATCTCTAATATTCATTAAATGATATTGCACAATTTTTAGGATCTGACAAGCACATCTAACATGAAATAAACATCCATATACATTTAATTTTAAGTGTTGTCTTAGTATGTCTATTGCAACATTATTAGCATTTGCATTATCAAGTGCTAGAGCCATTATTTTATTTTGTAATTTATATTTTCTTATATTATATGCTATAGCTGGTCTAGAATGTCTAGCATCTAGTGACGAAAAAGTTAGTATTCTTTTTTCCATACACCAATTCTCATCTATATAATGTGTAGTTATAGCTAAATAACTTATGTTTTGTCTACTTGTCCAGATATCTGAAGTCAAAGTCACCTTAGAACTATTGTTTGAAAAAGTTTCTATTAATGCTGTTTTCATTTTTTTTATATAATGTTATAGCATCACTTCTTAAAGTGTGGCGTGAGAATGGTTTATATCCTAGTGCTATATATTTGGTTATTAGACGGTTAAATATTTTACTTTCTATTAGTCTAAAGGGTAATTCTTGTATTACCCACTTTACAATTTCAAGCCTAGTTTCTTCTTGATTAAAAACAAAGTTGTTCAAATTAACACTACCGGTGGAAAGGGCTTGCCTAGAGTCTAGTTCGCCATGTTTTGGAAGGCATTTATGCAAATACTGTTGCAAGTGGCATGTACCACTTTAACTTTTGTAGTTAAAATTTTTTTTGCAATGCTTACAAACTGCCCTCTTTTCACTCCTCATATTTTCAATTGAAAAATTTAGCCAGACACCAGAGGTTCTACTCATCTTGATGCTCCTATAGGGTAAGGAAGAGGATCCCATTTCTGTGGTATCTTGGGGGGGAAGGCAACTCAGGTTCATGATCTTGGATGGGAAGATCACAATATGGGGGTTGGGTCTTATTAAAATCTTCAGAGAAAAGGTAGGTCAGAATAGGGTCTAAGATATTCCCTTTCCTCGGTGTTAAAGTACATAGATTGCCTAGGGTCTATTATCAAATTTTGAAAAAAAATTTCTTAATAAATAATATAATAGTAAATTTTTTGGTGATGCACTGCCTATAGTAAAATGAGGAATAATGTACGCAAAAATGCACAAGGAAAATTCCCAGGTAAATGGAGGGGTCACAAACGGTCCTGCTTAAAACCCAGTTCCCTTAGGCAGTTATCTCGCCCTTTGTGACAGAACTTTCTTAGAGATGCACTTAGTTGCACAGTATGTCACCCACTATACTAGGCTTTAAAATAATAAGAATGGTAGAAGGAGAGACTTACTTATATATACATGTATATGTGTGTATATATATATATATATACAATATTTATAATAATTTTAAAATCAGAAAATTAAATAGAAGAATACCTCTTCAGAATGAAGCTTGAATTTTGCAGTTGAAGCCTTCAACCTCCAGAGTCCACTTCTCACCTTTGATGCTTGAGCAATTTAAAAAAATTAACTATTACTTGATAGCTATATAGATGAAGAGAGTAAGAGATATTGTAGAAGAGGTGTGGTTTGGAGTGGTAAGGGTTAAACCTATTTATAGAAAACCAAAAGTGGTTTTTTATCACCTCTACCCTAAATATGGATGTTATTTCTCTGTTGGAACGGTGGAAATGGTCATTTATAGTCAATTACAAACATACCCCCCTAATATGGTTGTTAGGGAGATAAAATTGTAAAAAGAATGAATAAAAACCACTTTTGGGGGGTAAAAAACGGCTGTCCGTTTTTTTTTGCTAGGCGGGCTGGCACGGCCCAACTAGCCAGCTTGATGCAGGCCGTGCCACCCGTCGGCTGGCGTGCCTGGTGGGCTGAGCCTTAACGGGCCATGGGCCCAGCACTTGGTCACGGCACGGCTCGCCAGGCGCCATGAGCTGTGTCGGCCCATAAGCAAACCTACATCACACAGTCCAAAGGCCGAAACAATGTTGATCCGTGAGAGACAAAAAAACCATTTGAGCCCAAGGAGCTTCCTTGAGCCCGACTTACGGTCCCGAGGTTCCGGATGCGATGGCTGATCATCGTTTAGCGTGCGGAGATAGGACTGAAGAATGTTTGATTGGCCGTTCTATTCCACTTGACTTGATCTCTCCCACACAACGATTGCCCATGTGGCACTTTCCACAAGACTGCTTTCTAGAAACGGAAAAATTATCTCGATATTCAGGAAAAAAAAAGGGGGAGAAAAATTCCTTCCACGGAAGCTTTGATTCTCTTCTACAATGGCACTTCCGATTCCGACGACATCTCATGCTGCCTTTTTAGGAAAGTTCGAAAACGGTCTGTCATCCTTCAATCTAGGATTCTCTCGCTTCTCTCCCGGAAGACGAACTTCAAGTGTCGTGTCCATGGCATCCCGGAAGAAGGTATTTTGCCTAGCTAGTAATAAAACTTCCCTGTCTGTTCCATATATTTTCTTGAATCTGATGTTAAAGTCCAGGATTCTGAAGTTCTTCGTTTCATTTATTATTATTGTTTTTTTTTTAAATTAAAAAAATGTATTTCCGCGCAGGTGGAGAGATATGACGGCAAATGGAAGAAAGAATGGTACGGTGCGGGAATCTTCGTAGAAGGAAGCGAAGACGTGGAATATGATGTCGTAAAGAACCTGGAAAAGAACAAAGTTCTAAGCAACGTGGAGAAGTCGAGATTACTCTCAAAGGCGGAGAAATTAGGGTTCACTCTGACCTCACTTGAGAAATTGGGGGTCTTTTCTAAAGCAGAGGAGCTAGGGTTGTTGAGCTTGCTCGAGAAGGCTGCGAGTTTCTCTCCATCCATACTCGCATCGACATCGCTGCCTCTCTTGGTGGCTGCAATCGCCGTTATTGTTTTGATTCCTGACGACTCGGCGGGCCTTGTCGCCGTGCAGGCGGCGGTTGCCGGACTACTCGGCCTCGTGGCGACCGGGCTCTTCGTTGGATCTGTCGTCTTGGGTGGGTTACAAGAGGCAGATTAGGTACTTCGCAAGACCGACACACGTTTTGTTACCTCAATGCTCATGTTGTTTTCTCTTCTGAGATATGATAAACGATATATATCCTTTTTGCCTGTAACGTGAAATCACATAACTGTTATGGTATATTGTTTTATGCAATAATGTTACAGAGAAGTTTGGACGAGAAAGGAAAAACAATGCGGAGGATGGCTGTTACTGTCGTTGAGATAACACAAACGAAAATAATGCTTTTGTAGCCTACGGTTGCAGTATGTTGTGTGTGAACACTAACATAATCTATCTATATTATATATAGCGAGAATATGCTCTTTGGGAATCATGTCAACCTTAACACATGACTTCGCTAAAAGGCCCTTTCACATCAATTATAAGATTCATTAATAAAATGGGGTACAACAGTTACAAAACTATTCCTTTATCTTCTTTTTTATATAAGTGCAGTATTGCACGTGCACCTTGCTAGTTGTTTTTATGTGTCTCCAAGCTTGATCCAACACGGTTTGTGGGCTTAAAAGTTGACATGGTCTTTTGTTTTAAAAGTATACTAGCGGAGGATTCAATTGAATGAAGTGGTAGGTTATGGTTGGGGAGTAGGGGTATTCACAGGCACAGTGGTCAATTGCATAAACAATAGGTGAGGAATTTGTTTTATATAACTTCAAAAAAAGAGCAAACTTATTTATATTACGCAATCCTAGGGGGTATTCAAGGCATTCACTTGCCACATTATGAAAAAAAAATCTAATATATCCAGTGAATCATGCTTCTGGGGGCATTGGAATGCAAGTTATCTTCCTGGATTTTGGCCAAAGATCGTGTGGAACCGGTGTCTTCCTCCCCAAAAGGGCTGGTAACAACTTTCAACCATGCAAGAAACCAGGATTTGATTACTTGAAAAGTGAAGTATTCAATTATAGTAAAAAATTCAACTGGACCTATTTAATCTCTAATACCTCATTGTGTGTTTCATCTGGATTGCTCCCCAGTTCTCCTACCTTTTCGAGTGGTTCAAGCTCTCAACCTTGATGTTCATGCACTCGACCGAAAACTAACATTTCAGCGAGGTTTAATTCACTACTTATTTTTTAGAACTCTATATATCAATCTTCTTTGCTAAATAACTGGCATAACTAGTCTTTTGTGCAGAGGCAAGCGTTTATCAAAGAGTTGGAACAAATCTAGATTCGGTGAGTAATAAGAAGAGCTGCAGTAAGAAAGAACAATGTGATTGATAGCGCACCTGCAGCAACTTAATGTTGTGTGGACTCTCATTAGCACAAAAGCTCTTTGCCAGAGATATTTCTTCCTAAGGAATGGATTATATCTATAAACAAATGTTTAAGTCAGATAAGTAATTAAAGATGATTCAGTTTATCAGTTAAAATCGAGCTCAACCAAACCTATTGGGCTTGCATTAATTGATTACGGTTGGGTTTTATACTATATAAAATAGTTTTGCTTTTGCTTTGTAGTATGCAAATGCTGGTGTGGTTTCAATTTTTTTAAGAACCAAACCGTTGCCAGGAACTAAGTAAATCTGAAAGAGATTTGAATCTAAGTAACTGCATTGAATAATAGATGACCTCAACAACCGAGTTAGCCAGGAACTTCAACCGAATAGCCTATAATAATCTACAAAGCATGTTAAAGTGACCTCAAAAAAGAAAATGGAGAGTAATCACATCCAAAAATTGATAGAAGAGACACACCTGGGTAGCATCACAAATCGTATTAAAGGTCATGAAGTGTTCATTGACATTTTCTACTCCATACTTTTGCGTCATGGTCCTCTCTAATAGTTTACATGTACAATTAAAAATAATAAAAACAATGTGCAATAAACATTTTGCAATAAGTAAAACAAAACAATGTAACTGCTACGAACGAATCTCTTTAGTATCTCCCTTAAGCATTGTAGTTTGATTAGCAATTCCAACTTTTGATAGATCATAATTGGGATCAAATCCCTTTGAAACCGCATATTTAAACTTTTGCAGATAAGCCAATAAAATGTTCTAATTTGTAGCAATACTTCTGCAAGAAAAGCAAATATTATCTTCTAAACCATAGCATAACACCTAAAGCAATGTTATACAATCTTTGTGGAGAGAAAAAAAAAAGCTAACAGGGAGTACCCCTAGGATGTCTAAGCCTTGTAATGCAGCTTTATACCAAAGAAGGTTCCCTCCTGAGCTTGGGTTCTACGATTGCTGTCACATTGTTTAACTTGTCTAACTATGTTTTTCTGAACTAAGTAAAAACCTAAAACTATGGTACAGCAACATTTAAGTAACAAAATAAGTTCCATCCACGAATCTTGACCATAAACCATGTTACATGAGTAAAAATGAACCATGTTGCATGCTTTAATCGAAAATTGAGCCATAGAAATTGGACAAATGTAGCATGAAATTGGACATCATTCGTTTTAGTTAAAATAGGACAATGAAATTTACGTACCGTTTCTCACTTTTGCTGGTATAATGTTTTATGAATCCCACGTTCACATATGATGCAATGTCTTTGGATACAGCACTTGGAGAACCAAAGAGGGGGTGAAATTTTAAAAAATGATGAATTTTACATAGTGGAAGAGAGCATAAAGAACATAATAAAGTACACTAAAAGAATGTAGAAAATCATGGAACTATGCTGATTGGTTTGTAAAAGCTTTTTTAGAAATTCTCGGTTCCAATAATAAAATTAGCATTAAACTGAACCATACGTAAATTATTGTATAAATAATTAGTCTAACTCATTTTCAGCTTAATTGTAAACAGTAAAGGTAATTATTATTTTCCAAATCTTAGCAGCACTACTTCCCACTTGAACCTGATGGACCTAGTGAAGAGCATTTGAACTTTGAATCTCCATCATCTTTTCCAAAGGAAAGTGCAACCCATTATGTCGTAAGCATAATTAAATTTTACTGAGTAAAATTTCAGGTTATAACACCGGAAGGTGATAAGTTAACCTTGCAGGTTATCTCCTATGAATGTAACAAATGGTTCTCAGCTGGCCAACCCAGGAATGAGGGGTGGGATTGTAGGAATGGGAGATCCAACAGGGAACAGTGGTTTGGTTCAGGGTGGTGGGTTACAGAGTGGAGGGATGGGTATTCTTGGTTTAGGAGCTGGGGCTGTTGCACTTGCCTCGGGATCTCCTACAAATCAGCTACCGTCAGATAGTCTCAGGAAGAGTAATGGTGATACATCTGCACTGTCATTGGTTCCTTTCTTTAAGAAAGTACTTGTAATTATTCATAACTGTTTCCTAAAATCATTAGGATTTGCATTTGCATATGCTTGGTTTATGGTGATTTGGGTAACTGGCTGTTTTACATTCAAAGATGGGGAAAAGATAATTTGATAGTGAAGTTCTAATAAAATAAATTTTGAGCTACTGCAAATAAGGGATCAAACGCAAATCACAAACACTGATTTCCAACTCCAAATTACCATAACCAAACAAAATATCAAATCCTGTGCCAAAAAAAAAAAAGAAAAAGAAATGACTGATGGGGGAAGCACAGAAGCAACGGAGCTTACAATTTTGAAACCAATTTTTCGAGTAGGAGAGCAAATAATCAGAGATAGATCGAGATATTGTTTCTTTTGTCTGGAAATTGCCTTCAAAAAACTGCACTAAAGAAAATGTATGTATTTGACGACAGGAAAAAATTATACTTGGAAAGATAGATGAAGGCGGGAACTATTCTGGAACTATGAAATCAATGCTAAAATCCTTTTCTCAAAGCTCAAAACGAACCAGATTAAAATGCAAACTACTAATCATTGCGAACAAATTAAAAGGAAAAAAGAAGAAGACATGGAACAGAAATTTTGTCAAACATGTTATGAGCATTAGTAAATTAAGCAATCAACAGAACACATAAAACAAAAAACAAATGAAGCATCAAGCATTTTTTGTAGAGGCAAATAGCTGTGCTTACCTGAGAGATGGCTGTGCGAGAAGAAAACCAGAAATTACAAAGCCTGCAGAAACGAATGTTTGGAGGAGGTGTAGGGAAAAAAATGACCGAGAGGCATACTTTCCATTTATATGCTCTGCCTCTTGATTTCGCTTCCATTTGAAGACAACCGGACGCACTTTCCACTTCAGAGGTTGGTGGTGGCTGCGAATGCTTGACGGTGGTAGTCGTCTCCAGTAATGGCTGCGGCAAAAAAAAGCAAATGCATTGTAAGAGATTTGAGGGAGGAATTGAAATTAAAAGGGGAACCATGACTGTTACCTTGCGTTTGGAGAATAAAAGAAGGGAGCAGTCCCGATTTGAGTGATGGGAGGAGGTGTTGCATAAGCTGAATCAGGTTTAAGGTTAGCAAAACAGACTGATAGGTTGGGGAAGACAGGAAGAGTGGTAGCGGTTGCGAGGAAGACGGAGGAGAGGAGGCGACGTGGGAGGAAACGGTTAGGAAAACAGACTGATAGGTTTGGGAAAACAGGAAGAGTGGTAGCGGTTGCGAGGCAAACGGAGGAGTGGAGGCTACGTGGGAGGGAACGGTCAGAAAAACAGACTGATAGGTTCAGGAAGAGTCGAGGCGCATTGACATTTGTATCCTGTAAATGGACCCTTTTAGCAGGAAAGATCCGTTAGGATGTAGAGGGCTATTGTGGAGAGTGGGGTATGTTTCTTGGCATACTTTCCAAAGGACACTCACTACGCGCATAGCAAAATAATGAAATAAAATAAAATAAATGAATTAGGTACTCCTAATTCTACGCATGATATGTAATATGTAAGCAAAATTTTTTGTTCAAAGGGTAATTGATTGTCATTCTAGATTGGGCGATCTACCATCTGATCTACATCCCCATGGGAGTCGGTTGGCACTTTTATACTTTGTACTTAGAAGGTAAAAATTAATTGGACCGACTCCCATAACTGAACATAACAGAGGAGTTGGAACTGTTGAAGTCATTCTAGATTGGGCGCTTCGAAATGCTGAGGCGGTTACTGCAAGTCTCACCGCATCGTCGTCTTCTTTCTAATGGCTCTATTAGTCCCTTTCTCTTCACTTCTTTGACTCAGTCTCTCCGACAATGCTCGTCGTCGTCCCAAACGTCTAATACTTCTTCCGTCGAACACTTGGAGAATCCTAACCAACCTGCAGATGCTCTGCAACCAACCGCCAAAGTCTCCGTCGATCGCTCCGGCTTGTACAATCCTCCAGGCAATCGTTTTTGCTTCAGTTCGTTTGCCACTTTATAGATTTAGAATCTCTTATAGCTTCAACTATCGTCTTTGTTGTTGTTATTATTGTTTTCTTACTTAAATTTTGATTTCTTCTTGTTGCAGAACATTCTCATGAACCTTCTTCTGATTCCGAGCTTGTTAAGCACCTTAAGGGCATCATCAAGGTGCTCTCTCTCCCTCTGTGTGTGTTGATCTATTCTTTTATTAAATGGAAACTATCTGTTTGTTGACGATTTTGTCGGTGTTTGTGAAAATTCCGGTGTGTTTGTGAATTCCGCTAAAACATAAAACTGATGTTATATCTTTGTTATTCGTGTGAGACCTGCTTTAATCGAGTGGAAGTTTAAAATAGTTGTTAGTGCTGGTTGTCAGTTTCGTGGCGGGCCAATTTCGATCGCTGAGTACATGGAGGAAGTCTTGACAAACCCTAAGGATGGGTTCTACATCAATCGGGACGTATTCGGAGCTGCTGGTGATTTCATTACTTCTCCTGAAGTAAGCCAGATGTTTGGGGAGGTAATTTGATTCATTGATTAACTCAGCATTGTTTATGTCTGCATCATATCCTTGCTAGTTACATGAAAAAATTAACATGTAACTTAAGTAGGACAGATAATTCAATTTTATGGTTGCCAATAGTTTTTGTTGTTGTTGTTGCTGTTGGTTGTTTTTTATTTTGCCAAATTTGCTTTAAAATTGTTGTCAATGTTTCAACGTTTCATGTATTATGCTACAATGACTTGAGAAATATTTCTTTTTGGCATTGTTTCAGATTATTGGTGTTTGGGCGATGTGTTTGTGGGAACAAATGGGACAGCCAAGTCAAGTGAATTTAATTGAATTGGGTCCAGGACGAGGAACCCTCATGGCCGATCTTCTCCGTGTAGGGCATCTTTGTTTTTCTATTTTCACGTATCTTTTTTTTATTCTTGTTTTATCATCATCAAGTAAATTGGAGACCTCAACATAATGCTCCATTATTTCTTGTTCTAGGCTTACTCTTAAAGTTTCATTCTAAGATTTGATAGTCTTTTTTGCAGGGCGCATCAAAATTTGAAAAGTTTACCAAGTCATTAGATGTACACATGGTAGAATGTAGTCCCACATTACAAAAGCTTCAGCAACGTACTTTGGAGTGTGCTGATGAATGTACAACAAATGGCAATGGTGATCGACGTATTATTAGCATGTTGGCTGAGGTTCCTGTATCATGGCATGCAACACTGGAGCATGTTCCTTCAGGATGTATGGAATTCTATTGAAATTCATTTTAGTTTTATTATTTTGTTCTTTTTTGAATTAAAAATCACAGAGACATATCAAGCTTTATCTAATCCCTGTAAAGTGTGTGGGTAGCATATAATATTTCATAAACACTATCAGCCCTGAATTCCTTGAAATAATGTCTTAATATCTCAGCAAAGTCATTTAGAACTTTTTAATTGGATGACATAGGAATTGATTAATAAATTATTTTTAATTTTATATCTTCTGTTTTATGGTCAAATATTCAGTTTTCACTACAAGAGATAGAGTGGGAGAGAGGAAACGAAAAGGAAGAATGTATTTTGGGATATAGCAAAAGCTACCTTTTAAAATATGAATTTGTTTTTCTGGCTTTTTGCAACATACCTCACGCTCTTCCTCTTTTACAGTAAATTCTTCGTTATTCATAGAAGGAAAAAGGAGTAGTTATAGAAAATGAAGACAATATTTTTTGATATAACTAAAGCTACCTTTTAGAATATGAAATAACAGGGAAGTGGAACTAGAAGATCTGGGTTCTAATTAGTTTCTGAATGTTTCAGGCTGCAAAAGGAGAAATTCATATTACTCATTCAGAGCAATTTAATTCAGTCAGTTTATTTCGTGGCAGCTTTCAAATCTTGCACTTAATATACTGCAAGTTGATAATGTTTTGAGTGGCCATGCCTTGACCACACATGTCATAACTAAAGCATGTGGCAATCTGTAGGAGCTTTTATAGGCTACTTTTGAGATGAAATTGGGATGGATTGCGTGTTTGAGTGTTACCCCTATTTTGTACTCCTACTATGATAAGTGGATGGTGTGTTGTCCTGTTTCTAATGTGTGTATGTTTTTGTTAGCCTTTTTTTTTAATAAATCTTAATATATTGCTCTATCTCTCTCTTTATGTTTCCACGTGTATCATAAACTGTCTGTTTTCTTTGTTATGATTGATCACATGTTTTTTCAACCTTTGCAGTGCCTACCATTATCATTGCCCATGAATTCTATGATGCTCTTCCAGTTCATCAATTTCAGGTTTGTCTGACTTTATTCACTTGTGTAAGGCTTCTGCATAAACCATTTTGAAAAACACAGTTTAGACTCTAAATCACCTAGAGGGGGGTGAATAGGTGAAACCGATTGCGGAATAAAAATATCTATCAATTAAAAACAAGTTCTTAATTAATAGGCATGCACAAGTCTGAGCACTTGACAATCCATTACACAAAATTGCAAAATAAAGAAGAGACAACACAAGCAATTTTGGTGACGAAGGGAAAACTCTAAGAGAACTCTCAAAGAGAAAAACCCTTCGGGCGATAAGGTGTCACCTCTGAAAATCACTATAAGAAGAAGACTTACAATAGTGGTTCAGACGACCCAACACTGACTCTGACTCACAATGTAAATATCTGAAGAACTCTTCAGATTTGCATCCTTGCAACGATCCAGAACTCTGAATATCTTCTTGGTGAAGCGCCAAACAAACTCGCTCAGCAACCGTAGGAACTCTCACGAGCAAACTCTCTAACCCGGAACTCCAAGGTAGAAAAGAAAGATTAAGAAAGGTTTTGATGGCTCAAAGAAGGAGAAGGAAGAAGAAGAAGATCTTTTGCTCTCACACACGTTTTTAGGGTTCTCTAAAACGTCTTGGGTAACCCTCACAATAACCTAGACACTCTTTTCTTCTTCTCGTTCGAACGATCAGAAAACGAGAGGCGAACGCTGCTCTCGGGTTTCTCTGTGGAACTCCATCGGTTGAACGGTAAGCAAACGTTCAGCGAACGCTGCTCTCTGGTTTCTCTGAGTGTCACCAACGGTCGAACGGTCAGCGAACGTTCAGCCCACGTTGCTCTCGGGTTTCTCTGTGTGTCACCAACGGTCGAACGTTCAGCCCACGCTGCTCTCGGGTTTCTCTGTGTGTCACCAACGGTCGAACGTTCAGCCCACGCTGCTCTCGGGTTTCTCTGTGTGTCATCAACGGTCGAACGGTCGGAGAACGTTGGTCATAACTTTATCAATTTTACTCCGATCATAACCCCGTTTGAACCACAATTCCTATAACTTATCCCAAATACTTTGACTATATTTATAAGACCTTTTTGACACGGAATAAAGCCAAAACAAAATAATCCTTACACATATTATTACAAAACAATGAGTGACTTTGGTTTGAGAAAAAAGATCAATATGCAGGAAGGGAATGAAGTTCGAAAGGACATGCTCTGGTTTTCCCTAGATGGCTGGAATAAAACATAAAAAGGAATATTAGAAGACAAAATTCGTCAATAAGATAGAAGACAAATCCCTCTCATATTCTCATTAAAATTTTTACTCGAATCCAATTTCAAGCCTGGAATTATTTTAGAGTTTAACCTTATGCTCAAGAGTAATTTCCATATCTCTTCCTAATAAGAATATGTTGCTCATCAAAGAAGAGAAAAGTGTATTATACATAATTTGATAAATGATAACTGGTTTGTGTCCCATGTTTAGCTTCATTTTCTGTATTTTATAATCCCTGTTTTGCTGCTTGAAATTCCTTTTCTAGAATGTATTCTTTTCTGTCAATGTTATCTATATCACAATGAACCAAGAGCAGAACTAGTTCTTCAACAATGAGCTTTTCATCATTATTTGGTATGAACTAATGGTAGTGCTGTTGACTAAATATAAACTAATAGGTGATATTTTGTGACATGGGGCTTTGGAATCATAGGAATTTTATGCTGTAATTGCAAACTGACAGAGTAAAAGCTAAGGCTGAAAATAGTTACAAAGTTTGATTATTCTGTCGAAACCTGTACGTTGATAATGTGAAGAAGCCAAGGTTAGAAAGACTAAAAAAATCTGTGGTTTTATACTTTAATCATATAGCAAAACAATTCACAATACTCAAAATCTCACAATTTCCAACATTATATGAAGAAAATAAAATTTTATGTATATTTGTACTCTATATTGATTTGGTGTCTCCATATCCATATTTAGTTGCATGTATAATTTTATTCTATTTTAAGTCTATATCTTTTTAATCCTTTTAAGTTTGCAATTTATTCATAGAGGGTTTCTCGTGGCTGGTGTGAAAAAATGGTCGATGTTGCAGAAGATTCCTCGTAAGAACTCACAAGTCTTATCTGTTCAATTTATGTATTTGCTTTGGTATTGTTCAACACTCAAATAATTTGGCTATTTTCTTCACATTTATATTGGTTAGGTTTCGTTTTGTCCTCTCTCCTCAGCCAACTCCTGCATCTGTCTATCTACGGAAACGGTGCAAGTGGGTTACAACTGAAGAAATAGCTAAACTTAATCAAATCGAAGTTTGCCCTAAGGCAATTGAGTTGACTCATTTAATCACTAAAAGAATAAGTTCTGATGGTGGTGGGGCACTTATAATTGATTATGGCCTGAATGGAATGGTCTCTGATAGTCTACAGGTATGGAAGTTCTGCCTTTTTGTTTGGTTTTATTTTCTTTTAATAAATATTTTTTCCATATTGTTTAAATTCTGCGTGAGTTAGATAGACCTTGATTCAAATGTATTTATTTTATATTCATAACAGAACTGTGAGGCGGATAGACTAGGGATTATATAGAAGTTAGAATGTTGGTCTGGCATGATTTTCATGCATGGAAGCTGAGTTCATTGGACAGCAGTTTTGCACATGACTCCTTTTCATGAAGCAAGTTAATAGTCCAAATATGTCTGCAAACTATAGGGACAGGAGGATCCTTTGCTATGCCTTTCTTGCTAAGAGTTTGAAGAAAATATTTAGAAAATTACTTGAAAGTTGAGATTTAGATCTTATTTACAACCACAGAAGGCGAAAAAGGCTTTTATCACAATTTTCTTCCACCCATGATCGATCCAAGGAGTTCTAATTGTGACACCAATAAACAAATTTATTTCAATTCCGATGATAAATTATCCTTAATTTGATGAATTTTTTGAAACAAGAACCCAAGATATATGTCAACCACAATCAAAACAACCAAAAGTACAAAGATAGAAGAGATTTAACCGTGATGGTTTAGTAAATATACAAAATAATTAGCAAAAGAAATTAGTAGAAACCAATGTTATCAAAATGACTAGCCAAAGCTGGGTAATTAACCTGCCTGTAATAATGCTTGCTTAGGCTGAAAGCTCTGTGACGAATTTGTCCTGCATCAATCAATTGGGATGGTCAGACACATTAAATTTGACTTAATTGGAATGAAATGTATTTCAACTAAAGGATCTGATGAAGGACTTGTAAAAGTATTATTCAATGGGAGACTCATGCGAGGTAACTGCATTCTGATTATTAAACAAAATAATATCTTAACAAGTTATATATCTTGCATGCGTATCAATGTCTTCTGCTCATCAGGTCTTTCATCATTATTATTTTGAGTAAATTCCTTATGTCAGCTTTTGTCTTGATATTGAACAATGTGGAATTTAACCGAAGTTAGTTTTATATATGACTTTTGGACATGGAATGGACCTTCCAATGATTTGAACCAGTAGTGCATGCTTGACTACTCTGTCGCCACATCCCATGGAAGTTCATAGAACAGTTGCTTTTTTTGGGTTTTTAAAATTGGTGCTTTCATGCAGGCCATTCGCAAGCATAATTTTGTGGACATACTAGATAAACCTGGGTCAGCTGATCTTAGTGCTTATGTCGACTTTGCTGCCATCAGGCATTCTGCAGAAGAAGCTTCAGGTGCTAATCCTTGTAGTAATATTGATAGCTCTAATGGTGGTGGTGTTGATCTTTCAGTAGTAATAATACCAGCAGCATTAGCAGTAGAAAATTTAAATGTGTTGATATTTCAGTAGTAATAATACCAGCAGCATTAGCAGTAGAAAATATTTAAATTCAAAATCAAGTAGTTGTAGAGGTAGTTAATCTTCAATTTAGAAATGATTGAAGAGCTTTTAACCAAATATGTTTTTATTTTCCAGAAGATGTATCTGTATATGGCCCAATCACCCAGTCTCAGTTTTTGGGTTCACTTGGCATAAACTTCCGAGTTGAAGCATTATTACAGAACTGCACAGATGAGCAAGCTGACTCCCTCAGGACAGGGTACTGGCAGTTGGTAGGTGATGGAGAAGCGCCATTCTGGGAAGGACCTAATGAGCAGACACCCATTGGTATGGGTACACGGTACATGGCAATGGCAATTGTTAACAAAAAGCAAGGTATCCCAGTTCCGTTCCAGTAAAATTCAGCATGGTGAAGCATTAGGTAAGTACCTGAACCTTATGCATACATGAGGTTCCCAAGGTTTGTAATTTGTCAGCAATGCCCAATTCTGTGTTAGGGGAGATTTGATTTGGTCAGTTCTGGTACAATTTCTCCCGACCTAAATTAAAGTAAGAAGCCATCCGGATTAAGGATGTGACATAGTGGGTGTTGGGTGGCTCTGCTAATATGAACTTCTGTTCACAGCATGCTAACAAACTAACAGCAAGCATATTAAACGGTAATGGAAGTTATATATTGTTAAATATTTTATATAAACTCTCTCTCGACAATCTCGGCATTGAGATTATTATAATCAGAAGGTCCTTTCAAGTTTTATCGACATAATTTGTGCCTGTAAAGTACTACGAATCAGAATACAAAACTTATAACTACTTACAGAATCAGGTATTATATTCATGTACACCCACGTGTAGTATACACGTGCCACCTACTAAGTCCTAGTATAAGTCCAGGTAAATTATCTTGAAAACGTGTACTACAAGGATATACAATAAAGAAAAAGATACTGGATTTAACTAGCCTACATAAGCTTCTTCTCATTGGCAGGCCGAGAAAGCCTGCATGAATTCGCACATATATATCTACAGCTCATGAGGGTATTCTATGGTTGCTCGCATGGAGTGACGCAGACCATCTAACAAGGTACATGCATCCACATTTCTGGCTCCAAAATTCTTTTTAGTTACCGAACTTTCTATACTTGTAGCGGGTAGCCCAGAAGAGGTAATGTATGAAGTTTAATCCGCTTAGAACACACATCAACCAGTAGAACCGCTCGAGATGGTATTGATTCAAGTTGCTACCAGACAGCCATGGTTTGTGCCCCGAGTTATCAGTGAGACTGTTGACAATTGACACAAGCACAGAGCTCAGGTAGTAGCCCATGGCCAATGAAGCCCACGAGAGGGATGTGGCCAGTGATCTCATGCTGGACGGTGCCTCTGAGAAGAAGAATTCCATGAGCCCGGCCAATGTGAAAAGGTCAGCAGATCCAAGGAACAGGTATTGCAAAGCTATCCAGAAGAATGTGATTGGTAGTGGCTCAGTTGAATTGAGTAGCCCGGAGGCTGATGCAACCCTCTTCCGCTTGATCTCTACCAGAGCTGCTGCTGCCATGGCCACAATGGAGAGAACCAATCCTATACCAATTCGTTGTAGGTGAGATACTCCCATTTCAGTTTTTGTTACATTCCTGGCGAGTGGGACAATGAAGTGGTTGTATATAGGGGCGATAATCATGATGAAGAGAACTGGGAAGACGGGGAGAGAAGCGGGTGGGATCTTCAGGGAGCCAAGCTTGGTGTTCATGGTGGATGCTTGTTGGACGGAGAAGGTGGAAAGCTGAGCAAGACAGCAGTTTAGCATGATTGTGCAGGCAAAGATGGGTAGAATTCGGAGCACTATCTTGACCTCTTCTACTTGCTTTACACTGCATTCGAGTATTGGGTGCAGAGGCTTGTCCATCAATGCCCTATTGAGGAACCTGAGGCTTTTGGTTGGAGTTTGTATTTGCACTTGGGCTTTGGCTCCATCGTCTTCCTCACTGGTTTCTGTTGGATAGGAGGGGCTGGTGGCCATGCTTACTACAGCATTGCTTGGGTTTCTGTTAACAAAGGTACTGCATATTGCTGCAGACAAGACCTGCAAACATTCGCTCAAAGTCACCACTTGGTTAAGGAAAAGATGGAGAAGAAGCCTTTTAAGAGCTTTGCTCTCCAAAATTTGATGTCAAGTAAGCTTTACTTCCATTCAGGTTATAGCCATTGCTTAAGAGTCTATTTATCCTGTTTCTTACCTTGAAGATGGTTGTGAGAGGACTTCCGGTGGGTATTTTGTTCCTGTAAGTAGCAGAGCCAGCAAGGAAGACCGGAATGGAGAATAAGATTGTTGCGGTAGAGATTCCGAAACCCCACTGCCACCCCTTGTTGTCTTCAATCCAGACCACAAAGGTGACAGCAATTAAAGCACCACACGCGAGGCAGAAGACGAAGTAGTTGAAGAAGGTGGATCTCTGCTTCCTTCCCTCTGGAGTATTCTCATCGAATTGCTCCGCCCCATGTGATGGTAGTGACCCCTTTATTCCTCCCACACCCAGTGCCACCAGATAGAGGCCTCCGAATAACATTGCTGCTTTTCCTCCATCAACCGTACGGCATGGCTCGCGACTTCCCTCACCACAGGGCGGTGGCTTCAGTGAAGGTAACTGAGCTTGCACTGTGAGTATAACCAGCCCCTGTTCAAACCGTCATGTTTACTTTATAAATAAATTAGATGGAACAGAAGGGCTGAATTTGTCTAAGATTGATCCATCATCGCTGAGACGAGGGTGGGATAGATGCATGAAAAGACTAAGAAAATTAGATACGAGAAAAACCTTGCATCTCCTAATTTTAGAAACCCTTAGAGGGACTGAAGAATATTCTCCCAATTCTTTACTAATAATATAGAGTATAGATAAAAAGGAAAATATGTTAAGATTGACAAGATCTATACTATTATTATTAATAAAGAAGAGAGCAATTCGATGAGAATACTCCCTTCAGATTCTAACCCCCCTTTTCTTGGGGGAATATTCTTCCAGATTCTGGTCCCTTATTTTAGAATTTGAAGGGAATATTCCTTCTAAATTCTGACCCCTATTTTCTTTTTTCAAACATTGTCCTTTCCAAACAAAACAATCTCCCACTATTTTAAACATGCTGTAACTACCTTAGGCTGTTTTTATAAATGGACCTATGTTTTCTACGCGCATAGTACGTGCAGCCCCCTAGTATATTGAAAGAGAACATGTAGAGTATATACACTCATAATGAGAACAATACTAATTTGAGGGGAAGTTAAAAGGAACGATGAATTTAGAGCAATAACGCATGGATAAGCATACTTTGACCAAAGATATGGTTACTGACATTAGACTAAAGATAAGATATTTTGTCTTTTTATTTTTTTAAAAGAAATTATTAATATGTGTTTACGAGGGTATCACGTGTTATTGACCTGGTCTTCTCCAAGCTAGATATGACCGTATGAGGAACACTAGTCCCTTGTGGGACAAGTCACTATAAATTCTTGGTTTTAAAGCTTTTAAGCGAGAACCTGCATATATATATATATATATATATATATAATTAGAAGATTTATATTGAATTCTCAAAGTAATTCCGATTGTTTGAAGTGGTTTACAACTAATATGTCACTTTATATAAATGGGCCCCTAATTTACAAACAATATTTTTCGTAATCTTAGGCTACGTTTGTGTCGGTGGAAAACGGTGGAAAGTATACTAAGATATCATCTTTCTTTCTTGGCCATCTTTTTAAAAAGTAATTTATCAAGCTCTTCGGAAAAAGTAATTTATCTTAACCAAGAACCAAAAAGACAAGAGTCCATGATTTCCATGTCAACAAGCAGAGCCTTAGGTTCAACGTAACACACGAGACACGACACGGAAAACACCATCACGTCCATTCTGCGTATTTAAAGTTTCTCAATTTGCAGGGCAACTGACGTGGCATATTACCACTTGATTTTGTCTTTCTATCTAAATGAGAGAGCGCCCGTGCAGACATGTCATCCAAGAGGATAACATCAAACGGTCAGAATCATTCGATCAGGTCAAAGACGTGGCGGGAAAAGTGCTCCCATATGTAGGGCCCAACCACGTGTCTTCCGTTTCTGTACCCCCCATTTTTGGACTTCTTTTAAACGGTCGTTCGACTTGGATTTTTCCGGAATGTGGAGTCCCTTTCGCTAGACTTTAATTAGGGTTCACCAACACGGCAGCCATCCGCGTGGTTCATGCACCTTCGCGATAGTGTCACCATACCATTGAAGATCTTCTAGACAATTAGGAGGATCCGGAAAAAGGGTCGTGTTGAGATACCCTAATCATGAGTTCGGAGTCCCTCTCACACAGCCAGGGCACCACACACCTAGGAAGCCTTTGTTTGAGTGAAAACCGTTAGTGGACCATACTGACAGCTCCTTTGACAAAATGCCTATCTAAGTACAAACTTTTCTAATCCTTCCATTGAAACTGGCCACTCTCTCTCTCCATACAACAAAATCTTTTCTGGCTTTTCTTATGCAACTAAATAAGGAGATACCACGTCATCTAAAAGAGCTATCTGATATATATCCTTATCTAAAAGAGTTATCTGACATATATCCTTATTTTGACAGGTATAAATATAGTTTTTCTTATGCAATCAAATAAGGATATGCCACGTTACCTGAAAGAGCTACTTGACATATATTCTTATCTAAACGGGAACAATAAGTGTTACGCAGAAGTACTTGGCAATGACACAAACAAGGACATTATAGATTTATTCTCACTAGCCACTTATTTGGAGAGCAAATTCTTTATATATGATTTCAGATGAAATGCCACGTATAAAGGGATAAAGGATTTCACTTGGCTTATTTGCATGGGGGATGATAATAGCAACGTGCCATGTGGGACTCTATTTATGTGACACGTTGCAATTTTTTTGTTTATGTGACTACTAGCTTTCTGTTCCATGCGGGGACTCGTTTGTTACGGACAAACTAACTTCGTTAAGAGGAAAAACCAAATGAAGGTTTTTCTGTCAGAATTCAGGAAAAAAAGAACCTTAAAAAATTGATTGTAAGAAAAAGGCTACGTACTCGCAATGAAAATTTTAGTAAGTGAGAATTTCTAGATTAAGAGAAATAGAGGGATTAAATAGAAATTAAGATGTAATATGGGGGTCGTCAGTAATTACTTACCAGAAACTCGATGAAAGCGCTTATTAGGTAGATGTGATAAGTGGTGAAGAAAGCATCCGATAGGAACCCTCCAAGTAAGGCCAGAAGGAACGCCGTCCCCATGAAATTGGTGACTGCGTTGGCAGATCTTGACGGAAAGAAATGCATGAACTTGGAAAGATACAGCACCAGGTTGCTCGAATTGGCCAGATATGCCAGGTTCTCCAATATCTCCACAACTGATGATTTTAATTTTTTGTTAGTTCAAACACAAACACAAACCAAAAAAATTGGAACCCCAGATCGGATCTTCGATCATTGGTAACGAAACACGAACAAGATTGTTCTTCACAGAAAAAGGGGTTCCCTGGAATCAATCCTACATTCTAATTCTCCTGAGAGAGCTACAGAAACAAAGGACTGATCCACACAGTATAATAAGTAAAAGCTTTACTAACCCAAGACAAAGGAGGCAGCAATCATTCCACCATGGCGACCTCTTAAGGCCGGTCTGTTCTTCCAATCTACATAACCTTCCCATCTGTCTAAATGGTGCCCTTCTTCCTAAAACAAAAACCCCAAAAAAGCTTGAGTAACAGAACCAATCCTGGGATAAATAAAGCAAACCAGAAGTAATTGAAGAAAACAATTAGTAAAGAAAGAAAGAAAAAGAGGAACCCACCATTTCCCTTTTGTGCAAGCCTGATGTGTTTCTGTCTCTGGTTAAAAGAGAGAACAATTTGAGTAGATCAATTTATGGATCAAGGAGTGGGGGGGATGGTGTCTGATTTAAAGGGTGGGGAGAAGGAAGAGTCCAATTTAAAGAGAAAGGTCTGGACCCTGTGGAAAAGGACTATTGAGGAGAGAGGATCCCCACAGACATGCTCATATGGCAATTCAGAAACTTCTGTTCCACTTATAAAATTGTTAGTGTAAACACTCCTTCTACCCAATAAAGAAAAAGACAAGAGGAAAGCTTCTTATCTGGTATATTGCTTGGTTACAAAGACATACATCTACAGATAGATGAGGACGAAGAAAAAAAATTGGGAATCAAATCCTCCCTCAAGTTGATAGTTTGGGTTCTCTTTTGTCTTGTTTGACCACCAACAACCAATAATAAATGAAAAGGCAAGATACCCCACCTTATTTAAGTGATCAGGTATCATCTGTAATGGGCAGTGCCAAAAGCAGCCCATATCTCCATATACTATTATCACTGTTGTTATTGCATACAAGATCTTGAAAAATAAACTACTTCTTCACTTCTCTGTACACGCGTAACAACATGCCCTTTTGAGGTGAGAATTGAACTTATCAGGTGGGGATCAATGGGGTCTTAATTGACCCCTTGAACTGCCACCTGAGAGTTTGAAATGCTTCTTCACCTTCTGATGGATCCAAATAGATACGGTAATAAGGACCACAAGATTTGTTTTTGTTTGTATGCCTTTTCTTTTTTCTTTTTTTCTTTTTTTTTTGTGAGTCATAAGTCATAACTTATAAGCAGCAGGTATAGTCTTGGGGTTTGAAAGTGAAGTCAAAATTCAATCCTTTCAGGCATACCCACCCCACTAGTAAAAACCTTCTTATGTGGAAGACCATGGCAAGGCAAAGCTGATCCTAAACAGATTTGAGAACTCTCTCCTTTTACTCTCTGACCTCTCTCTGTATACCTTACCTAAAAATACCAAAAAAAAAATATCATATTATTTTTTTCTGTGACCTATCAATGACTTTCAATTTGAAACTATTTCATCAACCATCAACACAGATCTAAAATGGAAATGTCAAATCTGTGTTAATAATGAAGTAATGAGTCATTTAAAGGTAGCTACACTGGTTAATGGGACTTTTATCTATATATGGGGGTTGTCACTATCCATTGGTGTTAGGTTGAAATCATCAGAACCATCCAATTTTTTCCTTGGTAAACCTTGCTAATTTAGTAAAATTGGTAAGTTGATTACTCAATACTCAATATAATATAGTTCTTCCAGCGCAGGAGTGTATGAAAATCCTGCAGGTTCAGACAAATCAATGCCTACCATGACAGTGAAATCTAATATGAATTAAATTTGTTTTTCTCAATCATTATGATGAATATGAATTCTTTAAAAAAGAAATTTAGCTCCAAAATTTTTGAATTTTTTAAGTTATTTAATAACTGATTTTTTTTTAACCTAAAACTTTCATTATTACTTTGAAAACTCCTGTATGGAACCCAGAGCAGTTTTCTAATCCCTTTTGTTCACACACTGTTCTAGATGCACCATTTAATTATGATGTCATATGTATGTAAGATTTCAACTAAGCAAGTGGTTGGAAAAGGTCCAGAGAAGCTGACTCCAACTCCTAAACATACAAAAGCTTCTTAAGCTCTCAAGGGGAACAGTGAACTTTAGATAAAGAAAGTGTAGACACACCATGTTTTGGAAGAAAATCAACAGAGTTCTTTTCCTTCACGAAATCTACTCTCAGTCCCTTTCCATAAACATTAAGAATATCTAACAAGTTAACACCCTCATCCAATTGATCTGATGGGTCATTGTTCTGCAAAATTCAATGCTGATAGTAGAATATGAATCATGTTCTATGATGACTTTTTAAGCCCCAAGTTCCCATTAAACTCCTTCTGGTAGTTCCATCTCAAATTGAGATGATTCCAACATCAATTGAAGATTGGCTCAATTCTCTAATAAATGCACGACCACATCTTCCTTAATCATCTTTGTTGATTCCCCCGGGCCCAGATGCTGCTCTCCCTATTCCACCATTGTTAGAATCCTTTGTGTTGATTGGGGGAACACCCACCTGTCCATGGCTTCATACTTTTCCCTCCCTTGTGAATAGAACGCATGCAGTTATTCTTAAGGAATAAAGAAGCACCTTTACATGCTTTTAGAAAGATAAATGAAGGTTGTAGACACCTGATTTTTGCACCCCCAAAAATGCAAAAAAATAAAAATTTCAATTAAAAAGTCAAACCCTGAGGGGGCCAAAATTTGACTCTTTGATCCAAAGAAAATTGGCCATCAAACTTCCTCTCATTGAAAAGAGCATTTCGACACGGTTCTAACTCAACTGAGTTTGCCAGAATCGGAGTCCGGATGAGGAAGTTATGAGCCGGTCAAACTTTTGGGGAAGCGAAAGTTGACTTTTTGCTCGACCCCAATTCAACTGCCCAATTTGATCCCAGTGGATAGTGGGTTCCGAGCCGATTCCAACGACACCAAATTTGCTGAAATCGGACATCAGACGGAAAAGTTATGGGCAGTTGAAATTTCAAGAAAGCTACCCATGTGACAAAACAGCAGCAAAAAGCAGAATAAATTAAATAAATAAAATAATCATTTAATAAAAATATCTTTATTTTTTAATAATATTTTAATAAAAGAATCTCGTTTTTATAATAAAATAATCAAAAAATCGGATAAAAATCTTTAAATAAATCAAATTTAATAAAGCATTTGAAATCCAACATTTTAAAAACGCGCTGGACCGTATTTGAAGTATGGGCGAGGCATGCCCGTATTTGAAATACGGGCAAGCTTCTAGAAGGGGACGCGTGTCGCTGTACGGCGGGACACGCGTCCCGTACGGCCGATTTTGCGAGATTTGAAAATGTGCGTTTTTTGCCCGTATTTGAATTACGGGCGAGGCACACCCGTATTTAAAGTACGGGCAAGGCATGCCCGTAGTTCAAATACGGGCACGAAAATTTTGCCTATAAATAGAGAGGCCACCCCCTCATTTCAGGAAGCCTTCCTCCTGGCCGAAACCCTCTTCCTCCAGGTGCTTTTCATGACCAAACTTTGCCCATTTGTCACCATGCCCAATACCCAAACATTTTCAATACCCAAAATACCCCCATCCTACTTAAACCATGCCTAATCCCTCTCTTTTAGCCTTCATTCAATCCCACCTCAACAAACCTCTTTCAAAATCATCCTAAGAAAACCCGGAGGACGCGGAAGCGCTGCCAAAATCTTTGGAGGACCTCAATATCATCTAAACAAAGAAATAAGAGTGTGGTAATGTTTTCTTTTAACTTCTATTTCAATACATACATAAACTTCTTTATTTAAAGAGTGTTAAATTTTTGTTGCTTTATTACATTGTCTACTAACCCTTTTGTTTATTGATTGATAAGATTCCTCTATGCAAGTTTGAATGTCCATATGAAAAGAGAAAGATGAAATTCAAGAGAAAAAAATGAAATTGTCATAAGATCCATTCAATGGATCCATTTGGAAGGACAAGAGGAATCCATCCTCCATGAACCATCCCTGTAATCTTCCCCTTTCCTTCCCTTAAGATTAATCATGAATTACTAGAAGAAGGTGTGGTTTTCCACAAAAAAAAAAAAACAAAGAGAAGAGGAAGAGGTTTTTTTAAGCCAAAATGAGAAAACGGAGCATCTGAAGAAGCCAGAGCATCCCAAGAGACCTACCGGAGTGATCTCAATCGAAGTCAAAGCAAAACGGCGAAGTTGAACAAAAATCGTATACTCAGACCGGTCCAGGCGTGCCCGTAGTTAACCTACGGTCTGGCCTGAATCGTATTAAAATTACGGTTCAGCCCAGACCGTGATTGAAATACGGTCAAACCTGTAAATATCTTTAAAATCTATTTCTTTGACCCGGTTGGACCTAATCCGACCCATTTTCGTATGATCTGAACCATTTGGGCTTCTTGGACTTTTCCAAGCCCATTTTAAGACTGTGGGCCTAAGTGGGCCCACCAAGGATTCGTGGGCCCTCCAATGGGGCCCACATCCTGTCTGGCCCAACCAAGGCCCATTCGATAAATGGGCTAATGGCCATATGATTAACAGCCCATGGGCCAAATCCAAGCCCAATGGGCCCTAAAAAGACTTCAATCCACTAACTTTGTAAATATAAATAAATCTTTAAACCAAATAGCCATAATCCAATAAGGGTTACCCAATAACCCGGACTGGGCCTTGGGCTTGACTTAAGCCCAATTTGGATCCCAACGGGCCTTCCAACAGGGCCCGTAACCGACTCACTTCACCAAATAATAAAAAGATAAAATCAAATAAAAGGGGAACCTACACCATCAATGGTCCCCATTCAGACCAAATAAGTGTGTATGCTGGTCTAGGAAGGGTGAAAACTAAGTTGACTCAGACCAAGGAGACCCACGGGATCTGTCAATCGACGGGGCGGGCTAGGGTGTCTTTGGGCTTCTCTAGACGTAATTGAGAACTTGCTCAGATCGCTAATAAAACCGCAGACCAGAAAATTAGGCCCGGATAGGTGCCCTTTTGTGTCTGCCTGCACCTCTCAGGCAGTGGCGACTCCAAACCAGTCCCGAGGCGAGCATCATGTCGCATGCACCTCGTCGTGCGACCCGAAATCGGGGTGCGCACAAAGGTCTAGAAAGTTCAGCTTGAACTAAAGCTTTATTCCTTTAACACAAAATCTCCCAAAGTATGATGAATGTCCTTAGTGTGGGAATTAGTCACTGTAGCATTATACAAAAACCATTCCATGATTGGTTGACTAAATTTTTAAACTTCATATCACAAATTGATTTATTATTGTGATTGTTATTTTAGCAGATTCAACAGACCATAACAATCAGTATCTAAAATTGGTTAAGATATGCCATAAGAGTAGCTAACCTGTCCTGTCATGCTGTGTTGGCATTTGGAATGAGTACATTTATCATCTTTTCTTTGTTTGGATAAACACATTGTATGGGAAGGTGATAGGATAGGTAGGAAAGGAGTGGAAAATGGCAAGAGCTATTGCAAGATAAATTGAATCAATCTTCTGTACTCTATTTTTAGCTTTTATAATAGGAACTTCACAGAATCCCAGTTAGGATTTTAGCTTTATATCTCTGAATGAAGAGAATATGATTTTGGTTGTGACCTCAATCTATCTCTATCTCTATCTCTATCTCTATCTCAGTTGCGGGATGGAAAATATTCTTATTCTGATTAGCTAAAACCCCATTTGGCATTTGGGCCTTCTGAAGTCAATAAAGAAAAGGAATTTGTGTAAAATGTGAGCGTAGTCAATTTTCAGTTATTTTGCAAAGGCAAAGAATTCTTTTCTTGACGGATTCTGATTCTGTAACTAAAAGGAATATAGATGAAACAATAGTAACCTCAAACTTCTGCTCCATTTGCTGTGGGGAAAAGGAAAATTCTTATTCTCGTATCATTAAGCCTTTCCTCATAAAAAGTTAATGGGATGTGGCATCTTGAACACAAGAATGTTAGAATATCTTTTTTCACTAAAGTCTCATCTACTGATACAAATCCTTTCTAGAGCTTCTAAACGTAATTTTCAATGGAATTATACGGCCCCAACTATTTTTTTTTTTAAAAAAAAAAAATTCTTAGTGAGAGTAATGAAATTTAGATATCTAGCTGCGCAAATGTAGTCCCAGATTAAGGAAATCAGGAGTTTTATTATAAACACAAAGGGATTCTTATCAATGATGGTTGGTGCTCTGTTAGTGCAAAAGTCTTCTTCTACAGCTGTGCAAAGATGTACTTTCAGTTTTATTTTAATGAGACGTGCAAGAAAGCTGTGTTGACCTTCATTGGTTGGGAGTACCTTTGATTGGAGCAAATGCTGACTCTAGTGTCTTGATAGGTGTAATGCCCTTGGTTCTCGGATTTACCCACCAATACAGCTAGTTTTGAGGAATAGAGAAGCAAAAAGCCTAAATGGTCATTATCTAAACTGTTGCAGCTGTTCTGTAATTTTTTCTTCTTCTTGAGGTGTATCAAGAGAGTGAAAGGGAGAAAACGTAGCAAAATAAAAGAGAAGAACAAATAAAAAAATGACTAGATTTAGCTACAGGAAACCTAAATCCAGGGACCTGCTAAGTTGTTCTTAAATGTAGGCAGAGTAGCCTATGTCTTCTTTCTCCCCCCCTTTTTTTTAATTTCTTGTTATAGTTTGGAAAGCAATGGTTTTCAAGGGACCCCAAGTCACATGATCCATGAGGAACTCAAATCACATAAAGAGATCTTGTATTTTGCCCAACTTGTCGCCATCATGCATATGAAGCTGAAAATTATTCTCTGTTCTTCCTGAAAATGATTTCCATTGGAGACTCATATTGAGGACCACAAACCCAAACAAGAAAAGCTCATACAATAAACTAAATTGACCAGCGATTTATTATAAGGCATGCAGGCTTTTGCTTTTTACTAGAATCAATTTACAATTTTAGAAGCTTAAAAAAGAGTCCATAAGCATTCATTTCTCCATGGCTAAAGCATAGTATCTCTTTACCGTTGGTAGGAAAGTTGAGATCATGCCTGCAACTTGACGATTGCGACACAAAGAACTGCCCCCATATTAGATTCAAAGTTAACTTTACGTGTCTTACACAAATATATGTTTGAACTAGCAGATCGCATTCAATACAGATTCACATGAGCTTGAATTCCTACGCAAATTCGAAAGGACATCTCAATTGACTTAGTTTTGAGGAGGTGTATCTATCATCACTGTGACTGACTTCATTGAGTTCTCTATCTGAATGGCTTTTATGGTAGAAAACTGCTAATGTGACCTCATACTGACCTTGGAACCAAACCATATAAATATGTTTACTTACCTCTTGAACTGTGTCGAGATGAGGAGTTACAAAAGTATTACTTGCATTGATTACTACTTGGTTGTCCAAATAGTAATAGAGACAAGTAACACTTGTGGAACTCCTATGTAGACGTGAAGCGGCTTGTTCAGTGATTTGCTAACGGTCGGGTTCAAGGAGCACTATGACTCTACGAAGAAAATGAAGGAAACAAAAAAAAAAATTTATAACTTTCTTAGACTTTTGTTAAAAATTTGGCCAATGGTTGGCCTAAGGACCCCCCATGTGAGCACTCTGCCAAGTTAAACAGCCATTGGCAAAAACTTTGAACAAAACTCTAATAAAGTAAGAAGAGATGAGAAGAGGTGTGATTTGGAATGGGAAGGGTTAGGCCTATTTATAGAAAACCAAAAGTGGCGTTTTATCACTTCTACCCTCAAATATGACTATTATTTGACTGTTGGAAGGGTAAAAATGGTCATTTACAGTCAATTACAAGTATACCCCTCCCTAATATGGCTGTTGGGGGGTAAAATTGTAATAAAAAAAACCTTTTGAACCATTTTGAGGGGAAAAATGGCTAGCCGTTGGTGTGCCTGGCTAGTTGGCACGTTGGGCCAGCACACGGGTGGAACCCATCGGGCTCGCTTGACGCAGACTGTAAAACCCCGACCCGGATTATATCTTAAATTATTAAGATTAATTTTCTAAAGTGTGATTATTAGACTAATTAAGTACTTGTATTATAAAGATGAGGTAAATATAGATTATACTTGAGAACTTAGGGAAATCAAATTGAACTTTATTGACGTTATTAAGGTAAGCTTAGTTAATGTTATGTTCTCAATTTCAACTGGCTAAGGTACCCTCCAATTAGTTTAAGTGTAACTAAAATACCTTCAGAATATACCCAAGGTACCTCCCAAGTGTACCCAAATTATCCCCTAAGAGTACCTAAAGTAACTCTTAAGAATACCTAAGGTACCTCTCAAGTGTACCTTAAGTGTCTCCCAAGAATACCCAAATAACCTCTTAAGTATACTCAAGATACCTCACTTCTATAACTTAAGGTATCCCCATTGTATTCCCAAGGTACACCCAAGTATTACCCAAGGTACCCCCATTGTATGCCCAAGGTACACCACAAGTGTAAGACCCTGATTTTTTGTGAGTTATTTATTTATTTATTTAGTTATTTATTTTGATGTATAAACTGTGTTTATCAGTTATTTTGTGGTTTGAGGGCTTAGCCCATACTCGTATGTACAGGCATTATATAGCCATTTTTCCGAAAAATCATATTATTATCATTATTATTATTAAAGTATAGTTATGTGCTTATTAACGTAAATGAATGCGGAACATGTAGTGTTTCCGGTGGGCGAGCATGCATAGGATCAAGGGGTTAAAAGGGTTGATCGAGCGGCATATGTATCTCGCAAGGTAATGTACAAATAGGGAAAGTAGGGTTTTAGGTTTAAGAGAATACGCGTATGTACTTACGGAAATATTGTTGTTAGTCTAATACTCAGGAGCTCAGGAGAATCGGCTGGAGAGTGTGGCGACTAGGGTTCTGTGCTCGTGAAGAACAAGTATCGCGAGGGGTAAGAGAAGGGCTTTGGAGTTGAAGTTGAGTGGGTTCTTTCTCCCTGTTCGAGACGAATTGGTTGGGTAGTTTCTGTGTTCGCGTGCGTGGCCGGAGTGGTGATCGGCCGAGGTTTTGCTATACTTTGGAATAAGCGCATTCAGGTGAGTAGCACTGATTTACAACTGGGGTTTTGTGTTTTATGTTTTCTCGAGATTATTCTGATGCATGGTTGTAGTTTAAATGATCTCTTGAGTTTTCTTTTAGTTTTTTGGAATGGCATGAAACAGAGTCGGAGACCGAAATTTATCTTGAGATTAAATGTATTTAGATTAAATCCAAATATGGTTGGGAAGTCTTCTGGGAGTATTAGGAGTGTAGTAGAACAATTTCAGAGGTAAACAAACCGGCCAGTCTTGTAGATCTTGGAATAACAGAGAAAAGAAAATCACAGGGGGTATCCGCCCACCTCGCGCTCACCTAAGAGGTAGGCACCCCATTAAACACGACCCACCGCCGAGCTCACGCCCGGCTGGCGCTCAGCAAAAAACCCTGCGCTCATCTCGCGCGAATCTCGCGCCCACCTCACGCCCGTCTCGCGCTCAGCTCACGCTCACCTAGCGTCGAGTGAGCGGTAGGTCGATTTTACCCCATTTCTTCACCGCCGACCGGCGCTCACCTCGCGCCCACCTCAGGAAGTGAGCGGCAGACCCTATTTTGCTTACTGAATTGGAGATTTGATTTAACTAAGGGTATTTGGGTTACTTGAGGATTAAACCACTTCACTATTCACTTGTTTAGGAACCCTGGGAATCTATTTTGCCTAGGAAACTATTAGAGGAAAATTTAGTGAACTTCTTAAAAGCTTTCAAGTTGAGTTTAGGTTATTCATGAATGTTATGCCGGATACCAAACCCCTAAGAGTTACTAATTACATTTCCTCTGTTTTATACACTGTTTTGATTGAGGAGTTATTCTATTCTGGTTTCACTGGTTTGGAAACTTTAAATGTATTGTAAAGATTTCCTTGGTATGAATGAATTGAGTTTTTCTTTCAAATGACTTGTGTTACGGAAATGAGAAAATACTGAAAGTACTTGAGGTACTGCTTGGTCCAGAGGGACATGTGATGACTTGTGATGGGTTTTACATGATGTGGAATGAATGGTTTTATTTTGATATTGGAATTGAGATTATACGATGTTTTACTGTTTTGGTCTAGCTTGTCCTGGATCCAGATGTTTAAGCTTAGTAATGTGATGTTATTGTTGGTTGTTGGAATTGCATGGCCTTGTGTGTTGCCACGACCGGTGTAGAGCAGCCAGAAACCCTGAGTAGGCCTGGTTGTCAATGCAGAAACCCGGGGAGTAGGCCTGCATTGGATGACGAAACCCTGAGTAGGCCGGAACTGTGTACATGGAGGTGTGGAGTGTCTACTTGGCATGTTTAATTTATCAACTAAACGATAGTCCTGACATTGACCAATCGATGTGTTACCGTACTTAACTGAGATGTGATTTGTTTGATTAGAACCAGTCTTGAATTTCGATTTGAGAATTGATGTTGATTGTTTAACCGTATTCAGCGTTTGTCGATGCATAGTTTAAATTGTGATCAACTATTTCTGCATGCATGTGCTACTCGCTGAGATATTCGTATCTCACTCCGTTGTTTGTCTTGTTTGTTTTTCAGATACTCGTGGTGAGGCGATTTCTGGGGTAGATCTTGCTGAGGCTTATAGGGAGGAGGATTACTATTACCTTCCTTAGACTAGTAGGTTATCTGTTCTGAATTTGAGAACTTTGAATAAATTGAGATGTATTAAAGTTTAATTGGGGTTGAACCATACGATTCTAGTTCAGTTTAAATGTTACAATTTTGCATAAATGGAAATGTGCACTCTGTCAGGTTATAGCTTTATGATTATCTAGCGATCATAAATTGATTAACGATCCTTACCTAACCTCCGTGAGACGTGTTATATCTTTATTGAACAACACGGATCCGGGGCGTTACAACAAGTATGCCTAGGGTACACCCATACATTACCCAAAGTATACCTATGTATTACCCAAGGTACCATCCAAATGTTAATCAAAGTACCTCCCAATTATACCCCCACTTCTATCCCTGAGGTACCCCCTGTGTATTTCCTAATGTACCCCCCATGAATACCTAGAGTACCTCCCTGTTTTGCCTAAGGTACCCCATTTGAATACCTAAAGTACCATTTAATTATACCTAAGGTACCCTCTTATATTACCTAAGGCACCTCATTCATATTGGCTAGGGTACCCCACTGTTTTGCCTAAGGTACCCCACATGTATACCTAAAGTACCCCCTTATATTACCTAAGGTACCTATCCCTTTATTTTAACTAAGGTACCCCACTGTTTTACATAAAGTACCCCTTGCTTTACCTAAGGTATATCCCCCTTATATAGCTAAGGTACATTCCCTTATACAACTAAGGTACCCCATTTATATCACTAAAGTACCTCCAACATACCTAAGGTACATCCTTTATATTACCTAGGGTACATCCTTCTCATATTACTTAGATGTACCTCCTCAATATAACTAAGGTACACCCCCCTAAGCTCATCTAAAAGTTTACTCCTTAGAATAACTAAGGTAAATCCCTTGAAACATCAAGGTACCTCCTCAAATGACTAAAGTACCATCATATAACTAAAGTACCCCTTGTGTTAACTGAGGTACACCTCCCAAGCATCCCTAAAACATACCTCTTGAAGTGGCTAAGGCAAACCCCCTTCAAACACCAAGGTACCCCCACTTAAAACTAAGGTACTCCCACTTAATACCAAGGTATCCCCCTCGAATAACACTAAAGTACCCCCAAGCATCCCTATAGTATACCCTTTGAAATAGTTAAAGAAAACCCTGGAACCACCAAAGTACCATCATTTAATACCAAGGTACCCCCTCAAATAACACTAAGGTACCCCCTGGTATGCCTTAGGTACACCCTAGGGTTTTAGTTGAATAAAAGCTTTGTTTAGGGGTAGATTTGAAGACCAAAAGCTTGGGCATATAAAAGGATGCCCTAATTTCTATTTTAAGTATTTTGAGAATACTTCCTCTTGTCTTGGTCGTATAGAACAAGAGAGAGAGAGTTGTGGGAGCTTGCTTCAAAGCTTCAAGAAGAAGGAGAAGAAGATGAGAGCTAGGTGAGAAGTTGTGCTTCTCCATTAGCAAGTAAGTAGCAAACCCTTCCAAACAAAATGAATTACCAAAAATTCGTATTCTCTCTTTAGGGTTTGATTTATTTGAAGAAATGATCTTGCATGTTGCTATTTGCATTTAAAATTCGTAGGTTTTGATTGTATAATACTCTTGGTTAGTTTTCTATTGATTTGCCATGGATTTCCAACTCTATTGATCATATTTCATATTAGGGTTTGAGATTTGTGTTTTGAATGAAGTTTCATGTGTTTGATTTGTGTTCATGTGGATTTGAGATGAATTTTTGTTTTAGAAGGTGTTTTTAAGTGTGTTGGGATGTTTTGTGATCACCCATTTTGATGTTGGAAAGGTTGGAAAGGATTTACATGAGTTTTGTGTTAAAAATGACCAAAGTATTTCAAAAACCCGAACTGGCGATTAATCCTGGAAATTGGTGATTAATCCTGAGCCAAAACCCCTAAAAACCAGCTTCTGTTATCTTAATCGCAGCTCAGGATTAACCTGGGTGATTAATCGCGAGCCCCCAACGCGCGAACGTCAATCCTTAACGCGTGTGCGTTGCCTTTGTTTTAACCTCAATGCCCGAACCTTTAACCTCAACGCCCGAACGTTGAAGCTAATCGCTCATGGGCGATTAATCCAGGGGTTAATCGTGGACCCTGTTTCTTGAGTTTACTTAAGTCTTTACATGTAAATAAGGTTTTATCCCCCATTTGGAACAAATAAAAATATTCCCAAGGCCCAATTCCCAACCAATAAAAAGTCAACTTTCCAGTTTGTGCGCACCCCCTTTTTCCGGTTTCGGGCCGCACGACGAGGTGCATGTAGAAGTGATGCTCGCCTCGGGACTGATTTGGAGTTTGGAGTCGCCACTGCCTGAGAGGTGCAGGCAGACACAAAGGGGCACCTATCTAGGCCTAATTAATCTGGTCTGCGGCTTATTAGAGTTCTGAGCAAGTTCTCGGTTACGTCTAGGGAAGCCCAAAGACACCCTAGCCCGCCCCGTCGATTGACAGGTCCCGTGGGTCTCCTTGGTCTTGAGTCAACTTAGTTCTCACCCTTCCTAGACCAGCATGCACACTTATTTGGTCTGGTGGGACCCTCTGAAGGTGTGGGTCCCTTTTATTTTAATTTTATCTTTTTTATTTATCTAAGTGAAGTGGGTCGGATCCGGGTCCCGTTGGAAGACCCGTGGACTGCCATGGTTGGGCCTTGGGCCCAGTTGGGTTATTGGGTAACCCATTTGGTTATTTTATTATTTTATTTATTTACACTTTAGGTTTGGGCTTAGTGGGCTTGGAACGGGCCCATTAGCCAAAGTCAAGTGGCCTTGGGCCCGTTTATTGAAAACGGGCCCGGTTTAGGCCGGTCAAAAGTGGGCCCCACAAGTGGGCCAAAGGGATCTTAATGGGCCTATCTAGGCCCAAAGTCCAAAAATGGGCTTAAGATAGCCCAAGTGGTTTAAGGGAATGGTTCAAGCCGGTTTAGACCGGATTAGGTCCAACCGAACCAAGAAATTACACTTTTTACATCATTTTTACAAGTGCCCGTATTTTCTTTACGGTCCGGCTTGCCCGTGAATTGACTACGGTCTTCCTCGCCCGTGAAGAAAATACGGTCCCCGCCCGGACCGGCCTGAGTTTACGGGCGCAACAAGTTTTGCACTTTTGCAGCCGGCTTTCCTTGGGATCACTCCAGTGGGACTCCTGACTATTCCGGCAGCTTCAGTGGGGATTTCAGATTCTTCAAAATCCTTCTCCTTTCTTCTTTTGGCCTAAATGGCCTTCTTCTTCTTTCTTCCTCTTTTAACTTGAAAACCAACTTCTTTTGGATGATCCAAGATATCTTTTAGAGGGGGAAAGTGGGAAATTACAGGGAATAGTTCATGGAGGATGAATTCTTCTTGTCCTTCCAAATGGATCCATAGAATGGATCTTATGTTAATTTCATTTTTTCTCTTGAATTCCCTCTTTCTCTTTTCATATGGGCATTCAAACTTGCAAAAAGGAATCTTATCAACAATAAACAAGAAGGTTAGTAGACAATGCAATAAAGCAACAAATTTAACATTCTCTAAATAAAGAAGTCTATGTATGTATTGAAATAGAAATTAAAAGAAAACATTACCACACTCTTATTTCTTTGTTTGGATGATATTGAGGTCCTCCAAAGATTTTGGCAGCGCTTCCGCGTCTCCTTGAATTTCCAAAATGAATTTGAAAAAGGGTTTGGTAAGAGGTTGGGTTTAAAAGAAGGTACTTGGGGGTTTAGGCATGGTTTGGGGATGCAGGGGTATTTTGGGTATTAAATAGGTTTAGGTTTTGGGATAGACAAAATTTGGGCAGAGGTTGGTCGTGATAATCACATAGGCAGAGGGGGGAGAGGCCAAGAGGAGAAGGCTTGTTGAAATGAGGGGGGTGGCCTCTCTATTTATAGGCAAAATTTCCGTGCCCGTATTTGAATTACGGGCATGCCTTGCCCGTACTTTAAGTACGGGCGTGCCTTGCCCGTAATTCAATTACGGGCGAAAAACGAATATTTGCAATTATCGCAGATTCTTCCGTACGGGACGCGTGTCCCGCCACGCGTCCCCTTCTAGAAGCTTGCCCGTAGTTGAAGTACGGGCATGCGTCGCCCGTACTTCAAATACGGTCCAGCACGTTTTAAAAATGTTTGGATTTCAAATCTTTATTCAATTTGGTTTATTTAAAGATTTTTATCCGATTTTTTGATTATTTTATTATAAAACGAGATTCTCTTATTAAAATAATATTAAAAGATCATTTTTATTTATTTAATTCATCTATTCTGCTTTTTGTTGCTGTTTTGCCACATGGGCAGCTTTTCTTTGAAACTTCAACTGCCCATAACTTTTCCGTCCGATGTCCGATTTCAGCAAATTTGGTGTCGTTGGAATCAGCTCGGAATGCTCTATCCAATGGGATCAAATTGGGCAGTTGAATTGGGGCCGAGCAAAAAGTCAACTTTTGCTCCCCCAAAAGTTTGACCGGCTTATAACTTCCTCATCCGGACTCCGATTCCAGCAAACTCAGTTGCATTAGAACCGTGTCGAAATGCTCTTTTCAATGAGAGGAAGTTTGATGGCCAATTCTCTTTGGATCAAAAAGTCAAATTTTGGCCCCCTCAGGGTTTGACTTTTTAATTGAAATTTTCATTTTCTTCATTTTCGGGGGTGCAAAAATCAGGTGTCTACACAGTTCATGCCTAAATTTCCAATTTTCCCGATTTTAAAAAAAAAAACCATTTTTTTGAGTTTGATACCCAAATGAGTGATTTAGAAGCCCAGAAAATTCTAGGAGATTTGTTTACTCTCCAATAGACCACAACCAAAATTTGAGCCTGAAATTCTTTGTAGATTGGTCTAGAAAAATTATACACCCGAAAAGTCAATGTTTTTAACCAAACTTAGAATATTTTTGAGGTCCAAAACTTTTTGTCTCAGAATCCTTTGATTTTTGATATGGTGACTTATTTAGGGATCCTAAGACTACTCCACTCATCCAAAATGTGTTTTGAGGATTTTACGATATTCGTTTCAATTGATTTGGATTTATGAAAGCAAGGTTGAAAACTCTTTTGTGATTTGAATGATGAAGCTGAGGCTTCTTGTGGACTTGCAAAGGGGCTGAGAGCCCATGGTAACCCAAAAGGCAGTGAGGCCTAGGGATTTAAAGGAAGGTGAACATGAGGTTCATTTGGTATGGTTTTGTACTTCAGACAAATGGTGCTTTTATGAGATTAGTTTTACATAAACTGTTTTACTGGTTTATCATGAGTTTGTATTGAGTCCAGTGGGCACAGAGACGGTTATGGATCCATGGTCAATCTAGTTAGTGTATTAGTGATGGTGTAAGCACCTTATTTTTGCACCCCTGGAAGTGCTGAAAATGAAAATCCTAGCAGAAAAGTCAAACCCTGAGGCGTCAAAATTTGACCTTTTGATCAAGTGATAATTGGCCGCCTTGATTTATCTCAATGGATAGAGAATCCCGTCACAAATCCAACCCAACTGAGTTTGCATGAATCGGGGTCCGGATGAGGGTTCTGCGGGCGGTCAAACTTAAAGGGGAGCCTAAAGTTGACTTTTCCTCGAGCCCCGTGCCAAATGCTTAACCCTAAGTCATTGGATAGAGGGCTCCGATACGAGTCTAACGCAATTGAGTTTGCTCAAATCAGAGTTCGGATGAAGGATATATGAGCTGTCGAAGTTTCCGAGTAGCAAAACCGGAAACTGCACACGTGGCGCAGCAACTGCACACATGGCAGCCAACGCAGCAAAATATCTCAGGGACTAAATCTTAAATATCCAAAATTCACAGAGACCAATCCGTAGATATCTAAAAATGTCAAATCGGTCAAGTTGAGGGGCAAATCCGTAATTTTTTGATTTGTATCCGGTCAAATATGCCGGATACACATACCCCAGTGTATAACCGACATCAAATACCAGATACAAAAAGATTTTCGCGCGAGATTCGCGCCGATCGCCCGACAAATTCGCGGCGGCATTTAATTTTCGGATGATTATGTTTTGTATCTGGCATTGAATGCCGGATACAAAGAAGCACCTGTGTAACCGGCCATGGAGGCCGACTACGAAGAGGGCTTAGTGTATCCGGCCTGAGTTTCCGGATACATTAAGTTTGCCTATAAAAGGCAAACGGCAGCCCCATTTCCGGGGTTGGCTTCTCTTAGGCTGTTTCCACCCTTTCTTCCCCCTCTGTTCCAGCTCCGAAACCCCCTCTTCTTGCCCCTCCTTGCTCACCCAAACCCAAAGGACCATCCTTTTGCTTCCATTCCTCCCCTCTCCTTCATCTTCTGCACTCAAAATCTCAAGAGAAGAAGGTGAGTTTGCTGTTTTGAAGGAGGAGGTGCTACTTCAGCCTGTGTTCTTGCTTCAAAGGAGATCCCTACACTGCTCAAGGGTTCAAGAACCCCAAGGTGAGACTCCCCATCATGTTGTGTTGCATATATATTATAATGAGATTTTTCTGAAAAATTTTCTAATATTGTCTTTTCCCTAGCATGAATCTGGTATAGATGTCCATTCGCATGCCTTTTCTTCTCGTTTTTTGGTAATGTGGAGGTCTATAAGGGTAGGAGAGAGCCCATCTCATTTTTAGTCCCATGAAGTTGCCATTTTGAGTTTTGTTCCATCTCATTTTAATTATTTGTGGGGGAGCATGTTCCCTTTAGCATGATCATCTATTGTATCCCAATTTAATCCCCCCTATTCCCTTCTTTAGACACTTTTTAGTTAGATGTGTGAGCTGGGTGCATAGGGTTATAATAGGAGGGATGGGTGATATATGTTCCTTTACTCATTTGGATAGGATCATAGCTTTAAGCATGCTTGTTTTTCTTTACTTTTGCATGTGTTCACTTAAGGTTATAACTCATGTTTAATTGCTGTTTTGACCATCATAAGAAGTCAGCCCCACTTTTCTTGTCTTGTATTTCATGAGCATGATCGTATTCTTAAAGATGTGAAGAGTAGGTTGGTTCGCTTTCTTCAACTCACGAATTGACCTTTACATGCATAGAAATGTTTTTTTTTCAGCTCCTAAGCATAGAAAGCACACACCACACTTTTTTTGTACAATAAATGTGCTCTTCGAGTCCATGAGATGATCGTTATGTTGACTTATTCATGCTTAATTGTTGCTGAAGTTTTTTTTTTGGTGAGAAGAAACCAAAGCAGGGGCACTTAAGTCCGTGCTTATTTGTTAGTTCTAGCCCAAATGAAGGGGAGGGTAGATCTTCATCCATCTCCCTTGGACTTGATTCAAAACCCTCAATAGGAGGCCCGTTTGACTCCATTTGAACCACTGTGGGCTCACACAGGAGCCCACATAACCCCTAGAGCACCCTATAAGGCCCAGAAAACCAACCCCAAAGCAAGAATCTGAAAATTTAGCTTCTGTAGGTTGATCCGGCAACTCAAACCGGATCAACAGGAACCCATTCGTAACCGGCAGAAGGTGCCGGATACACTGAGCTTTGTGTGTAACCGGCATCTCAGGCCGGCTACACTGCCAGGATACCATTTTGAGCCATTTTCTGATCTTGTGCCATATTTTTGGTTTGTTTGGTCAATCCGGGCGAACCAGTAGGGTTTCCAGGTCACCTGGAAACCCAAGATGGACCATGGGCTGACCCGGTCCGAATTGCTTCCCGGTGGGCCTTCCAACGGGGCCCACCAAGCCCGACCAACCTATTGTGCTTAAATAAGATAATTAAAAGAATTGAGTGGGCCAGACCCTTTGAGGCCCACCAAAGCCCAATTCGGGGCATGCATGCTCAAATTATGTGATGGTTTGGCCGAGACCACGGGCAAGGCCTGTCGGGCCCATTAAGCCCATTGAACCCAACCAAGGTTAGGGTTTCCAAAACCCTAACTTAAGAAGCCTTGGGCTTTCAAGCCCAAGCCCAGGTAAAGGGCCCCAAGCCCAAAACCTGGCCCATTTTGGTATAATTAATCAAGATAACACAAAGTCACTTGGCAAACCCCTGTGTGGCCCACTCAAGGGCCCACAAAGCAATCCCGACCCACTTTTGTGTATAAATCAAATTTAATCAAACTTGAAATTCAAATAAAATCAATTCATTGAGCCAAAACCCAAAGGGCTTCTCAAGTTTAGACTGAAGCCCATCAAGGGAACATGTGGGCTTAACCAAGCCCACCAAGGGATCCATGGGCCTTCCAATGGGGACCACCCAGTCAAACTCATCTCATCTTCAACTAAAAAGATAAAATCAAGTAAAGGGACCCACACCACTTTGGCGGTCCCGCCAGACTTAACAAAAACTGTGCATGTTGGAATAGGAATCGGGTGAAACCAACTGAGTTGACTCAAAATCAGGAAACCATGAGACCCGTCTTTTGACGGGGTGGACTGAGGTGTCTACGGACTTCCCCAGACCGCAACCGAGAACCAACTTAGAATCTCAAGCCGCAGACCAAGCCCTAATAGACAAACTTAGGCACCCAGGTGTCTGCCTGCACCCCATCAGGCAGTGGCGACTTCAAACAATCCCGAGGCACGCATCATTTTGCATGTGCCTCGTCGTGCGACCGAAATCCGGTGCGCACAGATGGCTTGTCAAGTTAACACCCCGGGCCATATTTGCGTACCACTGTGTGGGATCGGCAAGGCCTTCATGTGGGATCGATGAGCTGCAGCGTGCCAGCCCATGCGTGGGTGCTGCACTCGTACGATGACCGTGCGCAGCTTTGACGACGGGTAGTGAGGTGGCAAACCGGCTAAGGGTGTTAACCCGATTTACAGACACGCTAATCCACGAGTCCTGCTAAGTCATGTTTGCAACATTTGATTGTTTTATGGAATTAATTTCATGTGTGATTTAATTGAGATATTTGACTTTGAATTACACTTTATATCCGATTGAATTGCTTTGTTTACATTCAGTACTTTATATTGCGAATATTGTCATGATATTATAAAACTGCATAAACTGTTTCTATGCATGCATGTTTGCTGCTTACTGGGACTTTATGTCTCACACGTGTTTTGTTTTACCGGATTTGTTTTCAGATCCTCATGGTGAGCCACGCATTGGGGGTAAGTTTGAGGAAGACCCAGACTATAGACCCGAGGACTACTACTACTACCCACAGTAGGACTCTTTTTATGATGTTGTATTTTGTTAGGGAGTTGCAAATGGGATGTAAATAATATTTTTGGACTTATACTCTTGGGAGATATCTTTTGTACATATCTGTGTATTTTGGAAAGAGCTTATGAGCATTTAGTTGCCTTAGATATATTTTATTCACACATTTACCATGTTTTGGAGATTATAGTACAGATGATCTTTTGATTTTATGGAAATTTTTATTCCATGCTTCTTAGCTTATGCACTCTGATGATTACCTGGTAATTGCCCAGGATTAATTGTGTTAATCTGGTTCTATTGGGCCCATAAGTAGGTCTCGGGGATGGGTTGGTGCCGTGATAGGGCAGACCCGGATCTGGGGCGCTACACAGGCCGTGCCCGTCAGGCTGCGTGCCCACTATTAAGGGCCCCGCACGGCACGGCTAGGGGAGTGGGCCGTGCCGTGCCAACCCAGGCACGCGAAAAACATGCTAGGCCGTGCCGAGCCCATGTTGGCACAACCCGATTAGCACCCCTGTCTTTTCCTGGATTGAAAGGGCTCGGCACGGCCCGATTAGCACCCCTGTCTTTTTCTGGATTGAGAGGAATAAAAGCCTTACACACTAGTAGATCATTTGACGGCATTTGAACTTCCCCCACCCCAACACATTGTTTCAAAAGAGGAAATATGGTGTAAGATGACCTATGTATTTAACTATGTCCTCCCCTGTTTAGAACTCTGACTTTGTTTCTATTTTTTTATATCTCAGAGAAGTTGATAAATGAAAAGAATAGAATCTAAGCACATTGTATCTTGCTAAATCCTTCGGTGCAAAATATTTTTTAAAAAAATTCCCAAATATAATCACCAAATATTTGTGTGCCAAACAACGAACATATATGAAGCATTGTTATATTGTAGTTTAATGCAATATACTCTACCTTGAATTGTTGCAGTTCCCATTTGATCAATGCACTTCCACCAATAAATAAGCTGATGGATGGTAGGAGAGGCTTGTTTCTAATTCTACCTTCTCCTAGAGGTATCAGAAACCCGCATTTAAGCACAAATCTTGGGGAAAAAAACAAAAATGAGAAACCAGAAAGGAAATTCTTTTGCAAGGTTACGAAGTCTAGACCAATTACATTTTTGAAACACAGCTTATGCTTAAGAACTCTCTGAATAATATCATGCCAATTTATTAACCTCCAAACTTACAAGGGTGAGCTTTTGATTACAGAGGTTGACAGAAGAATCATTACAATTACTTTAGTGGAGGGTAAACTCCACTAACTCCACCAAGAGAAACAAATTATAAAAAAAACAACCTTTCAACAAATTACAGAGAATTTCAGTCCCCCAATTCATCTCACCAATAACCATTACAAGAACATTCACCATCTACAAAATGATGAAACCTATTCCTGTCCCTCATAATAATCTTCCTATTAAAAACTTTTGATATCATTTTTGTAACATCATGACAATCCCCGCAGACCCTGAGATTCTTGACAATCCTAATAGGCAAACCTTCACTCAAACTGATCAAACCAAAGGCAATAGCCACCTTTTCACTGTGCATGCAAAGTGCATTCTCTTTCTCCTCTTCTTCTATATCAAATAGTACAGGCTTAGTATTGGCTACATATCCTGATAATCTCAATCTCCTAGAAATTTCTCCCCACATCGCCTCAATTTCGCCATATTTCGAATGCGATTTGTCCCCCACAAAGAACTCATGAATCTCACCTCCAACCTCTATAACACTGCAACCAGGAAGCTTTTTCACCCCTCTAGCCTTCATTAACTGCCTAACATTTGTGACTCCATCCCAATTGCTAGACTCAGCGTAGATGTTTGATAATTGTACATAGGCACCATGGTTCAATGCCTCTAGCTCTAGTATCTTCCTCCAAGCAAGCTCACCCAACTCCCTTTTTCTGTGGATTCTACAAGCATTAAGCAAAGCACCCCAAGCGCCTGCATGAGGCTTCATGGGCATGTTACTGATGAAATTTAACGCATCATCTAGGTGGCCAGCTCGGCCATACAAATCAACCATGCATCCGTAATGCTCAAGCTCAGGCTCAAGTCCATACATCTGTCTCATTGAGTCAAAATGTTCACGGCCTTCATCAACTAGTCCAGCAACACTACAACCTCGTAAAACAGAGATGAAGGTGACTTCATTGGGTTTAATACCCTCTTGCTTCATGAGACCAAAAAGCTCGAGACAAGTCTTACCCGCCCCACTCATGGCTAACCCACCCAATGCACTACTCCATGTGTAGACATTCTTCTCCTTCATTTTCCAGAAGACCTCCATTGCTTTATCCACATTGCCACATTTAAAGTACATGTCAATGAGTGCAGTCCCCAGGTTTACGGTCATCTGCAACTTGTTTCTCTCTATATAGACATGTGCCCATTTGCCTTGATCCAGTGCACCTAACTGAGCACAGGCGGATAGAACCGATACCATAGTCACATCATTAACTTCCATGCATTCAATTTGCATCAACTGGAACAAATGCAAGGCCTCCCTTGACTGTCCACATTGTGAATATCCAGCAATCATTGAATTCCATGCAGTAAGGTCTCGGTACGGCATTTTATCGAAGACCTGCCGTGCAAATTCCACTTTGCCTGACCTTACACAAGCAGTTACCATTGCTGTCTGAGATACCAAATCTGGTTCAGAAATTTCCAAATACACTCTCCTTGAAGAATCCAACAAACCCAATTGCGCGTACATGTAAACCAAACCACTTTGAACATGAGGGTTGGTGTGGAAACCATACTTTACAACAGCAGCGTGGACAGTCAGTCCAGTGATACTGCTACACGACGGCATCTGTGCACAAGTACGAACAAGGAAAGTGAAGGTGAACTTATCAGGGGAGAGATTGTTGTTTGATTGGATAATTCGATTGTAGAAGTGAAAACTGCGGTCAGGACTTGAGCTCTTAGAGTGCGCTCGGATCATGGAGTTGAAAGTGAAAACGGTGGGATTCTGGCATTGATCGAGGACTTGATTGGAGTAATCGAGGTGGTTTGGTTGTTTAAGAGCTATTTTGGAAACGAATTGACCATGGAGGAGAGGGTCGTTCAGAAGACCGTTAATGAGCAGTTGGCAATGGATTTGCTTGATTTCTCGGAGGCTGCTACATGACTCCACCAGGGATATCGTTGGGTGTTTCACCATGTTTCTTAAAGAGCTCATGTTTCTCGTTCACTGAGAGATGGAACATTGTCTGATGAGCTTAATAGCTCTGAAGAAGGTAACTGCAACAGAAACTGGGTTAAGCCCTTAAAAGATATGGGCTCATGCTTCATCCTCTTCCTAACAAAGCAGTTTGTAAATGCCGATACAGATGAAGTCTAAGAATTATCAATTGAAAAAAAACCCCTTATCATTCAACAATTGAGGGATAGATATAACTACAGTTTTGAAACATCTGGGAACCCTTTTGCAACTCCCAAACCAGATAAAAACTTAAAATATTATATTGCTAGATGAGCAAAAGATTACAGGCAGTAGGACCTCATGTCATGTTATCTTTGAGGAAACCAGAGTACAAACTTGTCCTGGAGAAACTACATAGTTAAGTTGAAGCCACATTTCTCTCTTTCTTCTATTTGTCAGATGGATGAGCCAGCATCAAACATACAGTCTCAAAAGGGTAAAACAGAAGGTAATTCCATGAAGATGATATACTCAGCCTTGCCATGTTACTATGACCCGGTTGGTCGGGCTGCATTTGGTTTAGGAGGATCAGGAGCAGGAATTATTCCCCATCTACGTCGAACATCCTCTAAATCCTCGTGGAAGTGCCGCTCATAATATATAGACATCAAATCAGTACATTTTAGACCTGCCTGTGTTGCCCAAGGGAAGTAATGCTGGAAGAACAATGCCCTTTGCTTCTCATTGAACCTTGCTGTGCCCCCTACAACAGATAGCAGGCACATGGGAAGGAGCATCTGTTCGAACTCTATCACCTTAAGTGCAGACTCACCGATCAAGTTTGTGGGAAGGCCAAAAAGTGTATGCCAGAAGTCGTGAACCTCACGAGCCCGCATAGCCACATAAGCCAGCTCCTGTGTGTCCATGAACCGCACTGGTGGCCGATCATCAGGGGAAAAGTTCCTGGATCCCATGAATCGTGCATACGCTGCACCAAAGGTGTTTGTTGGCAAATCCCATGCATGAGCCACGTTCGCAGATATCACACGTGGCTGCTCCAGCAGGATTGCCTGTACAAAAGAGATTTAACACTAGGTACAGTGGAAAGAGCTGTATAACTAACAAGAAAGATACTCAAGGTGAAAAGACTGATATATATCAATCAGTCTGCCACTACTCTCAATGGTTGATGTGCTCAGCAAGAAGCAAAAACAGTTTCCTTTTTAAATAGCACCTCTGCTGGACAAAGCAATGGTATCTTTGATACCTTAAAACTGCTAGAATCATGACAGAAATTAACTTCTTTCCCACTTTCTAGACCACGGTTAGGGCATCAGTAACAGATGTAGGAATAATATCAACAGTCCCATCTCTCAGGTGACATTATGGCCAAAGATCATACTGTAAACCATGCAAGTGATACCTCACAATTGATGGCCTTTGCAGACAAGTGAAATACTGAATGGTTGGAATCTTATAATCAGATCCATTTTTGGTAAAATGAATAACAATTACGAAAAGCTAACAGAAAAATGAGGTTTCTTCTCCATAATGCACATATGTGAAACACTGAGTGAATCAGTTTTATTTTAGAAAAATAAGATTCCTCACAAAACAAAAAGGCAACTCACAGGAATTAAGTAGATTAGACTAAAGTAATATTATCTAGACACCAAATCAACAGCTCATTATCTAGATAACAACTAATGTTATCTAGATACTGAATTATAATCTAAATCCAATTCAAAAGCTCATTATCTCAGGTTAAATTTTGAACAATCCGAATCCTAAATGATTTAGAATAGAATGCCTTTTTTGGTCCAATTATTGACTAGAAGATTCAGCTTATATGGATCACTATTATTTTCATACCAGTAGTGGCTGTCGTTTCAGTATGCCAAGGATACAGTGTATATAAGAATTAAAATTCATAAATGATGACATTTAATTGACTTTATACAAAAGATATTTTTTCCATATGTTACATCTGCCCTTAAGTAAATTGCTTTACCCGTTGCAGCACTTACAGTATAATCCGCATCACTTATTTTTGATAAATAATCTAGACCATATATTAGTTGTGAGGAGCTTCTCTATGATCTAGCTTGCACTAGCTTGCAATATAATTCTCTACATCATCCACCTTCAATGATTTATCGACTTTGTATACCTACTAGAAGGCAGTACAGACAAAATAGCTGACTAGGGCACCAAATTACCATGGCATCTGATTTGTTAGCCAAATCTTGAATCATGATAGTTATAAAAAACAAATGCACATTGAACTAAACACAAATTCAATGGGCCCACCATATTTTCATGCACATTGAACTAATGAGCCTGGAAGCTCTTGAAATTTCATGAGCAGTAGCTTATTGACATGTAAGAAGAAAGAAAATAGGTAGCCATGAGAGGGTACAAGTTGGTAGTAATCACAAGCTCTAACAATGAGAGGGGAAGATCAAAATGGATCTAGATGGCACCAGATGAAAGGATTTTTAAACTTATAATCAGAGTGAAGTTATCATTTTTGATAAATTGGGATGAAAGAGGATTGTTACTGTTGCCAACCCCCTTCGATCTCCAAAGACACCAAATGAATCACATATCCTTCCTTCTATGATTTCTTTCTTTCTTTTTTTCCAAATTTGGTATAGAACCACCTTCTTTTCGTTGAAAAGATAAGATTTTCCTATAACACTGGTATTGCTTGGATCCCTGTAAAAGCCTACATACTCAGCACAATAGAGTAAATTTTTAATTCACAAAAATGACAACAAAAAGGAAATGGTAATTATTACCAAGAAAGTTGAAATTGATTATTCAATAACTTCTCTTCTGTACTGGTTTCTTTTGAATTAAAAAGGAAAAGAGTTGAACAAGGGACATACTCTGCCTTCAGGGTTTTTCTTCATCCTTTCAAGCACCCTTTGGAAAGCAGGCTTTCCAGTAGTCTCTCCTAAAGCTGCTATCAAATCTGCCCTTCGTGGGTCGAGTAATGCACCAAAAGCTGAACCGAACGCCACAGCCACCTGCTGCCATCCATTAAGCCGAATGCGCCCACCTTCTATCATTGTGCTAATCTTTCACAAGCCCATTTAAAAATAGACAAGAAAACATAAAAATCAAAGTAGGGAACAAAAGAAATGAAAGGTGTTGCTTTTACTTCCAACAATAACATTTAGTGTTATATGATCCTTCAAGAAGGAAAAAGGAATACGTGTGTCATGGGCATTTAATCAAACATCCGTTGTGTTCTGCACAATGGGATGGGATCCCTCTGTTGATTATCGAAATCCAAACGAGTTATTCCTACTACTATGAATTTTCTATATGAATGCTAAAAATAAATTCCAAGTGTTGTTATGACAATATGACATAAACCACAATAAACCATCATCGAACAGCAGGGCAGAATAAAGAAAGAGGGAAATTTTGTAAAGAAAACCTACATTGGTCCACCGAATAACTCACGCCAATCAACACCCGGTTGCTCCTCCACCGAGGATTTTGGGCTTTGAAGAGAGTTTCCCTCTGCTTTTGTTAAGGGTTCTTTTTGTTCCGCCAGAAATGAAGGAATAAAGAGATGAAGAAACAAAGAAACGTTGAAGTTCCTTTAACAATCACTTTAAGTACCTTGCCTGAAGGTAGCTATTCTATCTCATCTTCATTCTGAATCCCAAAACGCTCTCAATAATTCAGCCTTTAATAGCAGGTTATTCGATCCTCCCCCAGCTCAATTCGCTGACGAGACTCCCCGATTCGTAACTTCGAATCTCATCTGAAATTAAGAGAGAACGATCAACAACAGCGCCATCATCAGCAACGAAAGAGTGCACTAAGGTTTCAAATTTGTTGCACGGCGAGAGAAATCGTCAGAGCACATTCTCAAGTTTGGAGGTTTCTTTGCACGGCTTCGTAAATTTCCTTCAAAAAACCATTCCTGGAAGCGCTTTGTTTGTTAACATGTATTTTTAGAAAACGTTTTCCGCTCCAGACAAAAAGAAGTAAACAAAATGCGTTTAATAATATCCGTTTGGTAATGTTCAAAAGCAAGAAAGTAAAAAGGTAATTTTCTGCTTGTATACAAGATCTTCTATTCAAACAAAACTATTTAGTAAATTTTTGCTTTGTTGCTGAAAACAAAAAAAAAGCATGTTTGATAGAATAAAATTACTTCTATGCTTTCATAGAACTACAATAAACGATTAGTGCTTTCTACTTAATGATATCCCCAACATACATTCTAATATAAGTCGAATAATATAAAATTTTCATCAAATTGAGTGTTCAATTACATTGAAATGGGTAAAAAAAAAAACTAATATAAGAGAGTTTTTTGTTTTCTATTTTGGTCGTGATTTTAAAAGTGAGAAAGACATGATATGGGTTGGATGAAATCCTTTGCAATTTTTAGTTGAATTATGGCCCTGATGTTGAAGTGCGATACTTCCACGTGGAGCATCCCATTAAGTATACTAGCAAAGGTGCACGTGCAATATTTCAAGTTATGGAGGGAACAATTGCAACTAGGGTTGCAACTTGGGTTGGTTAAAACTGAAACCAAACCAGTCCAACTCGACTTGGGGTCGGTTTGGTTTGGGTTATATAATCTTTGGGTAGGTTTTGGTTCGATAAATAGAAAACCGAATTTGTTTGGTTTGGGTTTTGAGTTGAAGGCTCGGGTTAATCGAACCGAAAACCAAACCAAATTTCCTAAGTGTAAAATCGAACCAAACCAAACTGAAATATAATAATATATATAAAATATATAATAGATAAAGTTGTAATAATAAAATATAACTTATAAATTATAAGTTATAAAACAATGAATAAGATTATTATTTTATAAATCTTTGTAGTTAATTATTAAATTGATTCATGAGCTCAAAAGTGCGATCCAAAACAATTAACATATGAATTAGGATTCTAAACTTTTTGCTCCATCTTATGTATGCATGTGAACTACTTAAGGGATTGGACCGTATGTAAGTGATGATCCTTTAAATTTGTTGTGTGTATTCTTTAAAAATTTTTTTTTGGGCAAAATTGGGAATCTCTCTCTTGATAACAGGTTTTAAGTATGGGAAAATGACTCAAACCGAACCGAATTTTGCAATTCGGTTCGGTTTGGGTATTTCGGTTCTGAGGTCAGTTCGGTTCGGTTTTGGGTTGACCATCAGTAACCTTGGTTTAGTCTTGGGTTTGCAGCCCTAGTTGCAACTTGAAAAATTGATTTTCAAAATCAAATATTTGAGTGAGTTTTGACTATTTTATCCTTTTATTAATGAACCTTGGTGTTGTTGTGTGAGGACTCTTGTGGAAAGCTGCACATTTTCTTTGGCACGCTTCCTAAGACACTTGGCTTTATATATAGTATAGATAAATATGAAACTACCATCTAGGTTATAGATCAAGCACCAAAAGAGAGAGTAAATAAAACACTTTGACTCAAAAACCAACCAAACCAAGGGAATGAAATCTTTTGCTATGCAAGCCTAAATTGGTCCTTATTTGATCGTGAGATGTTGTCATGTGGAGCATCTCATAATTAGTGTTTTTTCACAATGAGACTTACTTGAAACATTTATAGCAATGAAAAAACATTGACTGTGAGATATTCCACATGGCAACATCTTACTATTAGGAATATAATAAAATATATAAAGTTCATCCCTTTTAAGCTTTTTGGCAGGATTGGTTTTCTATATGGTATCAGAGCTTTATACTAACACTGAGGTCTTGGGTCAAGTTGTAAACGGGTCTAATACGATATGGATTTGCTAAGATCCGAATTCGATTCGATAAGAAAATCCAATATCCGAATTCGAACCAATTATCAGACGGATCTTTCACATCTAATACTGAATTTGAATCCGACCGATTATCCGATATCCGAATCTGATTACATTATATATGAAAAAAAATTAAGATATTATAAACCTTAAATTAGTGGATCAAATAAGGATGTGTTAATTCAAATTTGTCTTATATTATAACCTTAAATCAATAAATATTATATGAAACCTTCATTCCTTCTATACTAACATATAAAAAAGACTTAAAAAAGCCTAAAAAAACATAACATACATACAAAATAAACGATCGAATCTTTAACAGGTCGGATATGTGTAGTATCATATTCGAATTCGAATATAAGCGGATTTAGATAATCGGATTTTATTTGAATAATCAGATCTAAAGCTAAGATCCATATTCGGATAATCAGGTCGAATTTGGATCAGATTCAGACCTTTATCCAACCCATTGACAGCCCTATTCTTGGGTTCAATATTCCATTTTACCTGTTGAAAAAAAAAAATTTCTTATAGCTGTTGATAGGTATGAGTCAGTGGTGGAACCAGGACTCCAAATCTTGGGGGGGGGGGGGGGGGGCAAAAAAAATTTTCAATTAATGTTGATCATGAAATATAAAAATTTCAATGAGTTGGGGGTGCAAGCTAGAAATTTTAGAGGGGGTTCTCATGAAATATAGAAATTTCAATGAGTTGGGGGGCCAAACCAGAAATTTTAAAGGAGGTTCTCATAAAATATAAAAATTTCAATGGGTTTGAAGAGGGGAAACCAGAAATTTTAATTAAAAAATAAAAGTGGTTCCGCCACTTGACACGTCAATTGGTGCATCTAAAATTGCCATATGGTTGTAGAATTTCACGTCGTCATGACACGTGTTAAAGAAATGATTGTAGTACTCGTTGGTTCTTACTGCTTCAAGTTAAAAGCCAAAAGAACAGCCGAGGAACGTAGGTTTCAAACACGAAGGACCACGTGTACGGATCACGATCGGGGGGACCACCATGGATAATGCCCCTTCGGAGCATCACTTGCGACAAGATGGAGACGGACCCTTTTTACACAAGCAAGTGCCTCTGTCCCTTTGGATCTTCCTTATATATATTAAAATAAAAATTTTAGTTAGATAAAAAAAATAGAAAAAGATCGGGCACTCCAAATATTTTAAAAATAATTAACATAAAGCAAATCAAATTTTCTATTTGTTCAAATTATTCTTACTTAAGTATATAAATTGTATATCATTATAATAAAAATCTTACAAGATGCATCTAGTATAAAATTTAATAATCCTAAAATACGACTTTTATGATTATTTGGTAAAATTTTAATCATCATAAAATATAAGTTTCGTCATGTGTTCAATAACCTCGTGTTTCATAAGTTTTTTTTTTTTTTTTTCTGAGAGCGTTTCACCTTATGCCACTGAATGGTGCTAGTGTGAAATGCGCGGATGGATGCTCATGTCACCAGGGGACCCCACATATCCGAACTCCATCCCAGCCAATGGTTTCACGAAACCACTGGATTTTGGTTTCGAAAGAATGCTTTCTTTTCTTTTCTTTTTTTTTGCCTTTTACATCAATTATATTAAAAAACTTTTCTTTGTATAATTTTTAATCATTAACTACACCTAAAAGCAACTATTTTTATAATTTTTAGAATGCAACGGTGGGGTCCATTGGTGTCAACTTCTGGAGGCAATTTAGATTCAATATCCTGAACCAGTATGGGCTACGTGTATGGCTCTGCTTCCAAAGAAATCTTCTCTGGTTATGAGCACAAGCAGAGCTTTCCTACAGCAACATCTGACGGTGGGAGAGCACGAATCAGATGGTCGTCACTGGTGCTTGATGGTGGTTCTGTGGTTGCGCAACCTGGGGATCGAATACTCGAACGGAGATGGAATCGTAGACTAAACAGCTTGAGCCGAGCTATGACAGGGTTGGGGGTGAGTCATCGCCTTCCCTAAATTCTGAGCTTGCCACCGATGGCGACCGATTGGACTGGATTCTTTGTTTTCTTCTCCTTCCCACTTCTCTCCCTCTCTTGTATATATTTATTTCCCTTTCTCTTATCAATTTACCATATTATCCATAAGATCTTATATTCTTTGTTTTGCCTTGATGGAAAATATGTTTTACTGAAAAATGTATGAATGGGAAATTTCTTTTTGATGTTTGGTTGGATTAAGGATAATATGAGAATAGAAATTAAAATAACCAAATAACTAATTAATATCTATAATCTATACTAATATATAAAGAGAATTATCCAGATTTTGGCCTAATAATCTATACCAAATCATCCCCTCAGATTTTCCCTATTTTACCGATTAATTATGTTACATCAGCATAATCGAAATGCATGTAATTTGAACTTTTTAAACTTGGAGTATTTTTTCTAAATGGGGCCACAAAGGTGTTTTGTAATTTGTTAAGCACCTAGCACATGCAGTCCCCTAATATTACTAAAATCAATCAGTATTTATCTCCGATCAAATCCACACAAATTAAAACTATCACCCAAAGGAGGACCAACGTTAATCATCTATATTAATGTGCAGCAATACACGTGCCTTCCTTAATTACATGAAATTGCAAGATATTAAAAAAATCCAATAGTTAGCTAGTCTTGATCCAGTGTTGTAGGTTCATATTTGGATCTTTATATTTCATTTTTTTATCAGTAATCTTCATTAAAAAAAATTAAAAAATAAAAAATAACAAAGCGGATCATGGGATTGCTAAAATTAATAATTTGATGGAATACAGCGAAATTGATTTTTATTTTTATTTATGGGCTAATGTGTCGCAAGTTCGCAACGAAGAAAAGTAGATCCCTACCTGTCAGAAACAGAGGGGCACTTTAGTAACTCCAGGTTAACCATTTCCTCTCGCCTGAGAAGAAAAATCTCACGCTCGGTTATAATAACCCACCAGTCTCCATTGATCTTAGCCAGACAGCAGGAACACGACTCTCTCTCTCTCTCTCTCTCTCTCTCTCTGGTTATCGTTTTCCGTCGAAGCTGACGGGGATTCCGCCTCTGCAAGTTCGCCGACCTTGGACGCCATTAACGTTGACCCTCTTGCCTTGTTGTTCTGAGTGATGGATGTGAGCTACGCTTGCTCTCAAACTTCTCACATAACGGAGATCATCACAAGCTTTTTCCGTCATAAGCCTTAGATCAGCCGAAGCTACAAACTTTGTGTCTTCACGCGAAGAGATGACCAGTTGAACTTTCCGGGAATTCGAATTTTGGAAGGAATGGCGGGTGGAAGGGTTTTTGGCGGGTCTAATATGGCCGTTATTCTTCAAAATGAAGGGATTTCTTCTTCTGCAGAGGCTCTTCACACTCTACTCTTCTCCAGTTCTTCCCCTACTTTCTCTGGTAATCTTTGCAATTCTTCTTCATTAAATAAACCCCCACTCTGAAGCCCGCTTTCCGTATTGAGATCTCTAAAACAGGATGTTCTGTGTGTTCGAGATCTGATTGTTCTTCTGTGGTTTCTGATTGAGGATTTTGATTTTCTGGTTTTGTTATGCTTGGACTAAAGATTCTGTGAATTTCATGTGCTACAGAGATTTTATCTTTTCCCCTTTTATAGTAGATTGGACCATGAATTGCTGTCTTTTTGTTTGATCTTCAAATCTGCAAACATCTTGTCTTTGCAATTCTGTTTTGATTCAGCTATGGATTATTCTCGCTTTAGTTCTTCCTTCTGGGGATTTCCTTGGAGATTGGCTTTCTTACTTTTTTCTCTTTTTCTACTGTCAGAAGTCAAACTTACCTGTTCTCTACGAAAATAAAGTCCTTTTTAGTTGATGTTGTAAATACTCGTGTGTTGTTTTGCATATAAATTAATTTCAGTTTCCCAACACTGTACTTATTAGTGAAACTTCTTCTTGAAGGGATAAGATTAAGATTCTTGTTCCTTATGTTCTACTCATTGACAATCCAGTCAATTCTTTGTTTCTTTTAGTAAATTCTCTGTCCAGGCAATTTTTCAGTTTGGAGTCTAATATTTAACAGATCATCAGATAGATTGCTACCACCTTCTCTGGTTCTTCATTTTTTGGTTCTCATTATTGTTCTGATAGATTTTGGATTCATATGTGATGAAATTGGGGAGAGGGATAAAGGGGTAACAACAAGAAAACCTTCAGAATTCAACCCCTTTTTGGCAAACACATCTGTGTCAACTGTACTTATAAAATGTTTCAATTTGTAGCAATTTGAATAAAGAGAAATTGATTTCTGACCAGACATTTTGTTTTTGGCTTATTGAGTACACATAGGTTTCCATAAAAATAAATAAAATAAAATAAAATAAAAGAGTACAGATTGGTGGTCTAATTTGTCATGGTAACTGTGTTTGTTTCAGGTTCCAGAACAATGGTTCACTTTCAGGATGTTCATGCAGGAAAGAAAACAGATAGGTCGTTTCTGCAGCTGCTTGATCAAGTAGAAAATGGGGATGAGGACATGGATGAAGGCTTTCATCAACCTGAGAAAAAAAGGAGGCTTACAACAGATCAAGTCCAGTTTCTTGAGAGAAGCTTTGAGGTGGAGAATAAGCTTGAACCAGAAAGGAAGATCCAGCTTGCAAAGGACCTTGGCTTGCAGCCTAGGCAGGTAGCAATATGGTTTCAAAACCGGCGAGCCCGGTGGAAGACAAAGCAGCTTGAGAAAGATTACGAGGCTTTGAAAGCTAGCTACAACAGCCTAAAGTCTGACTGTGACAATCTTCTCAAGGAGAAGGATAAACTGAAAGATGAGGTAATTCCGGGAATCTCCATCCTCAATACTAATATTATCAGGCTTTAAACATCATTCTTTAATGGTGGCCTTCTGTTCTCATCAGATTGATTGTCTCAACAAGAAGCTGCATCTGAAAGAAGAAGGGAAGGGAAACTCAGATCAGTCCAATCCTGACAAACCATCCCAATTGCAGTCACTGAAACCAAATCTTGATTCGATTTCTGAAGCGAAAGAATCCAGTGTGCCAATTGTCATCTGTAAGCAAGAAGATCTTGGCTCGGCCAAAAGTGATATTTTCGATTCTGCAGATTCCTCTCAGGTTGTGGAACCAGACTTATCGGATATCTCACAAGATGAAGAAGATAACCTGAGCAACAGCTTGTTTCTTCCCTCATACAGCTTCCCAAAGCTCGAAGATGCCGATTACCCCGACCTGCCTGAAAATTCATGTAACTTGGGATTCCCGGTTGGAGATCAGCCCTTGTGGTTCTGGTCTTACTGAGTTACATTTGGTACATATCTGAATTTTCTTCCTCTTGTTGTTTTAGGAGTAATGAGTAATAATGTGCAATAAAACCAGATTTCGGCACCCCAACCAGATGTGGTGGTGGGTTTTGTTCACTGCTTAAAATGGTGTCTTATTGTGTTTTTGTAAATTTGTTTAATCAACACTGTATCTACTACTCTCATCAAGCTTTCCATTTGAATGTAATCAAGTTATTTTTTTCTATTTTAAAATAACTGATTTAGGAAAATCCGAACTCAAGTGTGGATTATAAAAGTGGATTAAAAAAAATGCCCTTTTGATTGTGAAGATTTAGACAAACTCCATCTTCATATTAAACAAAATTCCAAGTTGAATTTCTCCATGCCAATCCATTTGCATAGCCCTTCATGGTTCTGAAACATATTATTATTTGTTGACTTAAATAATCAATTTCTGCAAAATTTAGCCTTGTTCTGGTTCATTAACTCCAATTTTTCAGCATTTTATGTAAACCTGAAGGGCATTTTTTGCTTTTAAAGTGACACTTTACACCATAATCCGATTTTTAAGTGAATTAAATTATGAAAAATTATGGTCTCTTTTAAGTATTCAATTGAGGAAACAGAAATGTGACAGGAAAAAAGAAAAAAAAATAGTAATAAATAAAAAAAATGAGAACCCGAAGAAAATCAACTTGCACCATTTTACCCATTTTAACATGGTACTTAGGAATTTCTGTGCTTTATCCGCTTACATTTATGCAATTAAAGTTTTATTTTTCTTGTAATGGCTTCATCTAGAAATGCATTTTTTCTTTTCAGAATCTCCTTTTTTTTTTTTGGTCCTCTGAAAGTGCTGAAAGGCAATTCTGTCTTGACTTATAATTATTTTTAGGTTCCAGCCTTTAAACACTTTATGCGGAGAAATATGTGTCTTTTTAACTAATGATTTGGACATAATTTTGCATCTGAGATGTAAGGTTGCGTTTAGATGTAGAGAAAACTACTGAAGTCAGAGTATATCAAAGAAAAAGTTCTTTTTGCTGCATCTCATAGTCGCGTTTGGTTTAAGTAATCCCTTGAATTCCTCCCACTCTGGGTTTGAAAGATCGTACGCGTGGCAAATTCTTCACAGACACCAAGTATTCTACGTTGCCCCAGAATTTAACAACTTTTGAAAGCGCTATTTGGTGACTCATTAAAATCTAATTTCAACGTGGGGAATGGAATCATTTCACTTGCCAGATGGCAAAAGGGAGGTGGGGCCTACAAGACGCATACGTGGACTAGTGGACAACGTCACCTCCGAAATGATTAGGTTTAAATTTAGATTAAGTGATAGTTTCTGAAATAATTAAAAATTAGATGTAATTTTAACAAAAACCGTTAAAGGGTTATTTTTGGAAAGGCCAAAAAAACTAACAATGGGTCAGTTTTGATGCTGCCACGTATATTAAATTATGACAAGGACGGGTTCTATCCGGTTGTCGAGGCAGGAGTAGTGTTCTAATGTGCCACGCCATCGGAACAGCATCCATCGGGGGAAGAAATCATCGTGGGCCCCGCAGCCATGACAGATGCGATGCGACGTGGCAGCTAGCGCGTGGTTGGTCATCTCACGCATGAGCTTTATAGTTTACGCTTTATCAGCCAGTTCGAGAAAGTGGGGCCCGCCCTTGAGAAACATCAGCGTCGATGCTTTGTCGTCTTGCGCTAGATACAGATAAGCATAAGTGTTCCGAGATGTAAGCGAAGTGGGTCCCACCGGAGAGATGGCCTCGGTGGCAGTACAGCGCATGAGCGTCTGGGTCTTCCATCCGGTGCCACTCAGTGGTACCAACAACGTGCAAATGGATGCTCCGTTTCAGTAAGGGCCCACATCTCAAAATACATACGATCCGGTGGTTTCATTGTAGCACTGGATTCTAGCACCAGAGGTATGTATTCATATCCAACGTGCACGCTCACTGTCAATTTAGGCGACCGTCCACGTGCGTAGGACATCTGGATCAGACAGATCTTACGTTCTGACAAGGACCTGCTACCGTCTGATTTATGATTAATTTTAATATTTTGATCTGAATTTTTCAGGAGAGAGAAACGATATTGTGTGGAGTCAAGTGAAAGAAGCCGTCTGATCAAACGGTAGACACCTGGCACACTTAAATCTACTTGTGGGGGCACATGTGTGAGTGCCATGTGTAGATTGTCGTTGGTCTTTTATGAATTTGATAGCGCCACCGAGGGAAGAGTGGGTCCCATCCAAAGAAGCTTTTTCCTTTTGTTTTTTTTGTTGGACTGTTGGTGGCGATGGCCACCCCTAAAATTCGAGGGTTTTGGCTGTGTTTGGATTCTTGGATTTTGAAAGAAAAGAAAAGAAATCTAAAAGAGAAAAGAAATGAAAAAAATATATTTTCTCTTGTTTGGTTTGCCAGAAAAAACAAAGAAAAAAATTTTCAAGAAATCATTTGCTTCTGTTTGGTTGTATACAGAGAAAATCAAAAAGAAAATATGAACAGTTGTCTCATTGACACTAGTATAGATATTTCCTACAAAGAAACTAGTTTGCATTAACACTTCCACTCACCATCCAAATACCCATCATTCTACTTAACTAACCATCTCAAAATCACATCCCAAAAAAAAAAGGGGGAATGATGATATTAAAATAAGAATGTGCATATCGCTTCAAAAAAGGGATTTTAATTGTTCATTTAAAAACATGTTCATAATATGATAGGTACCAAATAAACTTATACCATTAAATATAACATGTAGCAGTTAAATAATAGAATTCTACGCAACTATATTCTCTCTTTTTTTTTTTTTTTTTTGGCCAACCCTAAACTAAAACTTGTAACTTAGTTAAGCATTACTAAATACAATGCATATATCATAGCAACAGTAGCAATCCAAAAACCCTTATATCCAAGTTACATCACAATTAAGACATAAATTAAAGTCTAGGAAGAGTCTTAACAACAAGTTTAATTATGACAAAGTAAAATTATTGCTTCATCTCTAACCATTGCTTGCGTCGTGTTGGTGGGACTCCCATGAAAGACTTAGCCTTGATAATATCTCCAGCAATGTAGTCATATGCTCTCATCTGATAGTCTTCATCCAAGGCTTTTATATATCTTCATCACACGATTCTTCCTCCATGTATGAATGGGCATTGTCCCTTTCAAGTGCCTTTACAACTGCATTTGACAGTCTTCATCCAAGCTTTCTATCCTCCGTGTATGAGCAGGCATTGCCCCATGTATAAACAATTCTTCCTTGAGGCTAATAAAAATTAATATCAAAAGAACTTATGCTTTAGGTATCAAGAAAGAAGTAAAAATTAATACAATTCTTTGACACCCAAAAACTTATAAAAAGAACTAATGGTTTAGATAAGAACTTGTGCTTTAGGTTCAAGGTTAAATCATCATTTCAAAATTTAAATGTGTGCAAGAAGACAGAAAATTATTTCAAAACACTAATGATGTGAACATTAAAGGTTAAGTCCTCATTTTGTCTATGTTGAATTACAAATAACTGGTCACAACAGCATTCAAGTTCAAATCCTCTACTATGAAGTTTTCAATACTCAAGTATAGCATTAGATGTCAAAAGAGAGAAATACCTAAAATATACTTGAACCATAAACTAAAAATAACTGATTCTAGAGAACAGATCAAAAAAATAAACTTGTATGAAACATTAGCAAATAGCTAACTTTTTTAGTTATGATTGGAAAATTAGTAGTCAAGGCACAAAATTAATAAGACTAAAAAGGTATTCAATGCCTAATCATGTTTAAAATCATGTTGTTGGCTTCAATTTTTTATTGTCAAAACATGAATGGTAAACCCAAAACATCCTGGAAGAGTAAATCGGCACTTTTTTTTAACGAGAGTTGTTTTAGAGAGAGAAAAAAAGAACACCTGAGCGTTCTAGTGTCATTTTGCTACCACAAATCACTTGAGAATGGTGGGTTCTCTTCTTGGGTTTCTATCATGGGGAGCATCAATGGCTGATGACACCAATTGATTTGAGATCATGTGGGTCTGAAGTTTCTGCTAATACATCTGCCGTGACTCCATGTTTTGTGCATACGTAATAATAATAATAATAATAAAAAAGCTTTCTTTACTTAATTAAACTTGTTTTCAATAATTCCAGCTTTCACATAAAATTCTCCACTTTCATAGCCTAGGAATCTAGATTATAAAGCCTTTCTCGCAACAGAGCTGCTTAATCCTTGTGTCAAATTAGCTATTGGACTAAGAATATTAAATACATAAGGTGGGGGACTGAAGCACCTGAAATAGCCACATGTCAAACATTTATTTTATCCTTTCTGTTTTTTGGCTATATATCTTTAAAGAACATGGTTTCTTTGTATTGTTTTGTTTTGCTCTTCATGTGATTTATACCATGTAAAACCTAGAAATTGCATTATATGGGGAAAGCCATAACAATTCATCTAGTAATTTTCCTTTTTCTTGAAGATGCTCTGACCATTATAATGCCCGAGTTTTTACAGTTCTAGCCAAAAGAAAGAGTTTTATGCTGAGAGCATTTCTTCTAGAGCCAAAATCCGGCGGTTCCGTGAAACCACTAGTTGGGATGGAGTTTGGATGTGTGGACCCCACTCTTGACATGGGCATCCAGCCGTGCGTTTCACGCTGGCACCACTGAAGGGCACTAAGTGAAACGCTCTCTTTTATGCTTGGTGATTCCCGTGGACAAACTAGTTCTCACTTACACTAATAACTCAGATTTCACAACACAGACATGGGTCTGAAATTCAGTTGTTGAAGTTAAAAACCAGTTCTAGTCTTCTTAGCTCTATCCCGGATTCATTAACAAAGAAGTGGATTTATCCACACAAGTTCCAATGATCCAGTTAGAAATTAAAGTGGGGAAAGAATCAAAATATGGGAAAACAAGTTTATAAAAACTAATATCTGTAATAGAACCACAGAGCAGGTTATTTTGAGGGAGGAATCATTCAATGGACACCAAACAAATCCACAACAAGATTGAAGTAAGAGTATAATAGTAATTTTTATGGTACCATTTAATGGAATATGAGAAAGAAACATCCCATTAAATAGCATCATCAGCCAGCTACTGATATCTTCGCCGACTTTTTCTCAACACCATCTCATTTCTTCCATCCAAAGCCCAAGCAAAAACAACAAGAAAGAGAAGGAAACAAAGATATAACAGAACACCAATGGAACAATCGGCTGTAGGTTTCAGGGGATTTGGGGGAGATACTGCGATTTGTCCACTCATCTAAGAAAAAAACAATTGCATTCTCTCCAATTTAAGTGATCATATTTCCTTTGGTAAGGATGAAGATCGTAACCAAGAAACATAAGAGCTCAAGAATGGAATCTATGAGAGGTCACTACGAAACTTCAATTTACAACCAAATTAAGGCTGCGTTTGGTAACGCTTTTGCTTTTTTGCTTCTAGAAGCAAGAAAGCAAAATAACAATTTTATGCTTTTCGAAAGATCTTTTCTTGAAGTAAATGCGTTTGGTAAACTTTTGCTTTGCTTCTAAGAAGCAAAAAAGCATGTTTGGTAATTGCAGTAACATAGAAATTGCTTTTTGCTTCCATAAAAGTATTGTACACAATTTATGTATTGAACTTAGAAATATACCCAAAAATATAAGTCCAATATTATAAAAGATTCATAATATAAAATTCCTCTCTAATCTTTTTCCATCCACATTTCTTAAATGTTGTCATTAATCTATTTCCCTTCTTCACTTCGTCCACCATCAATTCAATGAATATTGCCTCTTGATCCCCATTCCAATTTGCCATTGACTCTTCGGCATCTTCAAAAGATATATTTGTAGTAGGAATGGAAGACATCTAATTGACAACGTTCTAAGGATTAGAACAATAATTTATATAGGAAAGCAAGTGTAACATAATAGATAGACATTAATATAAACAAGCCATGAGCCAAGGTCAAACAGAGAAAGAAATAAGAGAGGGAAGCATTAGACGACAATTCTCAATTGCTAGAAGAATTGAATTTAAAGCAAATAATAGATATATACACAAGCAATCTGCACATAATTTCCAGTTAAAGGAAAGTAATAGTTGTTTTTTTTCCCGTTACTTTGTCAAGGTTGATCTCATAAGTTTTTGACTCCAATTCATGCTTCAAAATTTTCGAACATATGTACATTTTGTTACCTCCAAAAATGATATGTTTCCTTTGAAATGTACTACTGAAAAGTCATTACAGAAGTTAACTATGGAAGAGAGCATTTCAGAGATATAAAGTTTTCTATGCACATTGGCCTTTTTCAAGGTCCACAACCCACAACGCCTAACAGTCCAACCTGATCAGAGAACCCCATGTCCATGTATCTCAAAAATGGTTGATCTTATTTGAAAAACCTCCTTGAATCCAAAGAGAGAGGAGTCACCGGACATCTCTCATCCTATATTCTCGAAAACCTCATTAATAATGGCTTTCAACGGAGAAATCTTTGAAATTGTTTACACCCTATATGACCAACGAATAACAAAAGGACACGTGGTGCCTATGTGGCTTATTTAGGCCATGGCATCAAAGCACGTAAGCCTTGCACAGTTGGTTAGGCCACGTCAGCATGAACACAGAACCAAGAATACAGTTCGAAATGTTTACACCCGCCGTAACCCGGTGAAATCAGAGTAAACAAGGCTCTAAGTATAATATATATATGTTTATTGGGTAAACGGTGGTGAATGATTTTTGCCATTAAATGAGTCATCATGGCATGTGCTACTTTATTGGGTTTGAGGAAATTTGCTAGACGCTTGATCAACCCCATGATACTTTTATTTGATAAAAGGTATGTTCAGTTGCTTTTTATTTATGAAAAGGTGCATTTGACCAATTATGCCTTTTGTCCGATTACGGCTCATTGAAGATACTGCGGTAATTCTCTAAAGACGTGGAGAGTGGGGTCCCCCACTTTCTAAAAACGTGGAGTGGTTATAAGGTTGGTTCAACTTCTTAAAAGTGGGTCGTTGGGAGACTTTGTGGTAAAGTAAAACGGACCTGCAAACATGGGAAAGGGAGCCCTCGAAGATCGTGCAAGAGTGGGACGTTGAGCAAACCGTCAAAGGTTGGCTATAAAAGGCACCAATTCGAAGAGCTCAGGGACACAATCCACACAACCGCAACCGGTTATTATATTATTTTGATCATCCGTGATCCTTTATCCCCTCTAATACAGACGGATAAATTAGGACTTCTCTCACTGTTTCCAGTCGCAGTGACATCTTCGACCCCTCTTTACTCCGATTAACACCAGAATCCTGCCACCGGAGAGTAAGTTGAGGCCGCCCCTGACTCGCAGTTCTGTCTTTACAGAATCCCGAGCAGCCGGTCCCGAGACTCGCTCTGTTCACGCCAGGTGACTCGTGTATTTTCTGGTAAGCAGCAATCCAAGGTGAACCCCCTGAATTGGCTTTGCAAGCAGCCGCCCCCTTCCTCCTGCGCTTATACCCGATTACGGCTATAAGACCAGGACAGGCCGGTCCTGCGAGCCCTGTCGGTTTTCTTTTTTACTTTTGTTTCCCTTTTGAGGATTATCTGTTGTCGTTTTCGGCTATTTGGCCGATTTATTAATAAAGGATTTGTGTGCCGTTAGTTGCTTTCGCTTTCAAACACTTACAAGAACCCGAAACGAAGACTGAACCCCTAGTCTTCATACCATCGCCTGACCGATTTTATTACAGGTGACTTGCAGTACGACTGAACCGATCCCGGTTCAGATTCGGAACAGGTGCCCGGGGTCAGGAATCGACTCGAAAATCATTGTATCAAACGATACTGGCACGCCCGCGTAGAGACACATCACCACCTTCGACACGTGTCCACACCGGCCCATTTTTGGAACAACAGAAATATTCTCTTGGTTACTAGCAAAAGCTTTGTACAAGTTCAAAGCGGTTTGTAAATCATGTTGTGAGTATTCGACAGAAACCCTTTTCACGAGGAAACAAGCGCAGCAGCACTTGCAATCAAAAGAAGATTCGGGTTTTCTCGTCCAACCAAATGCTTTATGGATAACCACTCCTAATGTGGAGTTTCTGTGCATGAATGGGGAGAAATCTTCCCTTGGCTTTCCTAAAAGGTCTTTGCAGTTCTTAAAAAGCAGAGCAAGAGTGCTCGCATCAAGCAATGGTTTGATTGTATGCAAAAATTATAAAATTGGTGAAATAAATAAACTTTGTGCAGCATTGGAGATATTTGTGTGTAACCCAGTCACACAAACATGGTTGCCGATTCCAAGCCCAGCAATATTCGAACACCCATCACCTATCGGAGTTGAGATATCTTTCGATGATAATGGTGATCAAGTGAAGTATCCTGATGACTATAAACTGATAGTTGTAGAGCCTAGGACGGAGAGGGAGGGATCGTTAACTTTGTATTTTTGCAGTGTATAGTATCCAGTAGAAAGAAGATGGAAAGAGATGAAGATGACAGGCACCGGTGATAGAAATCTCCGTTACGAGATGCTAGTTTATTGTAATGGGCTGCTATATATCATCTCAGATGTTCTCCCTGACCAAACGCCATACGTTATTTCTTATAATATCGAGCAGGGATTATCAACGATTTTACAACTGCCAAAGGATTCAGGAAAAGACATATCGGAGAAGAAGGGGCTTACCGTCACCGGAGAAGACAACACGTCTAGTCACCGGAGAAGAAGGTCAGAGGCAGAAGAAGAAGATGATCTCTTGGTTGAAGGCACGAACAAGATGAGCCGCACGGTTGAGAGAAACCGAGGAGTCCGTTAGAGAAAAAGATGAGCATGAGGGTATCGAGGGGTTTTGAAAGCAATAAAGCAATTTTTAAAAAAAATTGAGAAGCAATGTTTTGTTGCTTCCGGTGAAAAGCAATAAAATTGCTTCTTTGCTTTTAGTAAATTGCTTCTCGTGTGCGTTACCAAACAGTACTTTTACTTTTAAAAGCAATTTTTTGCTTTCAAAAGCAAAAAAGTACTTTCGAAAAGCGTTACCAAACGCAGCCTAAATGAACAGAAGACGAAGAAGAACAGAAAACAGAAATGAGAATACTTGAATTTACCTGGCTGTGTGCTTGAATGGAGGGAGCATTCAAGTTATTGGTAAAGGAAGCTAGAGCGAATAGGAAAGCTCGCAGAAATCGTGCCAAGTTCAGAGGTTATTCAAACCCTATCCCGCCAAACCTCTCCTTGAACGCAGAAAAATAGAACTGCTTCCTCTTCTCAAGGAGGAAGAGAAGCCTTCGTATGCTGGAAACGAGATTTGCGGGAGATGCTTCAAGGTTGGGGTTCTGCCCTTCCTGTGTTTTGTCGAGAAAAGTTTCTCCCCAAATCTCTCGGTTTTTCGTTTCTTCCGAAATGGCTTGGTTTTAAGAAAGAAATATTTGAGGCAAGGGAAAGAAAAATTTTGACCAAATTTTCTTTCCGTTTCTTTCAATACTAACTTTCTTACATAATACCAAACAGGGGAAAAGAAATATTTGCAAATTTCTTTTCTTTTCTTCAAAATCCAAGCAACCAAACACAACATGAATTAATTTCTTTCTTGTGGCGGCGCTTGGCTGCAGCTTTGAAGGATCTATTTTTGAAATTGATTTCTAGGAATTAATTTTGAAAGAGGCCTTTTAGACTTCTAGTTGTGATTAGATTAGATAACACTAGCGGAGTGCACGTATAGTACTACATGTGTGAAGAAAGAGGTAAACGGAGAGGAACAATTTTGTGATTGATTGTTAAATTTTTTAAAAAATTGAGGCAGTTTTGGCTATTATACCATTTTATTAATGAATTTTCACAATAATGAATAAGGACTATTTTGGAAACTTACACATTTTGGTTGGCATGATTCTTAAAGCGGCACCTCACTCTCACTTTTTATGTAATATAGATACAGTCGAATGAGTTGAAGTCTGAACTGTGAAATACACAAGTAAATAAAATGAGTTTGCCACCATATACAGACATATTTACAAGTTGCCACATCAGAAGAAACTATTATCTCATTTGCAAAGTGATTGCACGAGCCAGCGTGTTTTCTTTTTATTATCAATAAAAGAGAATCAATTCTCCCTTATACAGTCTTTTTCTATTAGGGTCCGATTGGTTCGCGGAATCAGGGGTTGGAATTGGGGTAAGAATTGGAATTGGGTTTCCAATTCCAATTCTTTTGATTGGTTAAATATTTGGAATTTGGAATTGGAATTAAGGCCCAATTCCATAGAATTAGCTTATAGGCTATTTTTGAAGTTACCTAATTCCCTACTAAATTGAGAAGAATTGGATACGAGGTAGAGAATTAGAAGCACGATATATGCTCGACAAATAGAGCTAGCAAAATGTGACCCGACCCAACACGAGTTAAACGGGTTTGGGTTGACCCGTTTATTAATTTGGTTGGGGTTTCCCCAACCCGCCAGTAATTGGGTCAACCCGATTATGACCCGGCAACCCGACGAGTAACACATTTTTTTTTAAAAAATCGACAAAAGTGTTCTGTCCCGATTAACCCCAACCCGACCCAAACACGGTACAACCCGATCCAATTAACCCCCAACCCTATTTTAATCATATTTTTTGAAAATTAAAAATAAAAAATAATAATAAACGGGTTGGCGGGTTGAACCCGTTTATTGGCGGGTTGGGGGGTTTTCCAACCCGCCTTAATTTTGTTTAACCTGAACCTGACCCAATTAACCACCAACCCGATTATGACCCGACCCTGAATCCAACCCAAACCGACCATTTGCCAGCTCTACCGATAAAGAAACTACCAAATCTCATTCTCCTCTTCCTCGCTAGTGTTGCGAAGCTACCAAATCTTGTTCTCCTCTTCCTCGCTAGTGTTGCAGGGACTAGTACGTATCTTCTACCTTCTTCTCTCTCTCTCTCTCTCTTCTCTCTATCTCTTTTGTTTCCTCTCTCTCCTTCTTCTATATTTCTCTCTCCTCTGTTTCCACTTGCTTTGACCTATCGAGTTGATCATAATCGTCTGGTCATACATGGAGGACCTGATTAAGACAAAAATATTATTAAAACCCAATAGTGTTGTTTTGGTTTTGGTTGCAGAGAATGGATTATTAAAATTCATATGTCATGATAATCAGTCATTTGTGTTATTATTAACATGGGAATGATACAAATTAATTCTTTATAAATTCATCCAACCTGTGGAATTGGATTTTAAATCAATTCTTCATGGAATTGTAATTTCAAATTTCAATTCTCTTGCCATCTAATCACAATAATTTCAATTCTACCCAATTCCAATTCTTGATGAATTAGAATTGGAATTATAATTCTTAATTCCAATTCCAATTCAATGAACCAATCGGGGCCTTTCCGAAGTAAATATCCTTTTAACCTTTCAGATCGTAATAACCTTGCCATTATTAATTCAATCAAATTAAAAATTTAACTTCTTTTTAGATTCTCTTTATATTCTCTCTCTCTCTCCCCCCCCCCCCCCCCCCCCCCCCCCTCTTCCCATTTCTTCTTTCTACAAATACCTTGTACAACACAATAAAACCACTATGGCACATCTCAAACGTCCGGAAGGTTCTCTACGTTCAAACCTAATTCTTATCCTATCTCCATGTTTATCTCTATGCACAAACTACCTCCCTGATTATCTCTACTTTCAAATTACTTTATTGTTCAAAATTAAAAATGTAACTTCTTAACTTCTATTTTGCTTTTAAGTTCTCTCCATTTTCTCTATGGTTCCCTATTCTAAGTGGGCCCCACAATGTGCTACGCACGTAGCGCGTGAAGTCCTCTAGCTATTATAAAATGAAGATAGGAGATTCTTACGTAAAAAATGTAATAGTTGCCTAGAGTGTTTTTGAGCAAAGTTTCAAGTAGAGTTTCCATATATACTTCTCTTCAGTGTAGTGGGATCCTGATTTCCTCATTCATTATAAGGTATTGAATGAATGTAAAAGGAAGCTTGTTGCCTATTTGTGGACAAATTCCCTCCGTCTCTAAGAGATTGATATCTCTATTTCAGTAGGCTTTGACATATATTTCGCCTCTTGGAAATAGATATTTCAATTGGTTTCCTCAAGTTGGATATGCCTTTGACCAGTCTTATACAGATACGGTGATCATATACGTTTGTTTTTACGCAACAACGATGGAGGATCCCAATTCGAACGTAATGGATAGCGTGATCCGTTTATACAAAACGAATATTCCAAGATTCTAACTACTGGCCTTTTCAGTTGGGTAGAAAAAGCTTTTGAAAACCCTAAAAGACTCATATATCCAATAGAAAACTGCCCACCCAAATACTTCAATTTTATTAACTAGACATGTGTATGAATGCTCCTATCTTATCAAGTAACTGTACATATATATATATATTCTGTAAAAAAAAAACTACCACCTAAAGACTCTCATGTAACTATTTATGTATATTAGTATATGTATAGTATGGATTATGGTACACTTACCTTTCCTAGTACTAGGGGCTGCACGTGCTACATGCGTAGAAAACATGGCCCACTTAGATAAATAGCCCGAGGTAGTTAGAGGTAGTTAGTTTAAAATAGTGGGGGATTGTTTTGTTTGGGGAGAGTAATGTTTGGAAAAAGAAAAAGGGGCTAGAATCTAGAGGGAATATTCCCCCATCTTCTTTTTATTAATAGTATAAAATAGAAGAGAAGAGAAGAGAAGAGAAAAGAAAAGAAAAGAGGTTTCATGTATATATTGGCCCTTGCTTGCAGAGAAATCCTTTACCAGATGAATATGAGGTGTACATTTAGCACAGAAAATTTTAATTTGTCCCAGGCAATCGAAGAGAATCTAGAAAATGCACGCTTAGATGTAGCAATCAAAACTTGAAGTTCTCCTTCAAGTAACCCATCATCTCTTGCTGCATAATTAGCAAAGAAAGTAGCAGGCGAAGAATGATTAATATAACCCCTTAAATCAACTCTCCTTATAAGAACAACCCAAGTACTATAGACATAATTTAATTCCAATAGAATTGAGAATATATACTTACAATGAAGCAGAGAATGATGCATGCTGCGGCTCCAGGGAACAGCGCATACCAAAATTGCAGATGGTGCAGCTTGGCTCCATCGATGAACATTATCGGCAAACTTGCAGCTGCATATGAAGAAGGATAATGATTTAGCGAAGAGAAAATTAATCTGCAAGAAGAGGGATTCTTGCTGAGCAATACCAGGTGGGTGCGTGGAGCGAGTGTAGATCATAAAAGCGATGGAGGCAGCAAGTGCGGCGCTCCTAGCAAGCCATCCTGGTCCAAAAACTGATAACGCAAGGACGCCGATGGCTGCGCAACCAATCTGAGACATGAATACGTTGTACTTCTGCACCATCACAAAGGGTATCGTGTGTCAAAGCAGCTTTACATGGGTCGGTTCAACCCTACAATTGTTGGCCCAAACCGACTTTGGTTCAATTTGGTTCTGGAAGAAGCTGAACAGAATTTGATTTTGGGTTGTTAAGTCTTAAGAGTTAAACCAAAGCAAATACAATCGTATATAATTTGGTAGGGTTTTTGGCATTGGGAGGGTGATTTTCAATTTGTTTTAGTTTGTTTCCGGTTGATACCCGCCGGACCAAACTGAACCGAGTTATATGTGGGCATTGGACATGCTGGGCCTTTACAGAGAGGGAAGGCAAATGTCCAAGGCCATTCTAGTTTGCATTGCTATAGGCCCATATAGTGGGCTTTGTTGCTAAGCTGAAGCCTTATGGAGGGAGTGGAGAGGAGTAGTGTACTGACCCTGGCGGCAGGGGAGGAGGGAGTGGCGAAGAGGACGGCGCAAACAGCTCCCAAGGGAGCAACGGTCATTGATATTCCTTTTGGTGCCAGCATCTGGTCCACCTTCCCCAGTAATGCCATTGCCGCAAATGCCCCTGCACACCACTTTTGTTACCATCCTTATCCCACTAAAAGAAAAAACTGTTTTTGAGTAAAAAAGTGAAGAGGAATTGCTCACATCAGTACTGCTAAAGACACTGCAAGTGCCTCCGGTTGGGTTAATGCTAAGCTGCGGCAGACTCTGCAGCATCCGTGCGATGCTGCCATGTGTGGCATCCCACTAATGTTGAAATGTGAAACAAACAGCATCAGTGGGATGCTACACGTGGGATGTTAAAGGGCATGCCGCAACTTAACTATGGTAGACGATTTCATCTCTCCTCCGAAAATGCCTTTGGAATTTAAATTATTATTATTATTTATTTCTATGTGTCTTTATTCATTCGAAACAAGGCTATATAAATCAGCATAGCTTCAGCTTATTAATTAGGCCAATGAGCTGATCTTGAGCTTGCTTTAACTTGTTATTATATAGTATAAATCATAAATGTTTTTTATACTCTATATATTTCATGCTGGTATATATTATGAATTTAGATTTAATACACCTTACTTTCATATGGCTCAATTGCAATTCAGATTTAGCTGAGCTTGAATGTCAAAATTGGCATCCCAAGTAAAGTTATCCCATTAGAACATTCAAGTCATATTAAATCTGCATTGTTGAGAATCCTAGCCCACAAAAAAGAAGAAAAAAGCAATGGACTCTTCTCGTTCAACCGACCCCATTATTTTCACACCCTTGCGAATCATGTTAACTAAAATGTGCAAATTTCTCAAATAACCCTTACATATCATTGTAAAGATAGGTTAATAAAAGGGTACAATAGTCAAAACTACCTCAAATAATTTTAATTATTGTCGCTAATGTTTACAGCTATGCATTAGGCGTCGGAAAAGACAAACTGGCAAAGGCCTCCCATTTTATAGAGGTGAGCAGGGGAACAGCCGATGTGGGAATCGTGTAAAAGAAGTCCTTTCCCATTAATCCCACGTCGACGGTTCAGGCGTGTTAGACCGGTCGGAATGTTAGTCAGGCTCAGGCCAGAACCCTTTTGGGGGGAGAGGGGATTCAGGTAACAATTTCATGCCTGCCGGTAAAACTTTGGGGTGTTGTGTGCAGCTTAGGTAGGAAGAAGCTCTACCCTTTTGTCAATAATATCAATGGCTGTCATTCCTCCTCCCATCAAAGCTAGAAATTTATAGGAAAAGAATCGGATTAAAAAAGAAATTGGGTGGGGTGGGACAGAGTCAGACTGACCTGCAGAAGGCCAAAGGACGTCGCTGAGGCTGGGGGAGGCGGCGCCCTTGTCGGGCTTCCATGATTCCCACAATGGGGCTCGTACGTTACTCCCTGCTACGATCACGCCTCTTCTTCTTCCGTTGCTGAGCAACCCATGGTTCCTTTGGAACTCATTAATCGCATTGTTGTATTGCTTGATGCTGTTGTCACTGAGTTTCTTTCGAAATTGGAATGAAGAACACAAGGAAATGGGGGGAGGAGATAGGGATGATGATGGTGCTGCTATCATGAGATGATGATGATGACCATAACAACTACATCGCAGTTGAATTTCCATCGGCCTCTCTCTCACTCTGCCGACCAGAACGATCTACGCACCTCTCTCTATAAACGAAAGAGAGGGCAACTGGGATTTTTTTATTTATTCCTCTGGTTGTGTGGCGTCCTTCAGTGATCTTGAAGGGGCACACTATTGTCTATCCACTGGATAGATGATGATGTTTCAGTTTCAAACCTTTGTTTTTTTTTGCCTTCTTCCGCAAAGTTATGGTCTTTCAACCCGGTAAGTCCTGCCCATGTCATACTGCCTTCACGTTTATTACAAGAGACGGTGTCAATATGTGGGCGAGTCTGGCCCAAAAATGGCTACTTCTGGGCTCCTTTCAGATGCCTCTGAAACAGGACTTTGAAAACTATGATGGGCACAAGTCCGCCGATCCAAATCCCTGGATCCGAGTCACCATTGCACGTTTGCTATTGAAATGGGATTCTGAGTTTTCTTTGAGACATTTCAAAGCTTAAAAATTATTGAAGTGTGTTTTCTGGAAAGTGAAAACTGAAGTTGTCTATCATTCCTTCTTAGGTCCAAGAAAGGAAGATAACAGAAATTTTAAATTGGATTATTGAATCATAATTGGATCTTTTGACAATCCTATTTTTAACACTCTTAATGACTCCAACATGTATACCTGTATGCATGTATGTATCAATGGAAGCACATACAAAATTTTCATGAAATTAATAGCCAGTTCAAATCAGATCAATAGCTTGATCTTGTTCAGATACAATCCATTGACAGCCCTACTTGTCCTTCTTATTTCCTTCATAACTAGAACGGAGTTAATTAACGCCTAAACTGTTTGAACTTCTTCTCTGTATCTGAACTGAACTTATCTATGGAAATTTCCATGAAAATTTACCTACCAAAGGTTCAAGAACTATTATCAATTGTTTCAACCTACCAGCTCCTCCATGTACCTGGTATTCTGTTTGGTTTAGTGACAGGGAAGTATCTACAACAGGAAATAGTTTAAATAATCTATCAACACACCAAAATGTCGAAAATGTTTGTCCAGATTTTCCAAAATTAAACCATTTTAAGAGTTCCTTGCAGCAAATATTCCAAGGCGCTACATTTATTTCGAAAATGGAATTGCAGTTTCAGTCATGAAAAGAAAAACTAAGAATACACATCGGCATAAACAACTTCCTCCACCTTCCATGAATCCAAATTCAAGCAGCAATAAATTGATGGAATAAAATAATTTATAACCAATTTTAGCAACTTATATTCAGGATTTAGATGATAGACACAACAAAATAAGGAGGAATTCCCGGCGACCTTCTACTGGCAGTCAACAATAACCGCAGGCAAAAGCACTAATTCAGGTAGCTTACGAGTAACAACTGGGAAAAGATCCAGCCTTGACATTTTACTGGCGGTTCAAACAAAAACCACCGGAAAAAATATTAAACCTACAAAAAAAAAAAAATTTCTATCCATGCCGATGGTTGGATAGAGAACTACCGGCAAAAGCACTAATGTCGGCAGTTTATGAGGTGCCGCTGGGAAGAGATCTAGCCTTGACATTTTACTGGCGGTTGGAACAAAAAACCGCCAGTAAAAATATCAAAACCTACAAAAAAAATTCTATCCATGGGACGGTTGGATAGAAAACCGCTGGCAAAATGTTGCAGGGGAAAATCTCACCTTAAATATATCGAAAAAGGAAAAAAAAAATTACTTGTGGTTTTAGGCTATATACTGGTGGTTTATAAAAATGCTGCTAAAACTTTAACCATTAGAAAATTCTTGTGAAGCATTCAATCAATTCTGCATTTTTTGCCAAGACACTTCGTTTTCCTAAGGCTTTCTCAACTCAAACTGATAATAATACATCATCTTCTTCCCTTCTACTCAACTCTGGTTACGTACCAATAGCTACTTTCCTACTGCATCCAACACCGGCTCGATTGATAGATATCTTGTTATGTAGAAAGTTGTCATATTCAGAAGTCTTCTGATCAAGTGAGCTGTCTCTCTCTCCTACTTTTAATAAAGGCATTGGCCGACCAGCCATTGGTAAACACAACAAACCTTAGTGGCATATCTTGGTGCCGTCCCCTATGTCGTGTTATTGTCTTCTTGAAATAAGAAATTCCCCACAAAATTCTTTTACCTTCCTCCAGCCATGTTGTTTCTCTTGATTCCAGAAATATTTTTCACTTTTTTTCATTCTATATCCAGAAAATATGTAAGTCAAGAACTTCCATTTCTTGATCTAATAGATGAAACTGAATCACAAGCTTGAACTTTCTAGCATAACTAACAATGATTCAGTCTCCTCTGTTCATACTCAAACCAAAATTTTCCAATGTGGCATCACCATAGAGACTGCAAAGGCTGACCAAATAATTTGTCTTGTTCCCAAACTAGGCTAGAGCACATCTCAACACCAAGAAACCATGTTGTCTCCTAATCTTCAAGCATTATTGATACATTTTCCACATTCCAGATCAATAGAGGAAGATTTGCAGGATTCATCAAAAAATAGTCCCTCAAACATGATAATTTGTATAACTAGAAAACACACTTACCCACACACAAAACACAGGTGTAAGTCAATTCAATGGCTGTATGTCATTGAGGTCAGGTAATTCAAAAACATAGCCCTGCTTTAGAAAGAATGCTGATTTGGTAATCACTATATCAGGTTTAATACTAAAAATTTGTAGAAGAAGACAACAATAGCATTACTTTTAAAGTCACATAAGTACCAGAATTCCAGATGCAATCATATATTGCCTGTCTTCCAGATGCTCCTAGTTAATGCCAAGTCTTCTTGAGAGAACTAAAGTTTCATATGACAAAAGAGTCTACAAGTCTTAACAATGAGTTCCCAGGTGCTATCACAAAAGCCAATATGAACAATGCCAAGGAAAAAATTGCATTCAAGAACTCATCTAAGCACCAAATCAATTATGCTGAGTTCAGAGACTTCCTAAGGTTTCTCAAGACAGACCACATGATTGTAGAAAGAAAGAAAAGAATTATGCCAGTTACTAAAGCATACTTGAGACCAAGATTCACTAAGAAGTTTACCAGAAGCCCAGCTACTACAACACCGCAAAAGTTCGCAGAGATGGCAGACCAAAAAGGCATATCGAGTACTGAGGCAACGAAAGCTCCTGTCCACGCCCCGGTTCCAGGAAAAGGCACAGCCACAAACAGCATAAGACCAAGCCATTGGAACTCTTTCACAGGTCCGGCCTTTTCTTTGGCCCTCTTGAACAACAGGTCAAGGAACCTTGAAGCAGGGGGAATCCTCTTAGCAAGAAATGACGCAAATCTCTTCAAGTAAAGCACAACGAAGGGCACAGGAACCATGTTTCTGCAGTAGCAATCAAATAAAAAGGAAAATGTGTTCGCTCCGAATTCGTGACAATAATCCAAGAAGAAATCAACTGGAAAGATTCCATACAATAAAAATAGAGATTACAAGATAAAATTCAAGAATTGGGTTAGGGAGAGTAAAGGGGATAAACTTACCCAACAACAGATAGGAAGGTTAGAACCACAGGGTTGAGCTGCAGCCAATACCCAACGGGAATAGCCCCACGAAGCTCGAGCACGGGAAGCATAGCTAGGGCGAAGACGATGGCCTCACTGGGCCACCCTGAACCTCGCAGTGCGCTTGCGATCTTCAAACCGATGCTCGAAGCTCTAATGGAATCAGAGGCCGCACGAGCATTCCCACATGCCGCAAAGAAAACTAGGGAGAAAGAAGTCCAGAGCAAAACCCAGAAAGGAAATCGGAAGGTTTGCTTCTGTTGGGCCTCAAACGATAGCAAAACATCAAATTCCCGATCATAAACCCTGTCAAGAACCCCATTTGAAGTATCTATGGGTGTCACTGCTCTTGTTGCAGTGGAAATTAAAGAAGTCGCAGGTGAAGAAACTAAATGCATGAAACGACAGAGTGAGGTTGAAGATTGCAATCTTGAAGAGGGCTTGGCCTTCAAAAGAAGTTTTTCCGGAGACATGGAAAAACAGAGGGGTTTAGCTGAAATGCTAAGATGGCCCCTGTTAGGAGAGAAGCTGATTGCTGCTGCTGGTGTTACGGTTCCAATGGAAGCCATTGAAAGTGGGGAGAAAGAGAAAAATGGAAGATCAGTTTCAGGTATTTGTTGTCAATTCCATTCGCTCCTGTGATCTGAGGGTATCATGCAGACGAGTAGATGAGTACAAAGCAATGGGAGGAGTAACCAAGGAAACACTTGTTTGGAATTTGAAGGTACACTGGTAGGTTCGTTGGAACAAAACCAAGTTTAGACGGTTTTAGCCTGGTTTTAGGCATTCAGTTTAATTTTTTAAATTGAAAACCCTTAAATTTTTTTTATTTTAAAAAAAATTTGAAGGAGACGAAATAAGCAACAATAAACAATTCAACCAAGAAATGATTTTTTTTTCTTTTGGGATATTTTACAATTTATGACCTTGAATTTTCAGATAATCCACTATCCCTCTTGAGATTTTTTGAAATATCAACTTACAAATTTAACTTTGTTGTGTGTAACAGTCTTTCCCTTTTAGGCATTTCATCAAATTTTGCCCCTTTTAAGGATATTTTTAGTATTCGATCAATACATAAATAAAGGTTTTTACTTTTAAATATGAGAGACAAATTTATCAAAAATTTCCTAATTATGATTCAAACATCAAGCCTCTAAAAGGAGAAAATTATCACATAAATAAAACCTCAAGATGATAAAATGGATATTTTAAAAACCTGAGAGGGAAAAGTGAGATTGTTGGAAACCTCAATAGGGTAGACTATAAATATCCCTTTTTTTAATATAAATGCATCATACACAAGTTCAAGTTTTTTGAGCTTTCAGACGCAACAGATAACACAAAAGATCAGTTGTTAGTCCTGATTTCTGGACTCAAAGTTGAAGAAAAAGATCTTTGGAAATCATAGTATCTATATACATCAAAGAGGAGCACATTCCATCCTTATCAGTTACCACTAATAACAATTAAAATTGTAGGATTTGTGCTGCAACTTTCTGTTTCCAAATACACAAGTCCCACAGAATGGGACACAGGTCACCAAAATCAGGAGGGAGCAACCTGGCATAGCAGATATTATGTATACACGTGGCATCTCCAATTTTCACAGCCTTACTGGATTCTTCAACAGCAATCAGAAGGATTCATAGAGTTCACTTGGGCAGGGTGACATGACCTCTTCCTCTAGTATCTGTAAGACCCTATTCATGGAGGGTCGGTCATCTGGATTAGCATCTGTGCACCTCGCAGCTATATCAACAATTGCTTCTACAGTTTCAACATCTGCATCTTCACACCTTTTATCCACTATTTCTTCCAAGCGGTTCTCTTTCAGTAAGGTGTTCATCTGCATATTTCCAAAAGGCAAAAGGCAAAAATTCTTTTATCTGTTGATTTCAAATAAAGAAGCCTAAAATTTAAACATAGCAAACTAGGACAAGACACAAGGAATAGAACTGGTCAGCTATCACCATTTATATCACATCATACCCCCACTTGGTTGCATTCATATTCTTGAGGCTTCCAGAATTAGATTCAACAGATCAAGTTTTTTCATATGAAAAATAAGTTCTCGATTATATCAGATGCTTTATGTTTTTCTTTACATCTCTCTTTTGCTGGTAATGCATTTTGTGAGATGTGTACCAATTACCAATGAGTTCATATAAATGTACCAAAAAAAAAAGGGGTTCTGGTTAACTTACCCAGCCCACGACGTTCAAGCCTCTTTTGACGAACGATGGATCAGTTGGCCTCTTTCCAGTTACAAGCTCTAGTAAAAGAACACCAAAGCTGTACACATCTGACTTTTCTGTTGCTCGACCGCTTTGCAGATACTCTGTTTCCCAGGTAAATAATAACATAAAGGAGGAGTACAATTGTTAACAAATTGAGGGTGGTGAGGATAACAGTTCAATTCAATCAAGACACTCACATGACTAGTACCACAGAGTCCTAAGTCAACCATGGTGCATATAAAAGGAAGAGACCAACCTTCATCAGTGGGAAAACTAAATAAGGATTTCACCGTATCATGAGGTTTTTAGCCACCAAACCTGCATTAGGTACCAATCTATTTTCTTTCTTCTTTTCTTTACTTCTTTTCAAAATCTTCTAATCCAATATGGTGGGTGGACTATAACAAACTGATTCAGTTTATTGTGGACAAATAAGAGGCAAGGACCCAGAATTCAAATTATGATGTACACAACCTGGATGACTTTGATGGTACCAATGGTGCAGCTACACTTTATCTTGTACGTGTGTGCATAAGAATATTTCCACGATAGACGACCAAATGATAAAGGTTCATGCTCACATGAAGTTTGAAAAAGGTCCACTTGCCTATGGCTAGGTCTTGGTGTCAGTCCATGTGGATCAAGGACAAATTGCTATCCACGGAAGATTATAATGATAATAACATCAACGACATATAATCAGAAATCTTGAAAAAGTGAAAACATCAATAATCAATAAGATACACAATTAAAAGGTCTCAGGGTGAAGTAGAACACAGTAACTGATCCTTGTAAATTGAAGCAAACAAGGAACCTGGGCAATATGGATCAGCACCTCGGCTTAGTAAAAACTAGCAGCTTATTAGAAAACAAAACAAATGATAGGTCGAAACAAATAGAAACAAGCACATACCTGGTGCCAGATAACCAAAAGTGCCAGCGACAACTGTAGTGACATGGTCATCATCTACCAAAATCGTGGCAAGTCCGAAATCAGAAACATGAGGCTCCATGTTGTCATCAAGGAGTATGTTGCTGGACTTTATGTCACGATGGACAATCCGTGGGCAACAATCATGATGTAGGTAAGCCAATCCACGGGCAGAACCAAGAGCTATTTTCAAACGATAATTCCAGTTCAAGGGTTTACTGCCTTCCCAATGTTCTGAAGACAAGAGACATAGAAATATCAGGAGACCCACACCTTCCCCTTTCATAGTCCTTTAAACAAAAATAACTGGATATTTTCAATCAAATCAACTTTTGCATGTTAGACCTCCCTTGCTGTGGCCATAACTCCCATTTATGCCATATGTTCCAACATTATGTTTATAGGTACAGAAAGCTGCATTATTAACAAAAAAATATGACAGCACTTGATAAAATGTGAATTGTTTCTAGATCAAGGCTCTAAATGGGTGAGGATAGAACAAAGATGACGGAGGTGACAAGGCTAAGTAGAAAGAATCGCTGTTTATGGTGGTGACTGTGATGATGAGATGGTGAGAGCTATCTGCCAACAGTTTTGTCATATAATAATGTCATTATTCAGTTAAAAAAATTTTTGAATTACCATGTAGGAAATGCTCCAAGCTGCCCAAGGCCAAATAATCATAGATAAGAAGCTTTGCAGTGGGGAGCCTGCAGTAGCCACGAAGGTTTACAAGATTTATGTGTTTGATGTTACCCAAGATCTCAAGCTCTCTCTCGAAAATTTGATCAGATCCTTCACGGTTCCGATCAATCCTTTTAACAGCAAAAGCTTTACAATCATTCATCACCACCTTGTAGACAGTTCCGAATCCTCCTGACCCTACCACATCCTCTTCAGAAAGTGATTCAATCTTTTCTATGATCTCATAGGATGGATATGGAAGATCACCATGGAAAGTAACAAGTTTGGTTCCTAGAAAAGAAAGCAAATATAGATTTATTGATAGAGAGATGAATTAAAAGTAGGTAATAATTGCACAGAAGCACATTGCCTACAGTGGCTGCAGGATTTATTGATTCACTTGAAAAAGTTCATTTTGTTTTTTCTGACAAAAATGAATTTTTTTTAATTTCAAGGACTAATCACCACAACTGTCATAGGATTTCGCTGTAGAAGATGTGAAGTAAAATTGCACAGCCTTTTCACTTACTTGATTCTGGAACAACTTGCTTCTTAACTTCTGTATATTTCTTTACAGCTCTCTCCTTCTTTGATAGTAAGCAAATCCAGAGGAAAACAAGGAGTACTAATAGAGCAACACCCATTGTGGACATCACACCAATAAGAACCCCACCAAGGTAATGCGAGAAGGGTTTTGTAGGAACTGCCATCAATGGAGAACCTGGTATCATTTTTTGGACTAACTACGGAAATTCAATACCATATGAACAAAGTCTTTCCTCATCTAATTAAAACATTAAGTAATAAGATCTACAACTTGCCTGCTGCTTCGTCACTGTTTGCATGTGGTAGAACAGCAGGAAATCCCAATGAGCTACGGCATGGCTTCTGAATTTGTTGGCCACACAAATCTAAATTTCCAATAAACCTGGACCAATGCAACACAATAAGTGCAAAAATACGACTGCAAACAGTTACAAGTGTTTATGACCATGTTTGTCTAGATCAGGGACTTTTACCGTCCTATCAATTGATATATCAGTGATAGCACGCAAGTAACAGCATGCTATCTGATGGCTAGGATCATTTCTTTTTGGGCTGATAACAATGCTAGGGAAGATTCACAGGATCAGATGATCAATATTTACATTTAATACTTAATATATACCAAAAAAGCAAGCTTCCTATATTTGCAGGTACAATTTAATGAATGAAGTTACGAACAGCATCTAAGCAAGTACATGGTTAGAATCATAGAGACAATGGCCAATGTTTGGTGGACCTGCCCGGAATTTAAGTATCAAAAAGTTGATTCAGTCTGATGACTTACACCATTTGATACATTTAAATTTTTCTTAACCTCATGACCAAGATCCAGTTGACAAATTTAAATCAAACATTAAAATTCTGGTGCACAAAATTTAGTGATACAAATTGATCCTGTTGAGACTAATGACAGATTATACACATAACTTTAAGGGAAATACAATGATGACTTACGACTTATTTCCAAAAGTGCCAAGAACTCCAATATTGGGGATTTCTCCAGAAAAGAAATTTGTGGATAAGTTCCTGAGGTATATACTATAAAATAGTGAGTGTTTCTATGGTACAAGTAAAGAAAGGAAAAAAAACATTTAGAATCATTATGCACCAACTTACAGAAAGCGCAAACGTGTGATAAGGCCAATGTTAGAAGGTATGGAGCCCTTCAGCGAATTGCTTGAGAGGTCCCTGTGTTCCCAGTTATCATAATTAGTAATTGCATCCCAGACGGTAAATAAGTTCTAATTAGTAGATGAGTAGTGTTGAGATTTCACATTTGGGCCCTTTGATATACATAGTTACACCTTCACTTATGAGCTTACGCTATTAGGTAGGTGCAACGATTGTTTAACAAGTAGAAACATAGTCCTTAAAAAATAGGGAAAACAATGATCTTACAATATGGTCAGATGAGAAAGATTTCCAAGCCCTGATGGTATTCCTCCTTGGAGATAATTGGCCCTCAAGTATCTATTGGCAATAAAACAAACCATCAATGTTATGCATATCCAGCTAAAATACTATATAAACGAAGAAGAAAAGGATCAGTGCAGTAGGGTAAAGGAGTGCCATAACACTATGCTAAACACAAAGGGAGAGTGGAAAGAGAGGGGAGGCGGGAAGAAAAGAGGAGGGGAGCGCCTTTGTCTCTTACAGTGCTCTGAGATCAGTACAGTTGGTAATTTCACTGGGAATAAATCCATGTAAGCTATTCTGGTGAAGTGCCCTGATAGAAAATAATACAGATGAAAAACTCAGAGTGAAAATGAGAAAAAAAAAATTCAAAAGTAGAAATAAAAGTGCCTTTTTTTTTCCCATTTTATTTTGGGGGAGAAAGGAGGGCAAAGGACTTACAATCTCTGCAACCTGCTGAGCTTCCCAATACTTGGAGATATAATCCCTCCAAGCTGCATATAAGGGAGGTCGCTGAGGACCCCAAAAGGAGAAAAAAAAAAAGAGATGAATAGATTATATATAGAAGGTGAAATGTAGAGAAATAAAGAAACAGTGACATACATAGAGCGGACTCTATTGTCTCGGACATGGCAAGTGATGCCAATCCAACCACAGGGAGAAGCATCAGAAGCTCTCCAACTTCTGAGGAAGCTTCTGCTGTCATTCAAAGAGGCTTTGATTTGTAACAACGCCTTACCTGAAGAGAAACATCAAAACCAAACATGCCAGACATCAAACAAACAGCTCAAAGATTAAAAAGAACAAAAGAAAAAAAAAAAGTAAACGGGATTTTACCCTCCTGAGTGAGAGCAAGAGAGCAGGTACAGAAGAGGGTTGTTGCTGCAACTGCTGAGAAGATCCAAACCAACAAATCCATCTTCATCCCTTAAACCAAACGAGCTAGATGTGCTTTCTGTTTATACTTTTGTTGCTTTTAAGTAGCAGTTGAAAAGGAGATCACTGGGATTACCATGTGGGGAGGGAGTTAGAGTTTGGTGGGAACCGTGATTATGTCGTAGATTATTACATTGTGAAGTTTTTTAATAATTAGGTTGAAGCACGACTAGAGAGAGAGAGAGAGAGAGGGAGGGAGAGAGAAACTTTAGCTTCGGCTGTTGCGCACAAAGAATTAGCCGTTATTGATAGAATTTCAAAAATGGGCCCCACTTGCGTCCTTGCGAAGAAGGACATTAATTATATTCTTTGCTCTGTACTATACCGTTGGATGTCCTTTGACTCCCGTCCAAAATAAATCTGAGCGAGCATTAATGAGGGATTACCGGAAGTTTCGTTCTCTTAAGGCGGACAAAAGTCGAATATTTTTCAGACCGGACTCGAGAGTCGAGACTGCTGCTAAGTGTCGGAGTCTTAGGATTTTCCTTTTTCTCAAATCGGAGGTCTGGTTGTCCTCTTCCTACGGTGGTGCGTAGTATAACAACATCGACGTCAAACGTACAAAAGCATCGCTGAACGATGAACGATAGCGGCGATAGCCGGAGGTGAGGATGACCACCGGCGAACCCCCAAAATTGTTACAATTGACGGTTGGTATATGGCCACTGCCCAGTCACGACAAGAAAAGAGGAGAGAAAACATAAAAATAGAATGCGAGGGAGCCCCTGTTCTCTTTTTATCCACCCCAAAATTTCTTTTCCCTTCTAATTTTTTTTTTACAGAGCTAGTCCATTTTGGGACCCCCCGAGTTTAGTTCCTTCCTATGTAGGGTTTTGAACCGGAATACCAGACCGGGACCATCCGACTTCGATCCGGACCGGACGGTCTAAACCAATACCATCTGATTTGATAAACCATGACATGCATACACATGCATGCATGAATGCGTGTGTATACACATGAATGCTCACACACAGAGGCGTAAATATCAGCTGAAGCATTAGCTATTTGGTTTGCCATTCCCAATAGTCAAATATTTGGACACACATATAAAATGTTGTGATGCACCTACAATAGAAATTTTGATTGGTGCATAAATAAAGCTAAAAATAAAAATAAAAATAAAAAGCAAATTCTCTTACTTTGAAATGATTTTCTTAAATTGAAGGTATCAATCACTATACCAATGCATGATTTTGGGACTTCAAATCTGTTGGAGCATAGGCTAAAAGTTTCAGCATAATAGATTTATTTTCAAATCTTTCTCTGAAGTCTGAACTACTCAATGACATTATTTTCCATGTCTAGACTCTTTAGGATTTTCTTTTATTTCTTTCTTGTATTTTGCTCACCAAAAGGAAAGTATTGTGACAGATAGTCAAACAGAAAAAGTGCAAGAGGAAGAATAAGGTGGGAGTTGCATAATGAGGGGGAATACCAATTACCAAAAAAGCATGGAAGTGCTAGCTATATCGCACACAATAATGACTCAGAATCAATATTTATAGGGCCATCGGTCTTGCCTATGAATTATGACTTCTTTCATCTTTTACTTCCAATTATCATGACCTTGCACATACTCACACATCCTCTTAAATGATTTTAGAAATCAAACCATAAATTAGGGTGGCCTACATCCACTTGTGTGTCAACAAACATCCTGGGTACCGAGTATTTTCTAACTCAGGATAGATTAGAACCAATATTATCTGGATCCAAAATCAATGAACATATCACCTTGAACCTCTGGCTGGAAGATTTACTGGTTTAACGGTAATGCATGCGTCCATATTGGTTTCGTACACCTACGTACGTGGACACAAATTTCACAGTAGATTATAGTAGATCTTCGAGCCTATTATTTCAAGACAAAATTTTATGCTTGGTGCAAAGTAAACACTAATTAAATGATCTTTAAACATATAATATTGTGTTTTTGAGAAAAGGTCAGAAAACGGTGAAGAGAACTAAAGAAGAGTGAAGGAGAGGAAAAATAAAAATCAGGATTAGATGTTCGACGAGGAGATCTAGGTAAGAAGGAAGACTTTAGGGCCATTAGAATCTAATGCAATAAAAAGCTTTTGGTTTTGAATATGAAAATTGTTTTATCTGAGAAAGCGGGACCAGTGACTCATGTCTCCGGTTGCCGGTAGCATGCCAACGCACGGGCTACAGCCTTAGAAACGACAGGAGAAATGGGTCAGCCGTTCCCGCGTCGCCTCTGGTCGCCCGATCAAAGACTAACCAAGTAACCAATAAAGGACAAACCACCCATTTTAGGGCTTGTAAAAGAAGCGGCCATGTTCAGGTGAATTTTGATGGAAGAGAGAAAGAGAGAAGAAGAGGAGTGGTGGTGGAGTTGGGGAGCAGGTACAGAGGGGCAGCTGGGTACAGGCAGGCTCCAAGATGAACATGTCCCTCAGCGATTGTCGCCTCACGCCCTTTCCTCTGTTCGCCCCTTCTCTCACCTTGCCTGTGGCGGTGCCCACGTTATCGGCTTGACCACTGGTAATTCTCCGTCCTCCTCTTCTCTTTTATGGTTTTCTTCATTCATATACCAATTTTATTGAAAGGCTAGTGGAAAAAATGACCCCATCAGAACTAAACCGATCAAGAAAGCCAAGGAAAAAGGAACCCCATAAATTCAAGATGGATAAATAGTTTTGATGAATTCAATATCTTACACTGGTTATGCATAATTTTTTTTTCAGGTTTTATTTTTATTTTTTGGGATAATTTTTGATTCGTAATACAACGCAGTGGCTAAGCAATTTCCTTTACTTGAAGACGAACTGAGATTGCATCGTTGATAAGGCGGCGACTAGTTGCCCTAAGTGGCTGATCTGATAACTGTGTATCGATATTTTAATGAATAAAACAGTATAGAGTAGAAGGAATTGGTTGTTTCGAGGGGATAAATCTCCTATACTTCTTTGAGATTTACTTATCTCCACTTCCTCTTCATACATTCGAGTGACAATGTTTTATGTAGAACCAATGCAAGTCAATTGCCAAAAACAACAACTCATTGATTCTAACGATTGGAACAAAAGGCAACTATCCTTATGGAGCTAAAATCACGAAAAGAACAACAACAACAACAACAAAAAACATCATTATGGAGTTATAATAATTTCTAAATATGAAAAAACGGCATCAAACCATGAGCATAATTTGCATTGAACACATTTCTTTTGTGGGGAAGGCATGACTCGACAATCAATTTGGCTCTTCATGTTTCTCATATTTTCTTTTATGCAGATGGCAGGGTACTGACATGGGGAAGGGGCACATCTGGTCAACTCGGTCTTGGGGAGCTTGGGAATAGCTTACAACCAAAGGCTGTAAAGCTTCCTGAAGGTGTTGCCATATCTTGTGTTTCTGCAGGGTGGAACCATTCAGGATTTGTTTCAGGTCTCTTTGTACACTGAGTGATGGCTAATTGTTGGGTACATTGAAGCATTCTTCTCCTTAGTTTGTATTGATACTTAATAACCATAAATCTGGACAGTATGCTTTCTATTTTCTGTTTTCTCCCTTTTAAAGGTATTGACACACTGAATTCAGCTGGTTCCAACATAATTCATCCATTATTCATAATATGCTGTCATCACCAACTTTTTTCTACTGAGAAACTACTTGTTCTTAGTTCCTAGGCATATTTTCTGATTATTTCAAATTTTAAGCTGTTTTTGTGCTTCTTTATCTGTTTTAATGGGAAAATCACTGACTTGGTTATATTGATGTTTCTTTATTATTGTTCATTGGTGCTCGTTCTACTATCATTTTCTATTATTTTGCCTCATCTTTATTTTACATTGTTTTTCCGTTTTGCTCTTTGATGATCAATTTTGTTTGGTCCCTCCTGTTGTCCCTCTTTAAGCTTTCTCTTGGTGATTGTAGGTTATTGTTTTCAGATACAGGACGCCTTTTCACTTGTGGGGATGGCTCATTTGGTCAGCTTGGGCATGAGGACTATCAATCACAAGGCTATCCTGTTGAAGTTGTATATTTTGGTTCAAAACATGTTGTACAGATAGCATGTGGAATGCGCCATTCAGTTGTCTTGTTGAAAGGTATAAATAAAATCTGCAGTCGCATTGGTTATTACCTCATCCTTAATGTGAACATGCTGTTGCGAAGGATAAATAGGTATTTAATGCTATCATTTTATGGCTAAGTTCATTTTTTTTATAGGTTTTTTTTCTTGCTGGGCATTTTATTTTGTCTCATCTTTATTTTGTGGCTAAGACCGGTTTTTTTGCTATCATTTTTTAATTTTTATGGCTAAGTTCATTTTTTATTTTGTGCGTTGATAAAGTAGAACAAAAAACAAATGATTTATATGTAAGCCTTGCTGGGCATTTGTTTTGTATCAGGAACTCATTATAGGAATCAGTTCCTTAAATTCATTCTAGGAACTGATTTTTAGGGTTTCTTGATTACAACTGGTTAACATGTATCAAAATGAGTTCCAGCCTGAAGTAGTTGTTCGATTAGCAAGTAATAACATGATCATAACTGTTAGCTATATTTATCTTTGAATAAAAGCGTGGATGAGAAATTTTTGAGCTTTATATTCTATATTTTCTTTCCTTTTTGTGATGTTGAAAGTTTTGATTTCAAATCATCTATTTGTTTTTGGCAAAAAACATCATATATTTGGATATGTTAAATGCAAACCCTAGAAATGTATCAAAAGGAGACAAATAAGAGAGAAGTAAAAAACATGCACCATATAAGAGATAGGTTTTCCAATTGTCTCTGGTGGACATTGCTATTGATGGTAGCAAGGACGATTATAAGATACCAATGTCGATGAGCTATGAAAGTAATTCCAAAGAGGGTTATGTTGGATTTCAGAAGATTGTCTCTATGTTCATATTTCTCAATATTTGGTCCCAAATGAATCAATTGGCAGTCCCTGAATCTAAGTTCTTCAGTTGATGTTGAACTAAGGACACACCTCATTTTTATTGACAAGGTTCATGTGGATGATTAACTTGAAATTAAAGAAACTAGAAGTTTGAATATCAGGGTAATTTTCTTTCAGCCAAATCAAGCTCTAATAATTGTTATCACTTAGATGCAGGTCGTACAGGAGATCTAGTTTATGGATTTGGTGCTGGAAAGCGTGGTCAACTGGGTATTTCTAGTAACAGTATCAGATCAGTCAATCTTCCTCAAGTTATTTTAGGACTTGAAGAAGTTGATATAGTTGGCATTGCTGCAAATGGGGATCATAGTGCAGCACTATCTGGTGAGTTCTTTAATGAGCTTCTTGTGTCATGTGGCACTATTGACGTAACCTCTTGTTGTAGTGGGAACTGATTATAAACCTGTGTCCTACCATCCAATCAACCTACTCTGACACAATGTGTTGGTAATCAGATCATCTATGGTCCATTGAAGTTGTGAACAACATTTTACATAGAGTGTAGCCCTGAGTAAAATCGTTTTTAATGCATCTGTGATGTCCATTAAAAAAAAATTTTTTTTTGGGTAGGGCATAGCTGAAAATAAGGTCCACTAATGGAGGTGGTAATGCTGGATAAGCTCAAGACTTGAGAACTAAAAATGTTTATTCTTAAGGCAGTTTGGTTTATGTGGAGGGTCTGAATTTTATGCGATGGCTTCTCAGAAGGTTGCTTTACTTGAACCTCTGGATCAGTGATCTCATGGCAACACATTGTCACACAAATCCGGGTCATTCATTAATTTGTGCTGCTAATTTCTTCTTTCTGATGCCATTTTATTTGATATTCTTATGTCAGCTGATGGGAATCTGTACACTTGGGGCAGAGGATTTAGTCGATCACCAGATTCTTACCTTCCGAGGCGATTTCGTTCACCTTTGAGGTTTTCTGTAGTTGCTCTTGGATGGAATCATGCTTTGTTGTTAACATGTATATATAATTTTCCTACTTTATACAAACTTATATTTCTTCCCGGATTAAAAGTGGTATATGGCTCATTATGTACCTGTCTTTCTTATCATATGCAGTTGATAAGGAAGTCTATATTCTAGGTGGCATGCACCTTGGGACACTTGGTGATCTCCAGAAAATCAACTTGGAGCGGTGTTCCACTGTTCATCAGACTCCATGTACCAGCTCAGATGGTAAGTGTACATATTTTCTTAATTTGGTTTTTTCAGTAAAGATGACTTGGAAAATGTGAGCTATATCATGACTCCAATAAATGTAGATATTTGCATAAATGCTTTTTGCTGTGGGCATCAAAGAGTGACGGTCATGGCAATATTGTACTTAGACTGGGAAGACGACTGTTTTCTTTATCCTGCTTGTTACATAAAAGATTAGTAGTTTTCTGGTCTTTACATCTGAGTCAGGGTTTAAAGAAACGATGAATATTTATTGTGATAATAAAGCAGCCACAACTATTAGACAGAATCTTGTTCAAAATAACAAGGGGAAAACTTTCTAAGGGGAATTGGTTGACAATAGTCCAGAGATGGCTGAAGCTTTTTTTTTTTTTTAGTTTCCTGTCTATTTTGAGATCCTTGGTTTTTTTAGGTTCTTATTTTGTGTAGGTTACAAACTGTTTTGTGGTTTTTATTTTTGCTTTTCTATTTGACGTGACCCCGCAAAGCATTGATTAGCTAATGTTTCTAAATTTAATGTTGGTTCATTGGAACCATATAAACCCATACCCAGAACTCCCCCCTCTTCTCCCTCAATGGTTAGGAGTAGGTAAACAGGAATTATTTGTAACTCCCACATGATGAAAAAAAGTAAAAGGTCTCGAGAATAAAATGATCCTATTTGACCACTGTACATTGCTAACATCAAGAAATGAGCAATCAGGAATCCTGAGTAAGTGGCCGAGCCGATAAAGTAGTGATTAGCTAAAAGACAATTTTTATAGGACAAGTATTAGGTTTGGGATGATGTGTAGACCTGAATACTGGGAAGCAAAGAAGCAACATATTCAAAAAATGAGAATTGTTGAGACAATGATGTTGAGATGGATATATGGATAGAGGAGGAAAGATAAGGTAACAAGTGAACATATCCAAGAATATCTGGGTATTGCCCATATAGCAATAGGTTAAAAATGACATGGTCATGTAAAGCAACAACCTAGGAAGGTGCCTGTGAACAGGTGTACATTTGAAGAATCTAACGACAAGGGGAAGGGTGAGAACGAAGCTGAATGAAGTTGGTAGAGAGGATTTAAATACACATAATTTAACCAAAGATATGATCTCGATAAAACTAGAGTAACAAAAAAAGTTTCTTGTTCCTCACATAGTGGGCTAAGGCATTTTATTGTTAGTGTATGCGTAGAAAGATTAGTTATAGGATATCTTGATGAAGAGAATGATGGTACTCATTTTTAGTGTCTTAAGAGACCTGGGCATGTAAACTATCTCAAACTGGGAGCATTATTAGGGTGTTTTGCCATTTTCTGCGTAGATATGAAATATGGTACTTAATTGTTCAATTTATTTACTGAATCCCTTATTATTATATAATTTGAGTGTAGAAATGGCAAATGCACAGGCTTGCCATACTTCATTATATTCATGAAATATGGTACTTAATTGTTCAATTTATTTTCAGGAATCCCTTAGTCTTATATAATTTGAGTGTAGAAATGGCAAATGCACAGGCTTGCCATACTTCATTATATTCATCTGTTCTCTGTTTCTTTACTTTTCTATTTTCTCACTTAAAGCCATAGAAACCCTTAGCTCAGAACTCAAGTCTTTCCAACTCTAACTCTTGGATGCAATTTGGAAGTTCTCTTGTTGCATTATGAAGCATTAGCTTTCATAATCCTTGAATAAGGAATTCTCCTGCTTACATATTTGAATTTGGATTATCCCTTTCCTTCGAGCAAGAAACAAGATAGTTGGTGCTACCCTGTTCTCATTGACTTGAAAAGGGAGTCTCCAACAGTATGAAAATCAGATGCAGGTCACAACTAAGCAGGTTTTCTCAAGTTATCTCAATCTAAGATCTTAGCTTTGCTATTAATTGCTTTCCTTACATCTCTCATGAACTTTGTAGATGTTGCTGTGCCCGCAAAATATTTTAGGATGCTATTTTCAAGCCATAAAACCATTGTGTTATCATGTCAACAAAATAGAAATAATAATGATTTATTTCATGTAGTTGAGGTCAGTAACATGAATCCTGCTCTGCCAGTTGGACCTATTGAGGTCCAGACCTTTAGTCAATCTGCATTATTCCAAATCATTTTCTAACTAGCTATATTGAGAGTGCCCTTTTGGACAGATCAATTTGCACCACCTCACATGTTAAGAACTGCCTAAAATGTCTCTTTTTGACCTGCTCAAGCTGTCTCAGTTGGTTCTTTTTTTGTAGTCCCTCTGTTCATCTATCTCAAGATCCTCGTCTCTGTGATGCCTATCCTATGTTTTGTTGCTTCTCGATTCCTGGTTTACTGCCAACATTATAAGTTGTCAAGCCAAGTTTTTTATCTTTACCCTTGTTCATCTGGTCAGCAAAAATTTTTTTTTTTGGAGAATGAATTTAATTGATTTGGCTGCTTTGAAATTAGTTTCAATGGAATCAATGCTGGAGAAAGTACCTGGTCTTGATGGAATGAAAGTTGCGCAAATTGCAGCAGGATCTGAGCACTCTGCTGTTGTGACTGGCAAGTCATTCTTTCTTTTCTTTTTTTTCTTATTTCCATGTTTTCCTCTCTCTCTCTCTCTTAATCCCCCACTACGATGCTGATCCCTTTTTCTTGACTATGTACTGCTGATGTAGAGAGTGGAGTGCTATTGACATGGGGTTGGGGTGAACATGGACAACTTGGCCTGGGAAATACATGTGATCGTACCTGTCCTCAGCCAGTAAACCTTGGAAATGAGATTCCCTTCAAACACACTACATTTAACGTTTATTGTGGAAGTGGGTTTACATATGCCATAAAAACAGGCTGTCTGTCGTTTGGGACTTGATTTTTGTCATTGTAAAGATCAGAACAAGTTAGCACTCTCAGTCATCATATAATGACCTCACTTCACACAATCTTGGAAGTTTGTCGACAGTGTTGCTGGTGCATATTTGCAGGTGGGAAACACCACGCCGAATGCAACTTTTTGGTACTCAGGTTCGGTTCTAACATAAAGTCTCTCTCTGGTATCATGAAACCTTAAATCCACTGATCGACCACATTGAGCGTGCAATTCCCCTCTGATATTTGTCATCTTTTACTTGTTTTCAACAAGAAGAGCTTGGGATGCCTTTATCAATAACCAAGAAACTGAAATACAGGATTTTGGCAATTTTGTTCTACCATTAATATGAGGGACATATTCAGCAGCTCGTGTTACAAACATGGGAGGCACGTAAGTCATTTGGGTTTTGTCTGAGGTAGATATGCCATAGATGCATTCGGATTGACTAGCTCCAACCTGAAATCCAATGAAAGTGATACAATTCAGAGAAATGTATCAAACAGTTCTTCAATCGAACTAAGTAAATTTACTTGTAGCCAACTGCCAAATTGGTGAATAAGAATGGAAAGCTGCATCTGGGCCAGCATGTTCCCAGCGCATAGCCTTGGTCCCGAACCAAATGCTTGATACGTGCCAGGTTTTGCAGGTTCTTGAGAAATTAAAGAGTATGATTAATAATAGGGTTTCTGTCAACGTGATCCAAATGCTTGCTTGCTGACTTGAGTTTCAAGGCCTCTTCGCTAGTAATAAAGTCCTGTTTCATGCTCTCTACCACAGCCATGTTCTCCTCCTGCATTTCGGATAAAACAAGAAATTAATTAAACTTCATGAACTTGGTTTTTCTTTAATGGCGGTATGGTTGCAGTAGGTAAATAATTACTCGAAGTTTGCTGAGAACATCGGGGTATTTAGCCCAGGTGGATGTAAGCGTCGTGGAATCATGGCCTCCGACAACAAGACTCACTATGTTATCAAGAGCCTCATCGTTGTCTAATTGCTTTCCTTGTTCGTTTCTCATTTCAATCAACCCATCCATCAGACTGTCTCCTTCTCAATCCCATTTCTGCTCTGTTTCCTTTTCTCCAATTCTACCCTAAAAATTCCTGTGAGCTTCTGGCGACACTGCCAATTAATTACACAATTTAATTAACAGGTAATGGTAAGCATGCATTTGGATTTCTTCTCAAATGGAATTAGAATTTACAACAGCTTGAGGCACAACACAAACCTCGAATGCGTGGGAATATGCAGATCCGGGAAGGTGGAGAGGAAATGCTCTCACTCCTTTAAGAAGGTCTTGAAAGTAATCGTCTAGCTTGTCTAGAGCATTTCCAGGTTCTAAGCCTGCAAACAATTTACCAATATTCTGCATTGTTACCTGCAAAACATTAATTAAGATAGGTGTTTCATCAATAAAATTAAAAATTTAGGTCAAATTTTGAAAGCTTAATTACCTTCTTGACTTCATCATATGCTATCACCGATCCCTTCTCGACCCATGACCTCATATAAATTCCAATTCCAATTTCATCTCCGTATGTTTAAAGCCCAACAGCACATAAGAGAAGGGGCGTCAACCTTAAAACCAAGGCATTAAAGTGAGGGAAATCCATCTCTTGTATGGTGGGTGAAATAATGGTGAATTCCCAATGTGGGACAAATTCCAACACCATATCTGATAACCCAAGAATGGTAAATTACATTTTAGAGGTGACAGGGATGACAAAATTCCTACAGAAACTGTGAAAAGATGCTTACCTTTGTTGCTTAGACCTGGTGAAATCATCTGGGTAGCGTAGAACCTTGAAGTACCAGATGAAGGAAAGCATTTCCCCCAATGAAGGGCAGGCCCATGTGACCAGGAGAGAGCTTGATATCCCCAGATCGAGCTTTGAAGGGAACTACGTACCGGAGCTCGTTCCACGACCACACTAGCCATGCAAGTCATGGGAGACCGGCAGCCAGTGTGAACCACCATGCAACTTCAATATCCATCTCCCTTCCTTTCTCTCTGTGGCTGCTGGTTGTCTAACAATAAAACATTGTCACCATCAATATATATTATGAGGTTTTATTCCTTGAAGATGATTCCCGAAGTCGTTGCAAGCTATTGGACATATTCACCTCTTTATGCTGGCTATGATATATTTGCAACTGTATCCTCTTTCTTTATATATTTATATGTATACCCCTTTATTTTGCACTATTGTTGCAGATGTACACCCGACATTAACTTAAAGCTATTAAACTTTTGTTTATTTTAATTAAATGACTAGATAACTTTTTAAGAAATGAAAAATATTTTACCTTTATTCTCCTATATTATCTTATATTTTCATTTATGTTCTTTTGTTGTTATATTTATTGCATCTATATCTTAAGTTACTGAAATTAATTTGCACAACTGATGATGATTCATTGAGACTCGGCTTAGTCATATAGTTATTTGGCTAGCTATTTATTATTTTTTTATCTTATAAAAGGTTACTTTAGTCATTTAATAAAAATAAACGGCAAAAGCTAATGAAATTTAACGTTAAGGATACAGCTACAATTATTATGCTAAATAGAAGAGAATAAATGCAAATACTAAAAATAAGATGACATACATACAAATATATCATAACAAAGGGTATGAATGAAAAAGCCCTATTACTAATTTAAAGTAAGTAATTATACAAGGTTAATTAAGTGGTCCTTGTTTGGTAACGTTTGCTAAAAAATGTTAAAAAAATAAAACATTTTTCGTGATTTTGAAATAAGTAAAAAAGAAAACTAATTAGTAAAATTCATTGGTAAGCCTAATAATCATGATTTAAACGTAGTTTTTGACTATAATAGTGATGTTAGCTATGGATGTAGAATTAGTGGAGGTGGTATTGATGATAATTTTGCTACTTGGAGTGGTGGTTGTGGTGCTATGGTGGTGGTTGTATCGGTGGTAGTGTAATGGTGGAGATAATAATGTGATGGTGGCAGCAGTAAATGAAGCCTTAGATGAGATGTGATTAATCTTACTAATCATACAAGAAATTAAATGGTACTCATATTTTACATAAATTAAAGGGTGATAAAGTTTTATAAGACAACAATTAAACTAGCTATGATGTATGGTACATAATGTTAGACGGCAAAGAAACAACATGTTTAAAAGATGAGTGTTATTGAGATCAAATTGTCTCAAACTAGGGTTTTAGTTTTGATATTAAGTGCTTTCCTTACATCTATAATGAACTTTGTGGATATTGCTTTACCCACTAAATATTTTAGGGTGCTATTTTCAAACCATAAATCCACAGTGTTAGCCTATCAGCAAAATGGCAATAATCACTACAAAAATTAAGGCCTTTAGTGGCGGGCCAAGACTGCCGCTAGAACCTCAAAAACCGCCACTAAAAATCCTATGGTCCGACGCTAGCCCGTCCCTAAAGGTACCGTCGCTGAATCGTTTAGCGGCGGTCATCTTAGACCTTTAGCGGCGGTTTTTGACCGCCACTAAAACTGTCTGTTTCAGAAAAAAAAAGTTGCCGGCACGTCCCCTTTCCTTTCCTCTTTCCCTGGCCTGCCCCTGCCCACTACCCACTGCCCGTGCTCCCCTTTCCCTTTCTCAATATGTGATGCATGACCGAAGCTTGTAGCTGCTCAACATCACCGAAAAAATAAACAGATCTTCGACAGCATGTAGCGGCTATGATCTCACATATCCTTCCATTGAATTGCTTCCATGTTTATTCGACATCGATCAAGATCCTGCATGCACTGGCCCAAACCTTGATTCCATGTTTAACCGCCCCAAGCACAGTTGCCAATTAACAGTTACAAATCCTCCGGAAGATTCATCTCCTTACAAAGGCTAGCTTGTAACATCAGGAATTACCCCTCCTTTGTGATATTTTAAAACTCTATCCCCAACTAAATCCTTCAATAATTCAGCTGGGTCTGTTGCTCCCCCATACTGCAAGAATTTAGTTTTCAGAGCGGATCCTGTTGTCAATGAAAGTGGATCTTCTGGGTTGAACTCCTGCCATATGGTTGCCGCAAAACACTTGGCATATAAGTAACTATAATAACCTGCACAATAAACATGATTTATTTCAAGTTGAAGATGGTTGATCAGAAGTATTATTACACAATAAGAAATAAAAGTTTTTAAAGATCAACAGAACTTGCAGCTACACAACAATATCGGGTGAGATATTCAGGCTTTGTAAGAAAGAATGATAGAAAAAGAAAAAAAAACAAAATGGAAATTTCAAACGCTACAGAAGAACATCAGACTCAATGAATTAATGAGATGCTAATAAGGAAACTAAATTAAGATATTTTCAGAACTATTACCAAAAAAAGATATTTTCAAAACTTCGGGACTTACCTTTGACAGCCGTCGCCGTTGAACCAGTGAGAGAAGAAGATCTGGAGATGGAGGAGAGAGTGATCTGATAAGCGCAGAGAAACGTGATGAAGAAGACACCGATAACAGCAGACATCGAATCTCTTCTCTTCATATTTAATTCCTTAAGGATTAGACGCTTCGGATATCAGTTTTTGATAGATCGATTGCTCGGCGAAGCAAAAGAGATCGAATTCAGCTTTTCTTCTCCCTCGCTCGGACTGTGTAGGTTAGGGTTTTAGTTCTTTTCACTGAAAAAGAAACTTAGTGAATAGATGAACAGAGCTCTCGTTCAAAGCAAGAGTCACACCCAGCAAAGCAAAGTATTTACAGAAACTTGTCGGAATAAAAAACGCTTTAATGCTTGCGTATAAATACCTCAAATCTGAAGCTTTTTCGTTCGATGAATTTCTTCGTATTCTATTGACGTCAACCTTTGTGATTTGTTCCTTGTTCTCTTCTCTGCGGCAGACACCGAGACATCCAAGCGAGAGGCAAGCTTGCCTGGCCTTTAAAGATTTTTGGAAGGGCGGCGTGCCAGAGGGATACTTGACCGTCTATCGAGCAAAAAAGAAATGTTCAGATCGGAAAAAAAAAATTAGTTTAAATGAAACCAAAATTTCAAAATCAAGATCGCAATGGACAACGCAAAAGAAAGAGAGATTCGACCGAGAAAGACAGAGACGGAGAGAACAAACATCACAAAGGGAATCGCAAAAGAAAGGGGAAAGGAAGAGAGAGAGACAGAGAAGACGTGAGACAGAATGGGGGAAAGAGTTGGAAATAAATATTAAAAAAAATAAAAATTATCACTTTCAGCAGCGGTCACAAAAGGACCGCTGCTAAAGGCCACCTAAGCGTCCGCCGGTGAACCCCTATTTTTTTGTTGTGAATAATGCTTCATTTCATGAAGTTGAGTTCATTAACATGGATCCTGTTCCGCCAGTCGGACCTATTGAAAACCATAGCTTTAGTTGATCTGCATTGTTACATATTTTTTAATAACTATTTACATTGAGACTACCTTTTTGTCTAGCCCCTTTTGGACACATCAATCTGTATCACATTACACATCTTAATAATTGCCTATAATTTTATTATTATTATTTTTTTTTTTTGGTGGACATTGTCAAGCTATATATCTCAATTGTCTCTTTTTCAATATCTTTTTTCATCTATCTCAACATCCTCATCTATGTGATGCTTATCCCATGTTGTGTTGCTTCTTGATTCTTGGTTTATTGCCAACATTATAAATAGTCAAGCCATGTAATCTTATTATGAACCTATAGGAAAGGAAATTTTTGAGATTAAAAAAAATGCCATGTGGCAAAATCTCATGAAAAGGACCCCACTTAGAGATAAAATTCTTTAATAAAAAAAATGGAATTTTCTCTCTACAAAAAAAGTTACGTAAGCTACTCATGGGTCCCACTAAAAATTATCTATTTTGATAATTTTAAAAATATAAGAATTATCATAATTCTTGATAATTCTTCAAAAATAGAGAATGATCTCTGCAAATTTAAATGATGATAATTCAAAGATTTTTAGATTTGGAGAACTTTATCATCCCCACATCTATAAATAGGGCAGTCTTCTCTCCATTCAACACACGAGAAGTCTATAAACTATAAAGGAAGAAGCGAAGCCCTGCTGTTATAAAGACTCAAACCTTGAAGAGTTGAAGCTCTGCTATTCTGAAGATCTAAATCTTTGAAGAATTGAAGTGCTGTTGTTCTGAAAATCCAACAGGCCTTGAAGAATCTTCACTATTGAAAACTAAATACTGCATTCTCAAGATCTGAAGATTCAAGCATCCTGTCTCTGACACGCTCTACAACCCAGAGATCTACATCAATACCGAAGTTTTCCAAGATCTTCAACAAGCACAAAAGCCGAATATCAAGCCGAAGACTTCTCATCAAATGCAGCATAGATCTACATGTGGAATCTACAAGATTTACCACTTTGTCTGTCTTTTGTGAAGTTTGTCAAGGAAGACAGAAAACCGTTTTGAGAATAAGCTATTTTAGCCCTCAAGTCGAAAATTTTTTGAAGAAAAGAATCGGAGGAATTACAGAGATTTGTATCACACTTTTTATAAATAATAATACAATTTTATTTGTATTTGCACACTCGTTTGATTTCTCAAACGCGAAATTTGTGTAAAGAGACCCCTTGTTTATCTAGATCAGCTAATTTTATCTCGATAATAAATTTAAGTGATTTGGCTGCTTAATTTGATACTTAGCCTTGATGGAATAAAAGTCGTGCAAATTGTAGCTGGATCTAATTAGCACCCGGCTGTTGTGACGGGCAAGTCATTCCTTTTTTTCTAGATTTTCCTTGCCCTTTCTTTTCCGGTGAGAAAATGCAGTTCTAATAAGATGGACAACTTGGCCTGGGTAATACATGTTTACAAATCTAAAATCCACTGATCGACCACATTGAGCGTGCAATTTGCCTCTGATCTATGTCGTCTTTTCCTTGTTTTCAATAAGAGAGAAGAGCTTGGGATACTTTATTAATTACCAAGAAACCGAAAGACAGGATTTTTACAAATTGAACTACCATGAATATGTAGTCCCAGATCACATACTAGCTAGCTTCAACATTAAGCAGAAACCTGGGAGGCTACGTAGGTCATATGGAATTCTTAAAGGCTGCTGAAGTTAATCTCGACACCATCAACGGGTTTTGGATGAGGTAGATATGCCATCGATGCATTCGGATTGACTAACTCCCACCTGAAATCCCATGAAAAGCGATGCAATTCAGAGAAATATCTCAACAGTTCTTCATCGAATTAAGATGCTTGAGTTACTGTCTTAATTTACTTGTAGCCAACCGCCAAATGGTGAAGAAGAATGGCAAGCTGCATCCGAGCAAGCATGTTTCCAGCACAGAGCCTTGATCCCGAACCAAATGCTTGATATGTGCCAGGTTTTGCAGGTTCCTGAGAAAGTTGAATTCGCATTTTTCACTTACCAAACAGTTCTCATGTCTAGACAATGTAAAAAGGAGATGCTTTATATATAAATAAATTTTCTTAGAACCCCAGATCTTACATTCCATCTATCTGGATTAAAGCTCAGTGGGTCGTCAAAGTTTTTGGGATCAGTATGAAGAAATCGAAGCCATGTAATGACTTTCCAACCTTTAGGTATTCTATAACCTGCAAATCTCAAAGAGTGAATATCAGCAACATACTATATTTGTAGACATTAATCATATTTGGTTGGTACCTCGGAAGTCATGATCTTTGGCAACTGATCGGAAAACGAACTGTGAAATGTTTGCCAGTCTTACAACTTCTTCCACCACCTGTATATATAAGGCAAGGCAATTGAAGGAGAGCGTAATTAATAATAGGGCTCATGTTAACGTGATCCATGAATCCAAACCTTGCTTGTGTACTTTAGTTTCAAGGCCTCTTCGCTGGTAATGAAGTCATCTTTCCTGCTCTTTACCACAGCCTTGTTCTCCTCCTGCATTTCAGAATTACAACCTCTATATCAAACAAGAAATTAAACTTCAAGAACTTGGTAATTTTTCTTCAATTGGGGGTAGGGGTTGTTGGTAATTAATTACTCGAAGTTTGCTGATCACGTCGGGGTATTTCGCAAGATAATAGAAAGCCCACATGGATGCAAGCGCCGTGGATTCATAGCCTCCAAGAACAAGACTAACAATGTTGTCGAGAACCTCATTGTCGTCTAATTGCATTCCTTCTTCGTTTCGCATTTCAATTAACCCATCCATTAGATCTTTTTCCATCTCATTCCGATTTCCGCTCTGTTTCCTCTTCTCCAATTCCAACCTAAAGATTGCTGTGAGCTTCGTGCGACACTGCCAAAAAAAAAAAATTTTTTTTTTTCCTTAAAACAATTCGTTACACCATTAATGTAACAGGTAATAGTAAGAATCAGCGTTTCTTCTCAAATGGAATTAGAACAGTTAAGGCACAAACCACGAATGCATGAGTATATGCAGATCCGGGAAGGTGGAGAGGAAATGCTCTCACTCCTTTGACAAGGCCTTGAAAGTAATCGTTCAGCTTATCCAGAGCAGGTCCTTGTTCTAAGCCCGCAAGCAATTTACCAATGTTTTGGAACGTTACCTGTAGAACATTAATGGAGAAAGATGTTTTACCGATTGAAATTAATCATTTAGAAACTTTGAAAGAAATCCAAATAGCTTAATTATATACCTTCTTGACTTCATCATATGCTACCACCGATCCCTTCTCGACCCATGACCGAAGGGAGGACACAAGGCGGGGTTGGACCAGAAGAGCAATTCGCTTGAGAGCGTTGGGGTGGTTGATGGCATTGATCACAAAACTCCTGACCCTGAGATGGGCTTTGCCATGCAATACTACAAGTGAGTTGGAACCCATGAGCTCCGGGGAAGGCCAACTCTGGGGGAATGATTCGTCTGATTGAAGGACGGCTTTGTTGAAGGCCGGGGAACATGGAATGATGGCCGGAGATCCGAAGAGATGGGTCCTATAAATTCCAACTTCATCGCCATATCTAATAACCACCCAATAATAGTAAATTACATTTTAGAGGTGACAGGGATGACAAAATTACTACAGAAACTGAGTAAAAATTGCTCACCTTTGTTGCTTAGACCTGATGAAATCATCTGGGCGGCGTAGAAACTTGAAGTACCATATGAAGGAAAGCATTTCTCCAATGAAGGGCAGGCCCATGTGACCAGGAGGGATCGGCTTGGAATCCCCAGATCGAGTTTTGACGGGAACTACGTACCGGAGCTCGTTCCACGACCAGACTAGCCATACCAGTAGTGGAAGTCCGGCAGCTAGTGTGAACCACCATGCAACTTCAATATCCATGAGATCTTCCTTTCTTTCACTCTGTGTTTGCAGTAAAACATTGTCACTATAAAATATAAATACATTATGAGGATTGATTCCACGACGATGATTCCCGAGATCAGCGCAAGCTACTGGACAGGCTTACCTCATTATGCTCCTCGGATAATCCATTGGCCTGTCCAAATCTGAAGTGCACACCGCCCATGATATGCATATATTTTTTTAATAATCTAGCTAGAGTAATTATACATGGCTAATTAAGATGCTGTTTACAAAAACAAAAAAACAAAAATTTAAGAGGCTGTTTGGTAACATTTTACTCCCGAAATACAATTTAAAAACTGAAAACTTTTTAAATTATTTTTTAGATTTTAATAAAAGAGTAAAAAGAAAACTTATCAGTAAAATCTCAGGAAGGTTGTACCCGAGGCTTAGGATCGAATGTTGTTAAACCTTCACAATCTTTGTTAGAATTGTTGTAGATGGATGGCTCACGACAGTGGGAGTCAGGTTTTGTGAAGAGATGGATAAATGTTGGTTTGGAAAAATATAAGTTTCCCTAATAATGAATCATCTTGGGATTTTGCTTTTAAAATATAGTATAAAATAGATGCTAAGAAATTGGCTTTTTCCTGAAAAAAAAAGGTGCTTTTTTTGCACTTCCAAAAGCTTTACCAAATGATACATAAAAATATTTTGTTTTAAGTAAGGCCACTTTCACCTATCCAAAAGGAAAAAAAAAAAAAGTCTCAATGAATATTCCACAACACAGAGTAGGTCCGATCGACTTGTCTAAGGCTGGCTTGGTATGCGTTAAGTGACAAAAATACAAGACGTACCCTAATAAGATTTGCCGTTTTGCTAAAAATTTGCCGTTTCCATCCATTCAGATGCATAAGTTGAGATTGTATCCCCATTGGTACCCTAATAAGATTCCTTAGTTCCCAAAACTGTCATCTTGTGATGTAGAAAACTGTTCCTATTAAAAGCGGGTTGAACTTTATATATTTAATATATTCCTTAACACTAGTCCTCACATGTGAATTGGACTCAAATTCAATTTTTTTTAGGGAGGCCTTATACGTGAAATATATATATATATATTTCAACGGGTGGAATGGAGGTTTGAACCCGGGACCTATTAAGCTCCGATATCATGTAGAAAGAAAGCCTTCACTATGTAATAAGCTGCCTGATCACAAGGTTGATGAGGATGATCGTCTCATGTCTACCCACCTTCATTTCAATTGGTGCTGGATCGAAGCTAACAAATCAAAACGAAGATGTTTACATCTTAATTAGAAGAAATTAAGGGGAGGTGGTTTTATTAGATAAGATATGTTTTCTTTGCAAAAATTGGTTAACTAGTCGGTAACAGATGGCTGATTGCTTGCGTTATTCGGCTACACCAGTATGAATAGCGCAACTTTATATATTTAATATATTCTTTAACACTAGTCTTCACGTGTGAATTGGACTCAAATTCAATTTTTTTTAGATGATCCGTTTTTAGGGAGGCCCTATACGTGAAATATATATATTTTTTGAACGGGTGGAATGGAGGTTTGAACCCGAGACCTATTAAGCTCCAATATCATGTAGAAAGAAAGCCTTCACTATTTAATAAGCTGCCTGATCACAAGGTTGATGAGGATGATCGTCTCATGTCTACCCACCTTCATTTCAATTGGTGTTGGATCGAAGCTAACAAATCAAAACGAAGATGTTTACATCTTAATTAGAAGAAATTAAGGGGAGGAGGTTTTATTAGATAAGATATGTTTTCTTTGCAAAAATTGGTTTAACTAGTCGGTAACAGATGGCTGATTGCTTGCGCTATTCGGCTACAACAGATGGACCAGTATGAATATATGGGTTGCAATCCAGTAGGGGAACAAAAGCCCATTTCTGATAGTCCATCCAATCCGCTTTTGTTAATGTGCTGTTCCAGACTTGAGAGGCCGGACCTTTGAAAAACTTAGCCCAGAATAGATCGTCGTCTGTGCCAAAGGCCTAGGCTTTCTTGGCAAGGAGGCCTACATTAAACAGCCTAACGCTAGATTTTTCACGTTCAAGCCCCACCCTTTGATCTCATTGTGGAGCTCCTAGTGGCAATGGGTCGGGTTGATGTAAGGGATTAATATGTCAAGCTCAACCCATTTAATAAACGGTTTGGAATGTCCCAACCTGCTCCAACCCGCTTTAACCCACCAACCTGTTTAAACATTTTAAATTAGTAATAAAATTGAACATTGCTACAAGCCCAAAATAACAAACCCCCTAGTGTTCTAAAGTCACAAGTCCAAGCGAATTTTATTTTTCAATTCATTTCAATGTCAGCACACGTAGCAAGCATAATAAGACAATAATCACAAAGATATAACTAGATTAACATGAAGAAAAAGAATTAAAACATAGCAAAAAAGTCTGGAAGACTTTACTTACCATTAAGGCCTCAATTTACATCATTAGAGGCTAAGAAATTTAAGATATTTACTTATAGAAAGTCTTCCTTAATTTCATCCTTTGTCATTTTCAATATTAAAAGAGCAAAGATTGAATAGCCACAAAAATATTGTAAGTGTAATATTCTAGTACATGGAAATTATTTTCGGATTGTAACTGGGCAGTTTTGGACGGGTTGGAGGGGTCACGAGTCACAATTAGCACCTATAGGAGCTCCTTAACTTTGCCGTTAGTAGAGGATCATATGGCAAATTCATAGCAGCTGAAGCTCACAAAATTGATATAGCTATAGCAATCGTTGCAAAAGCTCATGCAGCTTTAGAAGGAATCAAGATGGCTCTACGGCTAGGTTTAATAAGACTGGAATTAGAAACTGGTTCAGAAATCATTTGCTCTTTGATCAAGGAAGAAGTGGATGAAGCACCATGGTCCATAGCAGGGATAACTGCTAATATTTTGAGTTTTATTAAACAGTTTGATTTCTTCTCCATTTCACATGTTTTTAGGGAGGCCAGTGTAGTGGCCGACTCTCTAGCTAATTGTGCTCTTAATTCTTTTTTATATTTTTGGATTACGAAACCTCTAGATAGATGCATTCTTTTTACCAAAAACATAATAAAAATAAAAATAAAAAAGAAGAGTAAAGAATTAAGTACGTGTCAACTTCATGATAGAAATTGGATTCAGATAATAAAAGCGTGAGCATTTCTTCTAGAGCCAAAATCCCGTGGTTCAGTAAAACCACTAGATTGGATGCATTTTGGGGTACGTGTGGGCTCCCTATTGAAAAGGGCCACCCATCTGCACATTTCACACTGGAACCACTGAGTGGCTCTAGATGAAACGGTCCCAATAAAAACCACATTGCAATGATTAGGATGGAACCCCTTTGGATTGATATCATCGAACCCATAGTTGTTCAATTGGTTCAATTGTAATAAAAAAAGTGAAAATTTTTTTTTTCACTTTTCTCTCTCCATTGAAAATCGAACAACATTTTTTCACTTTTTTTATTTTATTTCAGTTGCGCAATAAACTATTGGTTAATTGTAGATGATATGAATCCAACTCCTTTGGTGCCCCACCTGCAACAAAGATACGATTGGACTACCCAAAAAAAAAAAATATCGATTGGACCATTTTTTTTAAAAATTCAACATGTATTCAAATGTTAATTGATTGTTTAATATTCATCGACCAATCGTAGCCTGCCGTCGGATTCTCACAACAAAGGTACATTGATTGGTAGGTGTATAAAACATTCTAGGAGACTCTGAAGAAAATCGTGCAGAATTCTTGCCTAGCTGGTTGCCGACCTGCAGGATTTTTCTAGTATGTACAAAAGGTTCGTTCGCTTTACTTACCAAATATTAAATAATATTGTTTATTTGTTTTTCTAAATAGGTCCTACAGTAATTTTCTACGCACATAGCTCGTGCAATCCCCCTGCCTAATAAAAACAAATGCGGTCAACATGTGTTGTCCTGAGCAACTTGTGGCGATTCACGTTATTAACTGTTTTCGTCTGCATGCAATTCATGAAAGGGAGAAATTATTCGCTTGACACGCAGCACGCAGCTAATAATTCAAGACGCGTTGCATTCATACTTATTTGACGGTGGAAAAAGAATCGAGAAACCTACTAGCTAAGTAGTGCTTGGCCTTTCGCTAGAGCCGTCTCTCACTTCAAATCCAGATCCTTTCGTTCTCCACTTTTTTTATTTAAAGAAGGGTAAATTTGCCAAAAGGGAGGGATATATATGAATTAAACAACAAAAATAAAAGAGAGGTGTTGATGATCCGATGGATTCGAATCTTACCTTCCTCCACTTTTTTTTAATTAGGCCTCGTTTGTCTTTCATGTTGGATTTAAGAATTGACGACCATGAGGAATGAGTTCCATAAAATCATGGCAAGGGAGGATGTGTTGGATGTCTGGCATCCACTGTTTATTCTTGTAAAGATTATAAATATTACAACTTTTCTTTTGTTATAACTTAAAAGAACTTTTCATAAATGACAAGTTTATCCTTTTCATGTAAAGAAATCATCATCATAAGTTTCAATTATGTCTTTCAAATTTTGTTTAAATATTATAAGCTTGCCATGCACCATACTTTTGCAAAATGAGTTTTCAAAATCCGGAAAAGGGTATAGACCCTGATTCTAGAGTTCAGTGCATTTTTCAAAACTCATTTGAATAGAACTCATTCCTAATTTGTAACCTAACGCCCCGTTTTGTCGTTCCTAGATTTCATTTTAAACCAAAGAACTCATTCAAATCTGTAGAATAAATTCCCAAATAAATACCAATAGTGTTGGAGCATAGCTCATACTTAAATCCGGGTGATTCATCTAACAAGAGTTGGGCTAGGGTTATAGGTATTGTAGAACACCATTCTTATTAAAAGCTCAAGCTAATAGTAGGAGTGAAATTTTATATGTTTAATATATTTCTTAAAACTCTCCCTCACGTGTGGGCCTAACTCAAAACCCATTTGAGGGAGGCCCTACACGTGGAATTTTTTTCTCAATGGATGGAGTGGAGGTTTGAACTCAGGACCTGACGTTTGTCTAAGATTCTGATACCATGTAGAATATCGTTTCTACTAAAAATTCAAGCTGATAGTGAAGGTGAACTTTTATATGTTTAATATATTCCTTAACAGGTATAATGGTGAATCACACAACTTGTACGATTTATACTTGATCCTTCTTGGACATTTGGTGTCACAAGGACCAGTATTAGTGCGCCTGCGCCCCCACTCATCGTCACTCCACCAAAGAGACGGGCCGTAAGCGGCCATATCCTCCACTTGCTGCATGCACTTACCTTTCATGCGTAAAACGAAAACAACGCATCAAAACGACAAAAGCTTTCTGTCCCAGCTCTTGTGTACGCAAGCTTCCCGTGAGTATTAAATATTATAAGTTTGAAATCGTCTGCTGCAACCTCCTGTGAAAGACAATGCTGCTGCTTGAGTGGCTAATGCTTTTCAAGTTGAAAAATGTAAAAAGACTTCTCTTATTGAAAATGACACTAATCATCCTAAGAAGTTACATGTGACGGTATATTACTCAAGCAGCATCATCCTAAGATATTTGTCACGCTCTAAACTTCGGGCAACCATTATCATATAGGTATGGATCGTAGAACGTAACCTTACTTGTAAGCGTATCCGAGCAACAAATAAGTAAAATAAAAAATACACTACTAAGTAAAAAAAAAAAAAAAAAAAAAGAACCATATATTCACCAATAAATTATGAACAAACGAATAATAATAAGAATCCCAAGTGATGGCAATAGGTCATAAACCATATTTCCCACTACATGAAAGCAACCATTGTACCATCCTAATAACTATGAAGTAAAATGACTCAAACTATGCATGCACGATCTCCGCAACAAAGCAATAAAAATTCTCAATGTCGATCGATGTGCATTATTAAGCTGTGGACTTGAAAGGTTAGCTTAATTATGAGGGTGATTAAAAACTCAATAGGTAAAGGTATTATACCCCGCATTACATAACTGTAGGCTAAAACTGGAAGTAACCGCACCATATGATTTTGGCTTTTTGTATCAGCTTTTTCAACATTTAGATAAAAAGAAAAAAACAAAGGAGGTGGGGAGCTTTTTTCAAAAAGAGTTGCCCGCACTTTCTACTGAGATCATTCGTACAAGATATGTGGAGCCCCACCATTCGCAGAGTTGGTGAAATCAAGTGGTTCATGACTTTGATACTCCTCTTGACAAATCACGTTTTAGAAAGCGGCCAGTTTTAACTTAGTTGCATCTTTCCCAAAAAAAAAGAAAAAAAAAAAAAGGAAAAAACGAAAAAGAGAGTTTGAATTTTGTATCTGGTTTAACGTTGTGCCCGTCTCTACAAAGAAAATGAGAATGGTACCCCCTTTAAGAAATTTGGATTTCATGTGGGTTATCATTTCTAGCAACCATCTATACAGTTTGATTAAAATGTTGTCATGTGAAGTATCCAACGGTTGCTTGTTAATGTAAAAATGTCCAAGGGTTTTTTCTTGTCGAAAAAAACTACACACCCATAAGGGAGTTTAACACAAGATCTCCCGTTCTAATACCATGTTAAACGACCATTACACCTACAAGCTTAAGTTTATAGGTGAAGGCGCAGCTACATATTTAGGAGGGTGGGCCTTGATATGTTTCTACACTAGCCAATGGTACCATAATACCACCGGATTTTGGGACCATAGGAAATGCATTCATATTTTGGAGAGGAATTTCTACTCACTTCACGTAATGGATGGTTAATTAAAAGGGTTTCGTGTACATGGTAAAAAGATTAAGAGTGAGATAGAAGATCCATATATATCTCTCGCACAAGAAATGTGTGTTCGTACTTGCTTGATGCAACTGATCAAACAATCACTCAGCTGTCATCTTCACAGGACAATGTGGTAAATTGCACCTCTTCGTACCTACCTCGCTACTTTCGTCAGCCATTCGATCATCGTTCATCACAAGGATTTTTTGTGTCCTCTCCTTTGTGTCTCCCTTTATTAATTGGTGTGCCCATGAACACCCCATCTTCAATGCCTCAAACGCTCACTCACCTCTAGCTAGAAACGAAGGTCTGACAAACTGAGAAAAGCTAGCAAAGAATTGCAGAAGATGGGTTCAAAGGAGGACATGAAGAAACAAAACTCGCCATGTTTCTTCTGCCCCATGAAATGCTTCTCCGCCAGTTCCTCCTCCTCCTCCTTTTCTTCTTCTTCTTTAACATTTGGTTCGTCTACAGTTCAGAAAACAAAGGAAAAGCTAGACGTCAACGTAGAATCTGATACAACGTCCCAAACGAAGCCCGGAGGATGGAGGTCTATGCCCTACATTTTAGGTCTGTATGTCTCTGTTCCCTCTGTTTGTGTGTGTGCGCGCATATAATATGTGTTTGTGTGTGTTTGTGTCTTTGAGCTGATGACAAAGGCTACGGTTACCATGCACTGTGCAGGGAACGAAACGTTCGAGCGGCTAGCAGCGTTTGGGCTGCTCGCGAATTTCTCGGTCTACCTGCTCAGGCAGTTTCACTTGAGTCAGGTGTTCACCACCAACGTCTTGAACATATGGTCCGGTACGAGTAATTTTGGACCGTTGATTGGAGCCATCATTTCCGATTCCTATCTCGGAAGATATCGAACTATTGCCGTCGCCTCTGTAGCGTCATTTCTGGTATGTACTGCGACACACCGAATCATGTTCACCTCGGCTCTTCTTGCTTTTGCCTGCTCTTAATTAATTTCCACCTCCCAACTATTTTATTTTATTTTATTTGACCTGGACGTCCTCCTCAAGAGCAGGAATTACTCCTCCCAGAAGAGCCTGAAACAAAGCAGGATTTAAATGGGGAAGAAGAATTAAAAGATTTGGGTTTTGATTTGTTTCTTGGGTCGACTCGGAATTTGATTAAAAATTTACCTTCAGAAAACCTTACTGCTATCACTATAAACCCTCTTTGGTAACGCATCAGTAACCATATTTCCTTCTCTAACTGCATGCATGTGATGCACTTGCTCTCTCAAAATTCCCTTTTTAAATGGTTTTTATTTCCTGTTAATTCTATTCAGTAAAAAAATCTCCTTCTTCTTCCTAGATTGTTTTCCGTCCCTTTTTCTCCCACAGGCCACACTTGCCACTAAAATATTCCATATAATATAGTCACTGGACTCATATAAGCCAAAAGTGGTTTCGTATAAGCCAAAAGCGGTTTGTAAGAGAAACTGTATTTTTTAATACAAAATTTCCAAATATGAATTGGAACAAGGGAAAAAAGACATAGAAAGCACGAAGGAGATTTATAATTTGGCTGTCCATTTGTGAGCAATTGTATGAACATCTTTGTCACTGATGAACAGGGATTGGTGATTTTGACTCTGACTGCAAGTGTTCCAGATCTTCGTCCACCCCCATGTAGCAACCTAGAGCAATGCTCAGGTCCCAGCAAAGCTCAGCTGGGAGTCCTGTTCATGGGCTTGGGATTTTTATCAATTGGGGCTGCTGGAATCAGGCCTTGCAGCCTCCCCTTTGGTGTGGACCAGTTTGATCACAACACTGAGAAGGGAAGGAAAGATATCAACAGCTTCTTTAACTGGTACTACTTCACATTCACAGTGGCTGTGATGATCGCTCTCACTATCATCGTCTACATTCAAGACTCCATCAGTTGGGCTTGGGGCCTCGGCATCCCGACCGCCCTCATGTTCTGTGCGATCCTCCTCTTCTTCATCGGCACCCGTCTTTACATCCATGTCCCCCCTCAGGGGAGTGTGCTCTCTGGCATTGCACAGGTATTTGTTGCTGCTTTCAAGAAAAGACATCTTAAGCTTCCAGTAACAGCAGAAGATAAAAATGCAGCCCTATATGATCCCCCCTTGAAAGCGTCTTTTGTCTCAAAGCTTCCTCTCACCAACCAGTTCAGGTAACACATCAACCTCATGGTTAATTTTATATTTACTCTGCTTCATCATGCATCTTAATTACTAAGTTCAATTATTGTGGTGTTCAGCACACTAAACAAAGCTTCTATAATAGTTGATGGGGAAGTGAAGTCTGATGGCTCTCCCTTGAATCAGTGGAAGCTCTGCAGCATCCAACAGGTTGAAGAGGTAAAATGCTTGATAAGAATTTTGCCAATATGGGCGTCTGGTATCATTTGCTTCACTGCAATGACCCAGCAAGCAACCTTCACTGTATATCAAGCCATGCAAATGGACCGACACCTCGGACCAAAGTTTAAGATACCTCCTGGCTCACTCGGGATTATATCGATGCTTACGCTGGGGATATGGGTCCCCATTTATGATCGAATCATTGTCCCTGCACTTCGAAGGACCACTAAACATGAAGGGGGAATAACTCTTCTCCAAAGGATGGGAATTGGGATTGTGTTCTCCATCCTGTCTATGGTGGCTGCTGGACTGATTGAGAAGAAAAGGAGGGGTTCAGCCATTTCAGATGGAGGACGTGATGGGGTTGCACCCATATCAGTTATGTGGCTTGCACCACAACTTATCCTCATGGGTTTTGCTGAGGCATTCAATGTTATAGGGCAGATAGAGTTCTACAACAAGCAGTTCCCTGAGCACATGCAAAGCATTGGTAATGCCCTGTTTTTTTGCACCGTGGGTGGAGCTAGTTATGTGAGTAGCTTTGTGGTTACCATTGTGCACAAAACCACAGGAAAGCAAGGCCACCCAGACTGGTTGACAAAGAACATCAATGCTGGCAGAGTTGATTACTACTACTACATTTTTGCAGCCATGGGAGTCCTGAATTTGATCTACTTTCTGATATGCGCTCAGCTATACCATTACAAGTCTAGTGTACAAACTGAACTCAAAGAGCCCCATGTTGACATAGAATTAAACCCAACCAAGCACTAAATTAGGTTGCTGTAAATATACTTTTTATTTCAATGTAACTTAAAAACTATTTTGAGAGATCACTGTTGTATAACATAAAAATTTGAGTATCTTCTATAAGGGGTGACTTCATACACACTTCTCATAAGCAGGCTTCACTTGTTAGGCTAAAAGGTTAAACAACCATCGCCAAACACCTTGGCCTAATAATCTCATCTTATTATCAAGGGGGGAATTTTCCTTAAGCTTCCATGGGTTATCACCTCAATCCTTACCTCTTCAATACCATGCCCTTCCATTGCTGCAGATTGTTCAGTGAATAATACATTTCAATGGCCGGCAGCAGTCACACCCATCAGATAACCTCAAGCATTAATTGAGATGTTACGTTTATTGTCATAATCTATTCACACCCAGGCTGTCTTGTCAAGCATGTTGATTTTCACACCAAACCTTTTCGTATCAATGTGCACATGAGTCATCTGAATCAAACAAAAAAAGTATACCAGTTGGGTTAAATTGCCAAATTCATATAATCTAAATCAAATAAAAAAAGCATACCAGTTGGGTTAAACTGCCAAATTGATATAATTTCTAGTTGGCCATGAACTAGCACAAAAAGTTGCAGAGCCATGGTACTGTGTTAGGTAAAGACTACCACACAATATCACCAAATGTGAATCCAGAGTAGACTATTAATTTTCCTTCCACCACACAAGACCAGACCTATCACATTTTTCTTGCAGTATGGTCAATCATTTGGTATTCTTGACAGAGATAGAAGCCAATTATGAGCATGAGATAATATGATCAACTGGACAGAATTGACATAAGTTAACCAGAAGAAGTCACAGATTCACACCCGATTTCAGTCTTCTTTATCAATTCAGAATTTCAGACCCATCAAGTTACCCTCTTTTTGTTATGTGGCTGTAAATGTGTTGAGCTTTGATCTTGTTTCTTCAACTATGCTCGTCATTCATAATTGATTGTTTATATGTTTGTAGTTCTAAATTGGCCCCATTTAAGTAATAGAATCCAGTGATGATGGAATCGGCTTTTAGGCAAAAGAGAGTAAAAACAAAGAACAGAAGTTACCTGCTATAAGCAATATCAAGAGATTAAAGGAACTATAATTTTCAAATAGTTAACTGGAAGCTTTAAAAGAACAATTCAATGAAGGATAAGTCATGTTACTAGTAATTTTCTTTCACAAATTAGGGAACAAAAACATGTTCTATAGAAAAAAGATAATTTATTAATGAGAAATATTTACCATTCATTGAATGCTGATTGGAGTAGGACAAAGAAGACAGTATATGTTATCTATTCTACGTTCTGCACCGCATGTATTTTCGGAGACGAGTTAGCTACAAGCCAAAAAGGAAGAAAGATACAGATCATATCAATTTAAGCCCACTTGTACTGAAATTTAACTTATTTAACTATCCTTATCCTGTGAAAAGGGTGGAGAGTTTTTCTTTTTTCTTTTTTTTATTTTTCTGGTGGGGTAGAATGGTAGATAGATTGATAAACCAGAAAACTTGGGACATGTCCACATCAAGCAAGAGAAATTGTCAATTTCTCTTTACATTGGAACAAAATTCTTTTGACAGCTTTTTTAATTTTTATGATGATTGAAAGAAAGGTTTCCATCAGTCCTTGATTGCTACAGAAAAGAAACTTCTTCGTTACTGAAATATTGATCCCTCTGCTAACTTACGGGCTAACTTACATTCAATTCATCCAGAACCACATGTTCTTGAAAAAGATGGATAGACCATGTCATATCCACATCCTCTTGCAGGTGACAAGATTTTTTTTTTTTTCAAATCTTGCAGGTGACAAGATTCATAAGTTAAAAAAAGAAAAAATCTGTAGATTAGGACTGAATTGCAAGAAACCTCAACAGGGTTTTTACCTCATTAGAATGGAAAAGAGGAATTGGATCATCCATCTTGTGGGCAATGGCAACTGGCAAGGGAACCAGTTATGCGTTTCTTGTGAACACTAAAGTTGGACCTGCAGGGTATTTAAAACTCATAAGTCCAGAAGATCACAAGCCTACTCTCTTTTCTTTGTTGGGCATCTTGTATGAAAGGAACACTCAACAAAGAATTCTAGAAAGATTCTGTTTACACCCTATATGACCAACGAATAAGAAAATGACACGTGGTGCCTATGTGGCTTATGTAGGTGTTTACACCCGCTGTAGCCCGACGGTAGTGTTACGGTCATGTATATCTTTTGACCGATCTGTGTCCTACCATATACGGGTCAAGTGAAACCCATGTTTACACCCGCCGTAACCCGGTGAAATCGGAGTAAACAAGGCTCTAAGTATAATATATATATGTTTATTGGGTAAATGATGGTGACTGATTTTGCCATTAAAGCCATTAAATGAGTTATCATGGCATGTGCTACTTTATTGGGTTTGAGGAAATTTGCTGGACGCTTGATCAACCCCATGATATTTTTATTTGATAAAAGATATGTTCAGTTGCCTTTTATTTATGAAAAGGTGCATTTGACCAATTATGCCTTTTGGCCGATTACGGCTCATTGAACGTGGAGTGGTTATTCTCTAAAGATGTGGAGAGTGGGGTCCCCCACTTTCTAAAAACGTGGAGTGGTTATATAAGGTGGGTTCAACTTCCTAAAGGTGGGTTGTTGAGAGACTTTATGGTAAAGTAAATCGGACCTGCAGACATGGGAAAGAGGTTCCTCAAAGATCGTGCAAGAATGGGACGTTGAGCAACCGTCAAGGATCAGCTATAAAAGGCACCAATTCTAAGAGCTCGAGGACACAATCCACACAACCGCAACCGGTTATTATATTATTTTGATCATCCGTGATCCTTTATCCCCTCTAACACAGACGGATAAACTAGGACTTCTCTCACTGCTCCCAGTCGCAGTGACATCTTCGACCCCTCTTTACTCCGATTAACACCAGAATCCTGCCACCGGAGAGTAAGTTGAGGCCGCCCCTGACTCGCAGTTCTGTCTTTACGGAATCCCGAGCAGCCGGTCCCGAGACTCGCTCTGTTCACGCCAGGTGACTTGTGTATTTTCGGGTAAGCAGCAATCCAAGGTGAACCCCCTGAATCGACTTTGTAAGCAGCCGCCCCCTTCCTCCTGTGCTTATACCCGATTACGGCTATAAGATCAGGACAGGCCGGTCCTGCGAGCCCTGTCGGTTTTCTTTTGTACTTTTGTTTCCATTTTGAGGATTATCTGTTGTCGCTTTCGGCTATTTGGCCGATTTTATAATAAAAGGATTTGTGTGCCGTTAGTTGCTTTCGCTTTCAAACACTTACAAGAACCCGAAACGAAGACCGAACCCCTAGTCTTCATACCATCGCCTGACCCGTTTTATTACAGGTGACTTGCAGTACGACTGAACCGATCCCGGTTCAGATTCGGAACAGGTGCCCGGGGTCAGGAATCGACTCGAAAAACATTGTATCAAACGATACTGGCACGCCCGCGTAGAGACACATCACCACCTTTGACACGTGTCCACACCGGCCCATTTTTGGAGCAACATCCCTTTTTGGCACGCCCGGTGGGACCATTTGTCTTTGAAAGAGCACTAATGGCGGCAAGAAGAAGTACTCGGTATGCTGAAAATACAGCGCCAGAGGAACCTGCCGAATCTCAGATAAACCCTCTTTATGTTTCAGAAGTTCCTGAAGAAGGACCTGCAAGTTCTCAGCCGGATCTAAATGAACGGCTGATCCAGGCCATACAAGGTCTTAGCCACCATTCGGGGCTAAGACCCTATATTGGCAGAATATTTCATATTATCTTGTTTGCCATAACATTCGGGGGGCAAGACAAGGTAAACTGTGGCCATTCGGCCAGTTTACAAGTCACGTAACGTCTAGATGTTACGTAAATCGGTTGTAAACAAACGACCGATTTACGTAATGCAAGCGGCCATGATTACTTAAAAAATTAAAAAATAGTCATTGGCTGCATGTATTATTAAAGAAAAAGGTATTTTCGACCGATTACGGGTCGTTAAAGTTACTTCATTTGATAAAAGGGATTTCAAAGGACTTTTATTTAAGAAAAAATACCTTTGGCCGTAATGATTACGCCCATTAAAGCTATTTTATTTGTTAAGAGGTGTGTCTGGTACCTTTTATTTAAGAAAAAGGCCATTTGATAAAAGGTATTTCAACGGCCTTTTAAAAATATATATATATACCTTTGGCCGTAATGATTACGAGCCATTAAAGCTATTTTATTTGTTAAGAGGTGTGTCTGATGCCTTTTATTTAAGAAAAAGGTACTTTCAGCCGATTACGGTCGTTAAAGCTCCTTTATTTGATAAAAGGTATTTTAATTGCCTTTTATTTAAGAAAAAATACTTGTGGCTGTAATGATTACGAGCCATTAAAGTTATTTTATTTGACAAAAGGTGTTTTAGCTGCCTTTTATTTAAGAAAAAGATTTTTGGGCCGATTTCTAAGTTGTTAAAAGAAACTTACGGCCAATTCCATGGGTATTGTGTGTCGGCTACCCTTTAAAATTTTGACCGACTCTCATCTTATCACCTATGGCTATGGGTTAAGTGAGACCCCTCATAGGGTTGGTCCCATGACAAATATATACTTTCTCATCACGTCTCACTGCAGCAACGTAATACACCCGCCGTAGCCCGGCGATTGAATTGAAATATTATGTAGCTACAGGTGTTCCTCAATTTTTGGAAGTGGGGTTTGTTAAGAAACCCACCACTACGTGGGAGGTTAGCCACAAGGAAGAACTCACTAAAAGAACATGGGAAGTGGGGTCTCCCACTTTCTAAAAACATTGGTGGTTTGTGTAAGGTGGGGTTCAACTTCCTAAGAGCGGATCGTCAATTTCTACAGATTCTACATCAAATAGCCACCACCAAAGTGGCTGTCATCCATATCGACATAGAATTGGGGGAAGGACCTCAGAGAACAAGCCCCAATCCTCTTAGCAATCACCGAATCAGAAGTCTTCACATCCACAGGTGGCCGACTCGTATCTGAACCGCAACCCGTCTGGTTTTGCGTACGAATGGCGCCAGGGTCAAAAGTCTTCGACTCCTTTGCATCGGCACCGATGTTGGCACGCCCGCTCACTCACACGTCCCAGTGCCGAGCCAAAAATTATGGCAACAGACCCATAGCATTGAAGAGGATGAGGTGTATAAGGATGATCAGACCGATTTCAAAAAAGTCAAAGACCACAGCATGCATTAATTGCTGTGTCGGCATTTACTTTTTTCATTTGCGCCATGAATTCATGGCCATGAATTCGTTGTTCTCATGATTACATCTCTTGATGACACATAGCCATCACTTTATATCAAGTGGCCATGATTTGGTAAGATCAAGATAAAGCATGCCTTTTTGCCGTAACACTGAAGTAATTAAAAAATGGTCATCTGGCCATTTATTACTTAGAAAAGAAGGAACTGAAAAGGTCTTTAAACTACCATGGGATCGGTCAACACCTGATTGACCGGGACTTTATTACTGGTATAAGCTTTGCTACTTGGATTATGATCTTCATTTGCTCAATCATGATATCACTAGACGAAGTGCCGATTATTACGGCCAATTGTGTGCTCTTACAAGTCCCATGATGAAAATTTCCATCCATGGACCAAAGGCAGAATTCCATGATGGCAGCAGCTTCAACCGGCATACCGGTTGAAATAACCACTTGGAGTAAAACTAGAAGGATGCTTGGTGACACATGAGCATTTGAACCTAAGTATCCCGATTGCCTCCATAATCTTGAGTACTCCAGGCTTATTCACGAATCGATTTTGTAGGACAGGAAGATCGTAGGTCCTATTTGGAGTGCCGAACCACTCGGAGTCCCAATTTTGCAGGACAAGAACCTTCCTGGTCCTACTGGGAAGCGACACAGTATTTGGTGTTGAGATGTTCTTGGTAATCTTCATGCAATGATTTCCAAGATTTGGGAATTCAGGCAAAGGGTTGCATCATGGTCAAATGACCATCAAAAGGATTCATGGCCTCTCACGGCCATGATTTGTTATGAAAGTTTCATGGCCAAGTGGCCATGATCCATCAAAACAATTCATGATTGGGGGGTAAAACGGTCATCTTATTTGCAAATCGGCTGCATCAAAACAATTCATGATTGGGGGGTAAAACGGTCATCTTATTTGCAAATCCGCTGCATATTTTGTTTAAAAACGCGCCTTTTCGGCCGTAATCACTCAAACAGTAAAATCGGCCGCATGATTTCTTTAAAAAAAGATACGCTTTTTCGGCCGTCATTATATAAATAATGAAAGAATGGTCATGGACGCGTGTTTTCATTTTCGGCTTAAAAGCACCATGATTATGCAAATAATTACAAAATGGTCATTTGACCATAATTGTTTAAAGTAAAAGCGGCCGACTTCACGTACAATACAAAAAGTCAATCGGCCACGAAAAAAGAAGAGACCGAAATGTGTTCTTTTTACAAAAAGGTCACCTGGCCACTTTTATTTAAAGAAGAGTGATTTAGTCACTTTTTATGAGAAAGAAAAAATAAAAAAAGTGTTTAGGCCACTTTCAGCCTCCTTTTCCAGAAAATCAGGGCCATTCATCTTTATTGGGTAAATCAAACTTTTACCCATTTTAGCCAAATTCATGGCCATTCACGATTAACGAAATCATGGCCATCGGAATTGCTATTTTGGCACAAAGCTTACGACCGATTCCATATGGTCACATTTTTTCAAAAACAAGAAACTTTTGGCCGAATCTTGTCTTATCTACGGGCCAAATGAGACCCATCATAGGGCTGGTCTCATGACAACTGTATTTTTACTTCCTCATCACGTCTTACTGCAGCGACGTAATGAGAAAGTAGGGGGGCAATGTTTACACCCTATATGACCAACGAATAAGAAAATGACACGTGGTGCCTATGTGGCTTATGTAGGTGTTTACACCCGCTGTAGCCCGACGGTAGTGTTACGGTCATGTATATCTTTTGACCGATCTGTGTCCTACCATATACGGGTCAAGTGAAACCCATGTTTACACCCGCCGTAACCCGGTGAAATCGGAGTAAACAAGGCTCTAAGTATAATATATATATGTTTATTGGGTAAATGATGGTGACTGATTTTGCCATTAAAGCCATTAAATGAGTTATCATGGCATGTGCTACTTTATTGGGTTTGAGGAAATTTGCTGGACGCTTGATCAACCCCATGATATTTTTATTTGATAAAAGGTATGTTCAGTTGCCTTTTATTTATGAAAAGGTGCATTTGACCAATTATGCCTTTTGGCCGATTACGGCTCATTGAACGTGGAGTGGTTATTCTCTAAAGATGTGGAGAGTGGGGTCCCCCACTTTCTAAAAACGTGGAGTGGTTATATAAGGTGGGTTCAACTTCCTAAAGGTGGGTTGTTGAGAGACTTTATGGTAAAGTAAATCGGACCTGCAGACATGGGAAAGAGGTTCCTCAAAGATCGTGCAAGAATGGGACGTTGAGCAACCGTCAAGGATCAGCTATAAAAGGCACCAATTCTAAGAGCTCGAGGACACAATCCACACAACCGCAACCGGTTATTATATTATTTTGATCATCCGTGATCCTTTATCCCCTCTAACACAGACGGATAAACTAGGACTTCTCTCACTGCTCCCAGTCGCAGTGACATCTTCGACCCCTCTTTACTCCGATTAACACCAGAATCCTGCCACCGGAGAGTAAGTTGAGGCCGCCCCTGACTCGCAGTTCTGTCTTTACGGAATCCCGAGCAGCCGGTCCCGAGACTCGCTCTGTTCACGCCAGGTGACTTGTGTATTTTCGGGTAAGCAGCAATCCAAGGTGAACCCCCTGAATCGACTTTGTAAGCAGCCGCCCCCTTCCTCCTGCGCTTATACCCGATTACGGCTATAAGATCAGGACAGGCCGGTCCTGCGAGCCCTGTCGGTTTTCTTTTGTACTTTTGTTTCCATTTTGAGGATTATCTGTTGTCGCTTTCGGCTATTTGGCCGATTTTATAATAAAAGGATTTGTGTGCCGTTAGTTGCTTTCGCTTTCAAACACTTACAAGAACCCGAAACGAAGACCGAACCCCTAGTCTTCATACCATCGCCTGACCCGTTTTATTACAGGTGACTTGCAGTACGACTGAACCGATCCCGGTTCAGATTCGGAACAGGTGCCCGGGGTCAGGAATCGACTCGAAAAACATTGTATCAAACGATACTGGCACGCCCGCGTAGAGACACATCACCACCTTTGACACGTGTCCACACCGGCCCATTTTTGGAGCAACAGATTCTTAATAACAAACATGGGTAAAAATGAGCTGCTAATGAAGAGCCTAACGGTACCTACATAGAGTGGCGGAACCAGGCTATACTTAGGGGGGGCGCCCCCCTAAATTTTTATTTTTTAATTAAAAGTATGTATTTTTAATTGAAATTTATGTTTTGCCCCCCTAAAATTTTTGGTTTGCCCCTCTATCTCCATGAAATTTCTATAATTTATGTATAAGTGTTAATTGAAAAAAATTTTTGCCTCCTCAAGTTTGGAGTCCTGGTTCCGCCACTGCCTACATATGAATCGAAACCTTGCCTGGAGCCTTCCTCTCTAAGCTGCTAGAAGACCATGGGCTTTCCTCCGCTGGCATCTCAAATGGCAGTACTTCTGCTTCCCCCCAAGCAGGTTGGAATTGGCACACCCACGTATGCTGCTTTTTTTCATATTTACAAATGTGAAATGTCAGTCAAAACTTACAGCATCCGGGTTTGCCGGAAGATATCCTCGGATGCTGCACGTCGCATCAAGCTGTCATATGTCAATTCGTTAGGTTACGTGTCTTTGTATTTCATTCTACCCAATATCTCATAGGGCCTTCTGGCAGTCTTGGGCCTGATACAGTTGGCCTTTTCCGTCTCTTTGTTTTGCGTGTCTTTGAATTTCATTGGCGAGCTTTTCACCTCTATTTCATTGGCAGTCTTTGGACCTGTTTTGCGTCTCTTTTCACCCAAGTCAGGGGAAAGCCCCACATATTCAAATTCCATCCCAACGGTGGTTTCAATTTTGGTTCTAGAGGAAATGCTTTTGTATTGATCACTTAATATTTTATGAACATACACAAGAGAGGACAAATCCATCATAGAAAGAGACTCTAGGAATGTGACCCGTTTCTTTGAGCATTAAACAATCCCATGTATCGGCAGGTTCCAAGTAGATGACTAGAAAATTAAGTTTACCAGGATCATTTCACTTGCAATGTTTTATTGTGTTTCTTTCATGGTCGTGAGGTGGGATAGTGTTTTTTTTCATGTAAGACCCACATAAAAAAACACTAACCAAAAAGTGCTTTACATGGCAACATCTCATGAACACACTAGAAAGCAATGCAGTAAAGTATCGTAGAAGATTTCATCCTCGGTTACTAAGAAGATATCATGGATCTTGCAACTTAAATGAGATACTGTCACGTAGAGCATTTAACAAACATAAGAGTATCTCAATTGAGATGCATGGTTCACTGTAATGCAACAAAGCAGCAACGATTTCAAACCATAGTCAAAGGATGAAGTCTTTTGCACTAACTCATGCAGTAATAGACATCAAAGACACATCGTATGCAATGTGAATCAAGCTCATGACTCATGAGTCGCCAATGGGATGAAATCGTCCGTTATAGGCTAAATGCGGCAGAACCTACAGTAGTTGTTGAATGCTGCTACGTGTAGTATCTCACGGTTGCTTTGTATTTCACATTCTCCAATGTAAATGTATAAAAAAAATATGAAAAATTATCGCAGGAGATGATCGCAGACGATGTGAACTCGACTTCTAAGACTTCAGACACATCCGACTCCTCGGTTTTGGAAGACAGCGCCCCCTGTTTCTTCGAATACGTCGGCGAAGGTGATATAAACGTGGCGGCACAGAGGAGGTTCCATCATTTCAGTTGAGCAAGTTCCAGACACGACAAGAGTTCATCGATTCTTCTTCTTCATCTTCAATCTCGTCCATGCAGCTTGCCATGGCTGCTTTAATTGGAGCCTCACTCACGGCCATCTCCGCCCTTTACATCCACATGCGCAGCGTCGATCAGATCCTCGATCGCCTCATTGAACGTCGGAAGTTCCCTACAAATGTCCCCAGACGGGTCGATATGGAAACGGAAGACGACGAAGAAGATGATGATTCCGATGATGTTGATTAAGTAATTTAAGAAATTTTAATTGATTCAAGGAGCTATTCAAGAGGCTTCTGGCAAAAATAAACCTATTTAATCAAATTTTGGATTTATTATCGGATTCAAAAACTGGATTATATCTTCCGATGTTAAGACTTAAGAGTTGTACTGCTTGATGTTTAGGGTAATACCCTCAGATGATTAGGCTTGTTCCTTCTGTTGTTCGGTTTTGTACCCTCCAACATTTGTGAGTGCATCCTCAATACTTGGGGTTATATTCTCTGATGATTAGGGTTGTATTTTTTTTTTTTTTTGGTAGTCGATTAGGGTTGTATCTTCCGGGCTGACATCGTCTACCGCCCTATTATGCAGCGGAAGCTGCCACCCATATCCTATGCTGCCGCGTGGAACGCATAACCACGTCCGTCTAACGCTTTTTTAATTTTATTTTATTTCCGTTAAATTCAAATGCGCGGAAGCCCATTTCACGTCAAGTATCTGTGTTCCTGCACCGGAGAAGAAGACGATGACCGCCAGAGATGAAAGCTTTAAGAGCGTCTCCTGCCTCTCCTGCCAAACATCAGAGAATGAACTCGAACTCGGACTCCATATACAAGCAAATTTATTTCGATTACAGAAGGGATTCGGACGATGTGTGTGCCCTTTAGCACGGCCTCGATGGCGACTTGGCAAAGCTGCTAGCTACCAGACCAGAGCAACCCAATGGAGCCGTAGATGGGATTAACGATCCATCCACACGCCTTGTAAAGTAGAGACCTAAATATGGCTGCAAACACGATTCAATCCCAGAAGCTGGAGAGAAGCACAGACGAGCTTTTCAACCTCAACAAGATTAAAAGGCAAGATTACGCGGTCCTCTTCAGAATTAAATTAAGATTTAAAAAGTACGGACCGGTGATCTCTGGTCTTCAATCGTCCGCCTCTGCATCAACGGAAGGTGGGTCTGCGGCAATCGATTCAAATGCCGCCAAAAGACGGCGCTGCGTTATCAAGCTTGAGAAGTTCGACGCAGCGGCGAAGATGCGAAGATCAAGATAATCAAGGAATTTAAGACTTTCATGGACTTGGGTTGAGGGAACCAAATGATTTGGTGGAGAAGGCACCGGTTATTTTGAAAATGGGGTTACGAAGGCAAATCCTGTAATTGAGAAGCTTAAGAAAATGAGAGCTACGGTTGTATTGGAATGAATTCCTTCGCGTTTTCTTCTTTGTTTTTCTTTTCTCCGCTCTAATGTGGAACAACGCTTCTTTAATTAATCTGTCTTCTACTGTTATTGGTTTCTTTGGTTAATGCGAAATGGGCTTCCAGTTCCAGCATTTCCTTCTTTGCAACGTTTGGCAGGAGAGAGGAGACACGCTTTCATCTCCGGCGGCCATCGTCTTCTTCTTTCATCCCGGTGGTCGTCTTCTTCTCCGGGACCAGAACGCAGGTAATGGAAGCTTTAGGAAAACGCAAAATGGGCTTCCGCGCATTCGAATTTAACGGAGATAAAAACGGAGGAGATAACGCCTTCCCACTGACGTGGTTATGAGCTCCACGCGGCAGCTTATGGAGCATGATAACGCGGCAGACGATATGAACCCGTATCTTCCCATGTTTGGACTTGCACTCTGATAATTAGGGTTGCATCGTCTGAAGTTAAAAGTTGTACCCTCCGATGCTTGGGTACTGTGCCGGTTCCCTTCCAAAATTCCCAAATCACATCACGCGGTGAAACTACTGAACTAGAAACTTGCCTGCCTCGAAGTATTCGAATCATCCAAAGCTAAAATACTGACAATAAAAACTCAATTTTAAAAACTTGGGATGGGGATTACTAATAAGATCAGCTCAAAAGCACAGAAAAAGTAGCGAACCACACTTTTGGACATTCTGAAATCAAAGGACCGACCCAACTGGTAACAGATCTTTTTGGGTTTTTTAATTCAACGTGCAATCACAGGTCTGCTGTACATACCATGGCTGTAAAAGTTATATTTTGATAACGACGACGATGATTGTTACCATTCTTGAAGTTGTCCAGCTTCGTCTTCTACCCCAAGACCACCACCCCTGTGCTTCTCGATCATGTTCTTAAGCTCATCCGCCTTGGCCCCCAGCACCTCATCAACACGCTTCCCTTGTTTCATCAGCAGGAACGTCGGCACTGCCGACACCCCAAATTCCTGCGCCAGCCCCTGTTCATGTTTTTCACACTATGATATACTTGTCTGAACCTTAAATCAATATACATGAGTCGTTCTCTTCCGGATTACATAATCAAAGAGAAATCAGAGCAGAACGGATAAAATTAATCCGTACTTGTGGCTATGGGTGAGGGGAGAGGAAGAGAAAGTACCCGGAACTTATCCAAGTCGATCTTGACGAACTTTACGTCTGTGAATTTGGCAGCAAAGTCCTCGAAGATTGGCGCCATGAAATTACATGGTCCGCACCATGAAGCACTGAAATCGATCACCATCTTCGAGGACACAAACAAGAACAAAAAGAAATATCCAACTTAAAGCAAGAGAAAAAATATATATATGCAGAAAGCTTGTAATCAAACTCACGTAGAAAGATCTGTTACCGGTTGGGTGGACTTCTTGGAGGCCTCCAGGAGGTTGTTCCATTGTTCGATTGACTGGAGAGTGATCACGTGAGATGGCTTTGAACCACGGCTAGCTGAAGAAGAGTCTCTTCTTGGACGCATCCAAGACAGAACTGAGCCCATCTTTTTCTGGTTCTTCCCTTCTCTTCTGACCTAGTGTTACAGCTTTCTTTTCTGGATTAAACGATCTTCCTGTCAGGGATTTTAGTTTACATCATATAAACACAAAGCTCTCGAAGTTCAAATGAACAATAATTAGATTAATAATCAAAACAAAATTTTGGGAAATGAAAAGAAAATAAATCAGAAATCCCCTAAAACTGCATATATGTATATGAATACAAACTGCAAATTATATGGAGAAAAATCTTGAAAGTCTCAACAGGTTCTGCAGTAGAAAGCCTTGCAAGTAGAGGAGTTTTGACAGCCCCTGAATTGTAACTCTTCCTTTAAGAAGGATTTCATTTGCATGATAACGGTGGAGAGCGCACTAGGCATCTAGGCAATGTTGGAATATGATTCCATTCTTGGACGAGGTTCTGTAGTCTCCTTGTTAGTTAATTAAAGGATTGAGAATCTTTCTTTACAACTCAATCCATCTCTTCCATTTAATTGAGTTTGAATTAGTTCTTTTACCAAAAAGAGATTAAAAAAAAAGGTAATTTGGATTGGTTCAAGGGAAAAGTGAAAGTCCAGGCTATAATAGTTTGGTCCCAATCTATATTTGGTTTAATTATAAAACCAGTCTGAATTGGGAAAAACAGGATGAGAACTGATGCAAAAACTAGTTTTTCTTTTTTTGACCTGAAGCCCCTTCTCTCTTTTCTTAGTCTAAAAAAAGGAGATTTGGGACCAAACTTCATTGATTTGATTATAAAACCTGTTTGAACCAGATCAAATTTGATGAAACAAGAACAAACACATCAGAACCAACACAAAATTCGGTATGAACCAAAGTGAACAAACAATTCCAGATTTTCTATACTTATAATTTTAGTCTGAATTGCCAATTGAATTGAACCATCTTCACAGGACAATGTTCTATTTCTAAAACATTAATCCAAAGAGCAATGGCTTTAAAAGCCATTGGCTTAAAGTTAATGATGATTTCCGACTATATGTCTGATTTCATATTAGAATCTAGATATGGTCAAGAACCAATTCTTCTTAAATAATATGGCAATATAAATTTTCAACTTCAAATCTTTTCTTCTTAAATAATATGACAATACAATCGTAAGTTCATATCTTGTACGGCTGCAATGGAAAAAATATACAAATGTAACCTTGCACCATAGTTGTGAAAACGCCTAGGCGATGCCAGGCGATAGACCTGCCTGTAGCCTAGGCGACCGCCTAGGCGATTAGGCGGTCGCCTAGGCAACAATTTTTTCATTTTAAAATAATCAAAATATGTTCATCATCCATTGTAGATGGAAGTACCAAAAAGACCTAAATATTTTGCATTTTAAAAAAGAACAATAAAAACTAATAAAAATACAGGCCCTGTTTCCTTGTTCTCACATAACCACTCAAATTTGCTAGGACAGAGAAAGAGTGAGAGAGAAAGAGAGAGTGAGAGAGGAGAGTCAGTCCAGGCGCTCAGTTCGTTGGATAAGAACTAAGCGACTGGACCGAAGCTCGACGAAGAAGAGAAAAAAAAGAGAGTGAGCGACTGGAGAAGAAGAAGAGAAAGAGAGAGACAGCGACAGAGAAATAGAGAGACAGAGGAGAGGAGAAAAGAGAAAAAGAGAGAGCGAGAGCGAGAAACAGAGACAGAGGAGAAAGAGAGAGTGACAGAGAAATAGAGAGCGAGAGCGAGAAAGTTTCGTTGGAGAAGAAGAAGAGAAAAAAAAATGACACTGACGAAGCTCGACGAAGAAGAAGAGGAGAAGTTGTCGGAAGACATACCTTGCTTGCGGCTTGCGTTGATAAAGCTTGACGAAGACGATGGAGTAGAAGCTCGACGAAGCCTGTTTCTTGCGTGTTGATGAAGCTTGACGAAGACATGCGTCGAGGGAAACACTTTTTTTTTATCTTCATGTTTGCTCGCCCAGGCGAACAGGCGGTCGCCTTCTCGCCCAGGCTATCACCTAGGTAGCCTAGGCACAGGTCGCCTAGGCGACACCACGCCTGGACCTTGTTAGAACGCCTGGTCGCCTAGGCGACCGCCCGCCTTTAATAACTATGCCTTGCACCATGTATCATTGACACTTACTGAGCTTTTGAAATTCGCCAAATCACTGCTCCTTCACGCACATTAATCGGTTAACTAAAAAGACTAATAATATAAGATTCCCTTCCTGGACATGGTTCTCTATTCTCTTTGTTAGTTAATGGTGAAGAGACACAAGGCATCTAAATAATGTTGGAATAAGATTTCATTTTTGCACATGGTTCTCTATTCTCTTTGTTAGTTAATTACAGGATTGAGAATCTTTCTTTCTAACTCAATCCATCTCTTCCACTGAATTGAGTTCTAATTGGTTCTTTTACCAAAAAAAAGAATAAAAAGGGAGTTTAACTTGATTCAAGGGAAAAGTAAAAGTTAAGGCTATAATGGATTGGTCCCAATCTCTCTATTTATTTGATTACAAAACTTGTTTGAACCAGACCAAATCCAATGAAACAATAACAAATAAAGCAGAAATGACACAAAAACTGGGTATGAACTAAATGGAAAGAACAATTCTAGATTTTCTGTACTTTTGGTTTTAGTCCGGATTGCCGATTGAATTGAACCGTCTCTTTACAGGACAAATTCCTATTTCTAAAAAATTAATCCAAAGTGGAATGGCTTCCATTAAAAATTATGAATATTTTGTAATAAGTCTTCTAACTTCTCAAGCATATTTATTTAGAAAAAAAGTTAAGTTCATGGGTCCAAATAAATGGAGGAAATAGGGCAATGGAACGTATGCACATGCTTATATTAACACAATGTATTGAGCAAGCAACAGAAAACATGATGCGCCGATAATATTCAAAACACAGTAACTTTGGAACCAAACAGATAACCTAAAATAACATACACAGATGCACAGACCTAACCTCAGCATTGAAGCATCTCAGCAGGCACTGCTCCCACCACTGGCCGCAAGTTCATGATAATTTCCGATTTATATATCTTTCATGTTAGAATCCAGACATGGTCAAGAATCATTCCTCTAAAATAATAAGACATAAAAATTTTAAACTTCAAATCTTTTCTTTTTAAATGATAAGACAATACAATCTTCAACTTCAAATCTTTTACAGCTGCAATGGAAAAAAAATACAAACGTAATATTGTACCATGTAATACTGACACTTGCTGAGTTTTTCAAATTCGCCAAAACCTGCTCCTTCACCTACACCACTTTATCATCAAAATTTCGCGGAAGCATTAGTTTCTCTCTTTTTTTTAGGTTCTTCTCAACAGAATACAAGATAAAAAGTGGAAACAACATATTTGTAACTCGAATGTGACGAAAGGTGTACTCGTAAAAGAATCAATACCAACTTTTGGAGCTGCCCCAAAAAGGATCGAGCACGGGAGGAATCAAACTGAGCTTTGCATTGGCCGACCAAATTCCGCCTCCTCACCCAACCATTGATTGGATAAAACAACATTAGGCATAGAAGAGGAAACTCTGTAACAGAAAGGCCTGCAGTCATTCAAAGACCTAGAGAGACTCTGTTTCCAGATTCTACAATAAGTTACTCTATCAGAATCAACATCATCGGAATCATCATCTTCTTCGTCGTCTTCTTCATCATCGTCTTCCGTTTCCATATCGACCCGTCTGGGGACATTTGTAGGGAACTTCCGACGTTCGATGAGGCGATCAAGGATCTGATCGACGCTGCGCATGTGGACGTAAAGGGCGGAGATGGCCGTGAGCGAGGCTCCAATTAAAGCAGCCATGGCAAGCCGCATGGACGAGATTGAAGATGAAGAAGAAGAATCGATGAACTCTTGTCGTGTCTGGAACTTTGCTCAACTGAAATGATGGAACCTCCTCTGCGCCGCCACGTTTATATCGCCTTCGCCGACGTATTCGAAGAAACGGGGGGCGCTGTCTTTCAAAACCGAGGAGTCGGATGTGTCTGAAGTCTTAGAAGTCGAGTTCGCATCCTCTGCGATCATCTCCTGCGATCATTTTTCATATTCTTTTATACATTTACATTAAAGAATATGAAATACGATCATTTTTCATATTCTTTTATACATTTACATTAAAGAATATGAAATACACAGCAGTCATGAGATATTACAGGCATCCAACAACGACTGTAGATTCTGCCGCATTTAGGCTATGACAGACGATTTCATCCCATTGGCAACTCATGAGTCATGACCTCGGTTCACATTGCATACGATGTGTCTTTGACGTCTATTGCTGCATGAGGCAGTGCAAAAGACTTCATCCTGTGACTATGGTTTGATATCGTTGCGGCCTTGTTGCACTACAGTAAACCATGTATCTCGATTGAGATACTTTTATTTGTTAAATGCTCCACGTGACAGTATCACACTTAAGTTGCAAGATCCATGATATCTTCTTAGTAACTGGGGATGAAATCTTCTACAATACTTTATTGCATTGATTTTTAGTGTGTTCATGAGATGTTGCCATGTGAAGCATTTCTTAGTTAGTGTTTTTTTAAATGAGTCTTACATGAAATATTTATGACCATGAAAAAAAACACTATCCCACCTCACGACCACGAAAGAAATGCAATAAAACATTGCAAGTGAAGTCATCCGGGTAAACTTAATTTTCTAGTCATCTACTTGGAACCTGCCGATACATGGGATTGTTTAATGTTAAAAGAAACCGATCACATTCCTAGTCTCTTGCTATGATGGATTTGTCCTCTGTTTTCTATGTTCATAAAATATTAAGTGATCAATACAAAAGCATTTTCTTTAGAGCCAAAATTAAAACCATTGGCTGGGATGAAATTTGAATATGTGGGGTCTTCTCCTAACTTAGGCATCCATCCGTGCATTTCACGTTGGCACCATTAAGTGGACTCCAGGTGAAAAGCTCTCGAATGAAATACAAAGACACACGGTCTTCAAAAAAAAGAAATACAAAGACACACAAAAGGCCAACTGTATCAAGCCCAAGACTACCTCAATGAGATACTGGGCAGAATGAAATACAAAGACACGTAACCTAACAAATTGACATATGACAGCTTGATGCGACGTGCAGCATCGGAGGAGATCTTCCGGCAAACCCAGATGCTGTAAGTCTTGACTAACATTTCACATTTGTAAATATGAAAAAAGCTGCATACGTGGGTGTGCCGATTTCAACCCACTTGGGGGGAAACAGAAGTACTGCCATTTGAGATACCAGTGGAAGGAAATCCCATTGTCTTCTAGCAACTTAGAGAGGAAGGCTCCAGGCAAGGTTTCGACTCATATGTAGGTACCATGGTTTTCAGTTTCGGCGGCACGCCATGAATCGATTTTTTTGAAGTGTCGATGCGTTTCGACACAAAAAATCGGTGTTTTAAAAATCGATCGATTTTTTCGGCATGCCGAGCGAAATAGGCCAAAACAAGCAAAAAATTGATTTTTTTAAATTTTCATCAGCAATTTTTGCGGTGCCGCCGAAAAATCGACAGAACCAAAAAAATCACTTTTTTTTCCTAATTTTTTGCGTTTTTTTATTTTTCTGATGTTCGCCGGCACACCGGCGGCGTGCCATTTTTTCCAATGGGCGGCACGCCCATTGGCACCGATATTGCAAACCTTGGTAGGTACCGTTAGGCTCTTCATTAGAAGGTCTCTCAATTTTACCCATGTTTGTTATAAAGAATCTTTCTAGAATTCTTTGTTTGAGTGTTCCTTTCATACAAGATGCCTAACAAAGAAAAGAGAGTAGGCTTGTGACCTTCTGGACTTATGAGTTTTAAATACCCTGCAGGTCCAACTTTCGTGTTAACAAGAAACGCATAAATGGTTCCCTTGCCAGTTGCCATTGCCCACAAGATGGATGATCCAATTCCTCTTTTCCATTCTAATGAGGTAAAAACCCTGTTGAGGTTTCTTGCAATTCAGTCCTACTCTACAGAAATTTTCTTTTTTTAACTTTTGAATCTTGTCACCTGCAAGAGGATGTGGATATGACATGGTCTATCCATCTTTTTCAAGAACATGTGATTCTGGATGAATTGAATGTAAATTAGCAGAGGAATCAATATTTCAGTAACGAAGAAGTTTCTTTTCTGTAGCAATCAAGGACTGATGGAAACCTTTCTTTCAATCATCATAAAAATTAAAAAAGCTGTCAAAAAAATTTTGTTGCAATGTAAAGAGAAATTGACAATTTCTCTTGCTTGATGTGGACATGTCCCAAGTTTTCTGGTTTATCAATCTATCTACCATTCTACCCCACCAGAAAAAAAGAAAAAAGAAAAACTCTTTGCCCTTTTCACAGCTTAAGATAAGGATAGTTAAATAAGTTAAATTTCAATACAAGTCGGCTTAAATTGATATGATCTGTATCTTTCTTCCCTTTTGGCTTGTAGCTAATTAGTCTCCAAAAATACATGCGGTGCAGAACATAGAATAGATAACATATACTGTCTTCTTTGTCATACTCCAATCAGCATTCAATGAATGGTAAATATTTCTCATTAATAAATTATCTTTTTTCTATAGAACATGTTTTTGTTCCCTAATTTGTGAAAGAAAATTACTAGTAACATGACTTATCCTTCATTGAATTGTTCTTTTAAAGCTTCCAGTTAACTATTTGAAAATTATAGTTCCTTTAATCTCTTGATATTGCTTATAGCAGGTAACTTCTGTTCTTTGTTTTTACTCTCTTTTGCCTAAAAGCCGATTCCATCATCACTGGATTCTATTACTTAAATGGGGCCAATTTAGAACTACAAACATATAAACAATCAATTATGAATGACGAGCATAGTTGAAGAAACAAGATCAAAGCTCAACACATTTACAGCCACATAACAAAAAGAGGGTAACTTGATGGGTCTGAAATTCTGAATTGATAAAGAAGACTGAAATCGGGTGTGAATCTGTGACTTCTTCTGGTTAACTTATGTCAATGCTGTCCAGTTGATCATATTATCTCATGCTCATAATTGGCTTCTATCTCTGTCAAGAATACCAAATGATTGACCATACTGCAAGAAAAATGTGATAGGTCTGGGCTTGTGTCGTGGAAGGAAAATTAATAGTCTACTCTGGTTTCACATTTGGTGATATTGTGTGGTAGTCTTTACCTAACACAGTACCATAGCTCTGCAACTTTTTGTGCTAGTTCATGGCCAACTAGAAATTATATCAATTTGGCAGTTTAACCCAACTGGTATACTTTTTTTATTTGATTTAGATTATATCAATTTGGCAATTTAACCCAACTGGTATACCTTTTTTGTTTGATTTAGATGACTCATGCGCACATTGATATGGAAAGGTTTGGTGTGAAAATCAACATGCTTGACCAAACAGCCTGGGTGTGAATAGATTATGACAATAAACGTAACTTCTCAATTAATGCTTGAGGTTATTTGTTGGGTGTGACTGCTGCCGGCCATTGAAATGTATTATTCACTGAACAATCTGCAGCAATGGAAGGGCATGGTATTGAAGAGGTAAGGATTGAGGTGATAACCCATGGAAGCTTAAGGAAAATTCCCCCCATGGAAGCTTAAGGATTGAGGGACCAATCCATTATAGCCTTAACTTTTACTTTTCCCTTGAATCAAGTTAAACTCCCTTTTTATTCTTTTTTTTGGTAAAAGAACCAATTAGAACTCAATTCAGTGGAAGAGATGGATTGAGTTAGAAAGAAAGATTCTCAATCCTGTAATTAACTAACAAAGAGAATAGAGAACCATGTGCAAAAATGAAATCTTATTCCAACATTATTTAGATGCCTTGTGTCTCTTCACCATTAACTAACAAAGAGAATAGAGAACCATGTCCAGGAAGGGAATCTTATATCATTAGTCTTTTTAGTTAACCGATTGATGTGCGTGAAGGAGCAGTGATTTGGCGAATTTCAAAAGCTCAGTAAGTGTCAATGATACACGGTGCAAGGTTACATTTGTATATTTTTTCCATTGCAGCCGCACAAGATATGAACTTAAGATTTTATTGTCATATTATTTAAGAAGAAAAGATTTGAAGTTGAAAATTTATATTGCCATATTATTTAAGAAGAATTGGTTATTGACCATATCTAGATTCTAATATGAAATCAGACATATAGTCGGAAATCATCATTAACTTTAAGGCAATGGCTTTTAAAGCCATTGCTCTTTGGATTAATGTTTTAGAAATAGAACATTGTCCTGTGAAGACGGTTCAATTCAATTGGCAATTCAGACTAAAATTATAAGTATAGAAAATCTGGAATTGTTTGTTCACTTTGGTTCATACCGAATTTTGTGTTGTTTCTGATGTGTTTGTTCTTGTTTCATCAAATTTGATCTGGTTCAAACAGGTTTTATAATCAAATCAATGAAGTTTGGTCCCAAATCTCCTTTTTTTTTAGATGAAGAAAAGAGAGAAGGGGCTTCAGGTCAAAAAGAAAAACTAGTTTTTGCATCAGTTCTCATCCTGTTTTTCCCAATTCAGACTGGTTTTATAATTAAACCAAATATAGATTGGGACCAAACTATTATAGCCTGGACTTTCACTTTTCCTTCGAACCAATCCAAACTCCCTTTTTTTTTTAATCTCTTTTTGGTAAAAGAACCAATTCAAACTCAATTCAATGGAAGAGATGGATTGAGTTGTAAAGAAAGATTCTCAATCCTTTATTTAACTAACAAGGAGACTACAGAACCATGTCCAAGAATGGAATCATACTCCAACATTGTCTAGATGCCTTGTGCACTCTCCACCGTTATCATGCAAATGAAATCCTTTCTAAAGGAAGAGTTACAATTCAGGGGCTGTCAAAACTCCTCTACTTGCAGGGCTTTCTACTGCAGAACCTGTTGAGACTTTCAAGATTTTTCTCCATATAATTCGCAGTTTGTATTCATATACATATATGCAGTTTTAGGGGATTTCTGATTTATTTTCTTTTCATTTCCCAAAATTTTGTTTGATTATTAATCTAATTATTGTTCATTTGAACTTCGAGAGCTTTGTGTTTATATGATATAAACTAAAATCCCTGACAGGAAGATCATTTAATCCAGAAAAGAAAGCTGTAACACTAGGTCAAAAGAGAAGGGAAGAACCAGAAAAAGATGGGCTCAGTTCTGTCTTGGTTGCGTCCAAGAAGAGACTCTTCTTCAGCTAGCCGTGGTTCGTCAAAGCCATCTCACGTGATCACTCTCCAGTCAATCGAACAATGGAACAAACTCTTGGAGGCCCCGGTAACAGATCTTTCTACGTGAGTTTGATTACAAGCTTTCTGCATATATATATTTTTTCTCTTGCTTTAAGTTGGATATTTCTTTTTGTTCTTGTTTGTGTCCTCGAAGATGGTGATCGATTTCAGTTCTTCATGGTGCGGACCATGTAATTTCATGGAGCCAATCCTCGAGGACTTTGCTGCCAAATTCACAGACGTAAAGTTCGTCAAGATCGACTTGGATAAGTTCCGGGTACTTTCTCTTCCTCTCCCCTCACCCATAGCCACAAGAATGGATTAATTTTATCCGTTCTGCTCTGATTTCTCTTTGATTATCTAATCCGGAAGAGAACGACTCACGTATATTGATTTAAGGTTCAGACAAGTATATCATAGTGTGAAAAACATGAACAGGGGCTGGGGCAGGAATTTGGGGTGTCGGCAGTGCCGACGTTCCTGCTGATGAAACAAGGGAAGCGTGTTGATGAGGTGCTGGGGGCCAAGGCGGATGAGCTTAAGAACATGATCGAGAAGCACAGGGGTGGTGGTCTTGGGGTAGAAGACGAAGCTGGATAACTTCAAGAATCGTAACAATCATCTTCGTCGTTATCAAAATATAACTTTTACAGCCATTGTATGTACAACAGACCTGTGATTGCACGTTGAATTAAAAAACCCAAAAAGATCTGTTACCAGTTGGGTCGGTCCTTTGATTTCAGAATGTCAAAAGTGTGGTTCGCTACTTTTTCTGTGCTTTTGAACTGATCCTATTAGTAATCCCCATCCCAAGTTTTTAAAATTGAGTTTTTATTGTCAGTATTTTAGCTTTGGATGATTCGAATACTTCGAGGCAGGCAAGTTTCTAGTTCAGTAGTTAGACCGCGTGATGTGATTTGGGAATTTTGGAAGGGAACCGGCACAGTACCCAAGCATCGGAGGGTACAACTTTTAACATGGGAAGATACAACCCTAATCATCAGAGAATATAACCCCAAAGTATTGAGGATGTACTCACAAATGTTGGAGGGTACAAAACTGAACAACAGAAGGAACAAGCCTAATCATCTGAGGCCTGAGGGTATTACCCTAAACATCAAGCAGTACAACTCTTAAGTCTTAACTTCGGAAGATATAATCCAGTTTTGAATCCCATAATAAATCCAAAATCTGATTAAATAGGTTTATTTTTGCCAGAAGCCTCTTGAATAGCTCACTGATTCAATTAAAATTTCTTAAATTACTTAATCACCATTCAAAAATTACAAATATATATATATATATATATATATATATATATATATATATATATATATATATACATCTTAATCGTCATCAAGTCAAATCCAATTATAAAAAGGATCAAGCGGTACGTTTGGATGACAAAAATACAAATATATATCCGAATTGCAATGTATATGAATTATAAATCTTAGGATTTTTGGATTCCTATATATTGAAATTCTATCATTTGGTTGGCATCATGGAATTTAAAATTTTTTCCTTTATATCTTACATCATGCTCACATATTTCAAAACATATATAATTAGACCTAATTTTGTCTTGGTTTTATTTATTTCTTATCTTTAGATCTTCTTTCAATTAGATTTTCTATCTCTACGATTTTCTCACTTTATTTTCAGATCTAAATCCAATCAACGGAAATTTCTCGAAAAGAATTGGTCATATAACCAATCCATTAACAGTCGTGATAGGGCAAATGAGGGTAGAAATCAGAAGTCTATACACTGCTGAAGTGCCTCATGGCTTTGGCCTAGGGGTTTTTTACCTGAAAAAAAAGGAATTCAGAAGTCTATAATAACTTCTGCTAATGATTTTTATTTTTCCTTATGAATTTGAGATTTCAGAAAACACTTTTATAATTATTATTCTTTTTTTGGTTAAACCCCAAGAAAATGTAAAGCTGAGTTATTTATGATTATGAACCACTCAATAAATTACAAATATCAAATCTTCAACGGCATACTGTTAAAAAGTTCCTAATATATAGACATAAAGATACTCTTATCAAAGAAAAGAAAACTTATACAGACATAAGACCCCCAGGGCACATTCATTCCCATCTGGCATTTTTCATTCTCCCAGTGTAAGTACTAATTAAGACAAAAGAAGAAAGATGTAAAAGAGGAGGCATACTGCGAAAATTGAAAGCATAGAGCACGCAACAAATAAATGGAGGTGCCTACGTATGAAGGATCTGTGGTCTCGATATGAATTGATGATCGGATCACTGCCATTATAACCACTCGTGGATATAGCTTGAAGCACGCATCGATGATCTCTCTCAGACAGTGTACGATTGCTGAATTGTGTCAATGTCAAGACCCTTCAATCTCACCACTGATTCAACATGACCCTTTAGCGTGTTAAGTTCCCGTAGCCTGCAATGAAAGCCAAAATAATATGAGTGTCCATTTTATTTAATTGAACCATCAATTTCCAACCAGATATTTGAGCATCTCTATAGAAGATAGGGAAAAGCTTTCAGGACCAAGGTGATCATGAACCCATCAAGATCATCCAGTGAAATGGTCATGGGAGAATCTAGCAACATTCTTTGTGCAGTTTAACCAAAGACATGGAAATGATGAAAAGCAAAGAAAAGAAAATCCTTTGATACAGTAAGAAATTTTCGCACAAAATATTTTACTAATAAAAGTTACTAGAATCTAGAGTTCTTGTTTATATTCTATAATTTTTTGAAGGGTTGGTTCGTAAAAATTTTGTAAGGATCCTCTTTCGCTTTCATAGTTGCTAAAGATCTGGGCCACAGGGCCAGTGGTCTGTTTGTCCTTTTCCATTTAATTGGATTGTCAAGGATTGAAATAATTCCTTGGTTCCTAGCAGCACAGTTAAATAATAAATTCTTGCATTAAACAGACGGCCAGGAATACAAATTGCATATTATAGGACAAAGGCACACACCCCACAACAATCACATAAAGTCAAGAGCAAACCATTTCCTTATCTATTCACTCTATGCATTCCTCTCTTTCTCAATTTAACCCGATGTCATTTCATTTAGTTTACCACTCAGATGAAACTAAAACCCAATTGTGTTGGTAGCACAATCCTCAATGGGATCCCACTGATGGTGGATCCTGCTAATTCCTCCATAAGCACAATATATGGCTGTGTTGATCATGCAAGGATTCATATCAATGATTTTTGCAATAACATAAATCAGAAATGACCATTTTCAGACCTAATATATGGATAACTTTACCAATTAATTATGAGCAAATAAGACATTTATTGCATAGACAAGAATAAAATTGTTTTTAGTGGCAACATGAAACAAGCTGTAGTCATAATAAACGTCTACCTTGCAATCTCAGCTCGCCGTTTGGCCTCTTCAGCCATCTGATTAAGATCTGTGAAACTTGTACGCTCACCGAACATCTTGGTGTCAGGTGGGTGCAGGCCGTGGAGAGTTCTTTGAGCATGTGCCCACTTAAGTTCACGAGCTTCCTTTCCGAAATCTTTTTGCCTTGTAAATGCAATCTGCAAAACAGAGATGTCCATCAAAAAGAGCTGGCAAGGAACCACAGAATAAAAAAGTACTTTGCAAACAATTCTGTTCATACTCTTTGCTCGATGACAAGGTCCCAAGCCCTCCCGCTAATAGCATATCGGATGCAGAACTTAATGAAATCAAGTGGGAAGTAGAAGATGAGGTTATAAAGCCAAACCACACCAGCCCATCCCCATCCAATTCCTTCAATAGCCGTAAAGCTCCAGTTTGCATAAACTGCAATTAATGTGGCTATCTGCCCATAATAAACAAAAAAGGGATTGAGGGTGTCTTCCCAATTAAGAAACTTCAATGAAATGAAATGAGAAGTTTTCTCACCAGCTGAGCAACAATGAAAGCTGACACAAGCAACAAACCAGGGCGCTCAATATAAGACCAACCCCGAGCTCGTGTCACAAATATCAGGGCTTGGCTGATAGTGCTCACTTGTAGGTATATTGCTGATGCAAGTTTTTTGTAGTCATCTTGATCCTTCTGATGAAGGCTTGTAACTCCAAATGTTCGCTGAGAGAATAAAAAAAATAGTAAATGCAAAACCAGGCAAACAATTTCAAGGAAAAGTAAACAAAGCACAGAATTTATAAGGGCATAGTTATCTATATCAGAAACATGCATGTATTCTATACAAACACACATGGCCAGAACAATATAAGGTCCATAATATCCATGCATCAAACAATTACAAAACTGTTTTCCTTGTCAATACATGGAATGAATCCAATACACATATATGATATTATGATATACTCTTCCCTCCCACCCTTCCTCCCTCCCTCCCTCCCTCTCTAATTCTTTTTCCTTTTCTAGGCGTCTTTAAGAAAAAATAGATGGGTTTAGTCAGAACATAACAAACAACCATCATAAGCACAGAAAAATATAAGAAAATATTCCATTTGGCCACAAAACAACCAGAAGTGTCAGCAATGTTCACTACACTACCACAGACTACAAATTCTATGTTGAAGAGATGTTCTTTTACCGGGAAGAAGTCTGTCTTGTAGGCAGCCCAAAAGAAAATAACAGTCATCATTGCCAAATAACTACCCAGAATTATGCCAGTTGTAAAGATCTCAGATAGTTTCCAGCTGTCGGGAAGAGGAGATGGTTTCACCCTATCTTTTGAAATTGTCATTATTGTACCTGACATGAAATGGAGAATTAGCAAGTTGTCAACAAATAAAAGCATATTGTATTAAATTTAAACAACAGAAATAAATGGCATAGTAAACTGGTGCAGACAAGCAATGCGGAGGTCATATTTGGTAATCAATTAGTAAATAAGTAACAGAACCACATGGATTCCGGCAAAACAAAAGAAAAAAAATCAATGCATGTTTTTTGAGATGAGGAAAAAGAACAAACCATCATTGAGGATTGCAATGATTAGCACCATGAAAGGCGGAAAGTCAAATTTCCATATCAGGGCAAGAAGCATGAAACCAAGCTGTCACAATGAAAATCAAGTGGTAGCAGGTGAAAGAAATTAAGCATACTGAACCAAGCTAAATTCAAGGTTAGATAAGAGATGCAAGTATAAAAGTAATGACTTAATACTATGTAACAAACAACAAAAGCAACGGTCAGATAACTTACCACAATACGGATTGTAATAGAAACTGCATATATCTGTAGAAAGAAAAATCATAATTTTAATTTAGTACTAATTGAGACCCACAACTATGAAAAGCTCACACAAAACAGAAGACTTTCTTTTGTAATAATAATATCAATACTACTGATGATGATAATAATTAACTGCTCAAACAATAGTTTAACCATTAGCGTCACACTATATTGCTTCAAAATCGAAACCAAGCCTTACTGTGTAATTTTTCATCCTCTGAAAGATTGCTCGGCTCGTTAACACAGCACTAATGATGACACTAAGGCCAGGCTCCGTCAAGACAATATCAGAAGCACTACGGGCTGCATCAGTTGCATCAGCAACAGCTATCCCAATGTCAGCCTTCTTAAGAGCAGGGGCATCATTAACTCCATCACCAGTCATACCACATATGTGTTTCCTAGCTTGCAAACGTTTTACAATTTCATACTTGTGCTCTGAACCAACAGATGTAGCAAGGGAGCCAAATATAAGTACGGGCAAAAAAGAGCAACATTTCAAAATAAATAATCAACAGTTTCCCTTTATGCATACATTAATAAGATTATAAATAAATCGAAAAGGGCCTACCAGGGAAAACACCAGCAAAACCATCCGCTTTCTCTATCAGCTCGTCAATTGGCAAAGCAACAATTGATTCATCCTTGTTCTGTCCCAGCAAAGAAGATGAAGGATACATGTTGGTTCCCATTCCCAGACGTCGTCCTGTTTCTTTTCCAATTGCCAGTTGATCACCTGGCACAATTCAAAGGGGTCAAACAAATTCATCAGACTACTAAATAAATAAACAAATAAAAACCACTACTATTACTTTTTCCATGTGCAGTGGTAGAACAAGTTCATCACACTACTAAAAAAATAACTAAAATAAATGCCATATACACCACCCCAAAAACCAACACTACTGCTGCTATAGTAATGTGCAAGGACAACATGGCTGATACAAACTGTCCATACAGGTGCAAAGTAGCTATATTGCCTAAAATCTCCCCAAACAAAGTGTTCAGAGCCTTATCATTCTTTTGAACTCATAATTTAAACAAGACCACAAAACATGTATAATATAAGAATTAAGTACAACATAATATCCAATCAAAGTCAAATAATTAAAAGAGACCAAGAATGATAGCCAATATTTTGATAATATCATGCACATATGGGGGACTCTACCAATACTTCCTTTCAATGAAGTCTTTTTATAACTTTCTCAATTCACCATAACTTTTTTCTACAGAATCATACGGGATCAACAGCCAACAGTTAGTAGTTGAAAAACATGCCAGAATGTAATGTTATTCCTTTTAACATTCACATATTTAACTCTCAATATGCTGGCCTTAAAAAAAAGGCAAGGCATTTAACCTCTAGCATGCTTAGATTGAATATCTAAGGGACAACCCATTAAACATACAGGCATGGTTAATGTTGAACGAACAATTTGGTCGAAGAGGCCATACTAAATAGATGCATGATTGTACCATAAGCTGATTCAAATTCAGACAATATAAGCAAATCATGGCTTCTGACTGCTAAGGATAGTATAATAAAACAGACACCTACCAGTAATCATTTTGACATTCACTCCAAGATTCAAAGCCCTCCTTATTGTCTCTGCACTATCATGTCGAGGTGGGTCAAAAAGAGGCAAGAGACCAATGAACTGCCACGGACCTCCAGGACTTTCTTTTCTTCCATCTGGGACTTCCTGGACAACAATATAGAATTCAATTAACTATGCCAAAGATAATACAAAGTAGTAACGAATGTCTAAAAGAATCAGCAAACCTGGTATGCTACAGCAAGTGATCGTAATCCTCGCTCTGCAAATTTATCAATTACAGCATGAACTCTACGCTCGATGTCTGACTTGTTGTGCACAAGATTCAGAATCTAGGAATCATAACACAACAATAATTATGATAAACAAAAAAAAGTCAGAAGCTGCCAAAATGCATATTGGAGATCATGACGACACCTGCTCTGGCGCACCCTTGCTGACCCGGTGCATTTTCCCTTCATTGTCTATGTATGTCAGAGCCGTTCGCTTATCGGTTGGGTTAAACGGAAGAAAGTGAATCTCTTGAATTCCAGCCCGTGCCTTTTAGAAGTAAACAAAGTAACATGGAAATGATATAACAGATAGGAATCACTAAGTAAATTTATACCAATATAATCATAATGCAAAATCAATTTACCTCCTTAGGATCAGCAAGCATTCCAACTATAGCAGCATCTATTGCATCTTGATTTTCCAGTCGAGAAGCTCGGGCTGCCATCAGAACAATGGTATCTGGATCAACTCCTTTAGTGAAGACCTAAGGAGAATTCAGGCAATGGGTTAGAAAAGATCTACATTATGCAAATGGTAAGAAATTCACAAGCGATATGCAGCATCAAACCTCAACAAGATTCTTGTCAACTGAAAGCTTATTCAAAGTCAGAGTTCCAGTTTTGTCACTGCAAAGCACATCCATGCCTGCCATTTCTTCTATTGCTGTCATTCTTTTTGTGATAGCTCCCTGAAAATATTAATAAATACGGCCTTATATATGTATCAGTTCTTAAAAAGATAAACAATTAAAATAACATCTGAAGAAAATCCACCCTGGGCAACCTGCTGAGAGAGCCGATGGGAACCAATTGCCATTGTCACGGACAACACTGTAGGCATGGCAATAGGAATTCCTCCAATGAGTAGCACCAAAAGATTGTCAATTCCTGGACGATATTTTCGGTCCTGAATTGGGTACATGACGATAATCTCTACGATCATCCCCACAGCAATAGAACATATACAGAAGTTCCCAATAGCAGTCAAGACCTATGAGCAGTGAGAAAAGATCCGAGTAAAACATACTAAAATTTAAACATTAATAAAATAGTATTGGGTAAAGAAAATTTGTGGTGAATCCTCAACATAAATAGCTGCTTCTTCTTTCCCTCACCTTCTGAAAGTGACCCACTTGGTTTGTGGAGTCCACGAGATGAGCAGCCTTTCCGAAGAATGTGTGAACACCAGTAGCGATGACCACTGCTTCAATTTCTCCCTGTTTGCATGTAGAACCGGAGTAAACACCATCCCCAGGGCCTTTTGTTACCGGAAGGGATTCACCTGTGAGTGCAGACTGGAAAACCGAAAATAAGACCAAATTCAATAAGACAACTTATAAAGACTGAAGCAACTTTCAGACAGCAGGGAAAGAAGAAAAATAATTGCAGAAGCACCTGGTCGATTTTCAATGGATCTCCATCAAGGAGCCGAGAATCTGCCGGAATTATATCCCCAAGCTTAATACTGACGATGTCACCAGGGACAAGAATGGAAGCCTCTTCCTCATTCCATCTTCCGTCCCGAAGGACCTGTATTTTATTTTATAAATTTACTTATATTCATTCACAGGGGATTCCAACTTAGGAACAGGCATGTATCAATTCTGTCACGAACGTAGTTACAAATTCGAAAACCCGAAAACAAAAATTTAACAACGCCAAACAATTAATCGTCAAAACGAAGCCAAATATTAGAATGAACTTCCAAAACATGGGATACATGTGAGCTTCCACTGATACCTTAGCTTTAGGGGCAAGACGGGCCATGAGAGCAGCAGCCGCGTTACCAGCATTATTCTCCTCAATGAAACTGATAGTTGAGTTAATTATAAGCAAAGTAATGATTCCGACAAAGTCCTGCCAGTCCGGAGGCTTTCCCTGCAGAACAAGAAGGTAATTGAAGTTTCAGAGAAGAAATATTGAGGAACATTAAACAAAACAAAAAAAAACCCTTAAATAGACCAATAGACAAGACAAAAGAAGACTTAAGAACAGGAAACCAGTCCTCACTCCTCCATTGGCAAGGGCGATAGCCATGATCGCGGCGGCTTCCATAACCCATGACAAAGGATTCCACATAAACCCCAAGAACTTCAAGAACTTGCTTTCCTGGAACACCGAAAGTCCAAAGATAACACAAAATAATAGCAATGTTTACTTACAGTGACGCAAAAGAAAAATTAGTGAGACGAAGATAAAGGAAAAGGGAAGAGCGCAGAGACGCAAAACAACCTTCTTCTCCTCAAGCTTGTTATGCCCAAAAATGGATAATCTCTCCTGAGCAGCCTCACTTGTGAGCCCTTCTTTACTACATCTCAAATTCTCAAAAACTTCCTCAATCGGAATGTTTTCCTGCACTCACAAGTTCAAATCCATCACTAAACCGTATAAAAACTGTCAAATAACAAACCAAAACCCTCAAAACAAAGATTCTCAGTTCAGATCCGGTACCAAATCCACAGCCTCCTTCAAGACAGCCTCCAAAACTTCAGCCTTCTCTCCCATCTTGTCCCTTTCGCTCTAAACAACCTAATAAGATATCAGCAAAAATCCGCCATTAAAATACCACGACCCCAGAAAAAATTCAGAGAGCGCGAACGACTGGAGGAACCGTAACCGTAAACTGATCAGTCCTCACAGAAGCCTGAATTTAAAGATCAAATCGGAGTTAACAGTTGAGTGGTGGTTCTTTATCCTTCTTTCTCTCCCCTCTCCGCTTTAATTGTGTTAGGGCACAGCAACCATCCACTCCTCGCCCGGATCAACAGCACCCCAGTAGAATATGTACTTGGCGGGTACAATCCGCATTATTTTAAATCCTCCGTCATTTTCACTTTTGCAGGCCCCATCCACTCATCAACCGCACCAGATTCAAAGCTCCCCCCTGTGGCTTTGGAAGATTATACACGTGGCAAATTATTCACAACCCCGAGTATTCTTCGGCGAGGTCCCTTAATTCACCAACTTTGAAAGCGCTGCTCGGTGACTGTTGACATCTAATTTCCGTCTAGGGGACGGAAGCATTTGCCAGATGGCAAACGGGAGTGGGGCCAACAAGACCCAGACGTGAACTTCTGGGGAGGGAAATAGAAAAGGATAACGTCGCTTCTGAAATGATTCAACCTTGGCAGCGTTAAAGAGTCATTGGTGATGACCAACTCGCCCGTAAGGTGAGTCATGATTTCTACGTAATTTTTCCACTTCCTTGGTCTTCAGACACCTCACTGTGCTGTTGATTTCTCGTCAGATGCTGTCATGTGGAACATCACAATGTCAGTGTTATTTCATTACAATAAATAGTTCAAGTAGAGTCGACATGAAAAAACAAATGCTGCACATGGCAACATCTCACGGCTAAAACAGAGGCAATTCTAATAAACATACCAAAAGATTTCAACCAAGAAAGTGAAAAAGGGAGATGACATCACATGTAATGTTTGTTAGCATTGCTTATTACCATTGATGTGAGATGGTGGCATGTGGAGCATTTCACGACGAGTATTTTTTAAGTATTGTAAGTGTTTTTCAAGGGGTCCACATGAGAAAACACAGGCCGTGAGATGGGGCAAAATCTCACTCCAGTAGCAGTAATCAATGCAAGTAATTTCATTTCGCGTTTTTAGTTTCTATTGCTAACCTTTGAACAGTTTTTTTTTAATCAAATCTGCAAGAACATTTCGCTAGTTATATTCCAATCAGAGCGTTATGGCATGTGCAAGTGTCCTTACATAGGTTCTTAAGCCTGGGCAGTAGATCTTGCTATAACAGTGCATCTTCACGTTTAGTCTCATGGATACTGAGAGGCTTGATGTGTTTGCTCTTTCTTTCTTCAACTGCCAGCCCTAATCCCACCTATAAGCCTTGAATTCATCCCATTTGGTTAGACAGAATGCTGATTCTTTGAGCATCTGCTAAAAATGATCAGTCTCGTATTGATTATCATCAATTAATGTGTTTGATGGATAGCCATTAGCCAGTTTAATTCAATTTAAGCAAACAGGATTCCATAATCAGGGGCTATGGCATGCCTTATAAAGAATAACTTGCTTAATATATTCAAAAATTGTTAGATAGTCTAACATTGCTTTTGCATCAAATACAAACCCCCCTTCAGTGAAACTTCAATCAAAACAGCCTGATTGATTTGAATGCATTTCAGGTAGGTAAGGTTAGTCAGGACATAACCAGAAGCAGTGCAAGGAATAGTTACATCAGCCTACTAGCTTGAACTACTCTTCCTGGCATCAACTGAGGAAAATCTCTATATACCCTCTGTGATCTTATAGTGGGTGGGTCATGGATGCCTTTCACAAACCTTAAAAAAATAAAAAGCTGTCAAGGAAGACAGATCTGATTATCCCAAAATAGGAAAAAAAAGGGTTGAATATTAAGCAAATCAAAACATGATCTAATCAAGATATCTTTTCCTTCTAACAAAAGCCAAATATTTCTTTTCATCCCACCTTCTTCTGTCACAGGTCTTTATTCTTCTCTCTCTCTCTCTCTCTTTGAAATTTCAATGGGGATATTTAGGTTGAAGATAGATGAGAAGTTGATTACCAACTACAGAGAATCACCAAACTCTCCCCAAGTCCCAAAAGAAAGGAAGAAAAAGAAAGGCTAATCTTCCATGGTCCATTCCATATCATGGATTGCTTTGATCAATCGAATACGTAAATAATTTCGTGCCACAGTTTGATCGAATCCCCATGAATTGCTCCTTCCACAAAGCTAAAAGGGAAAGGCTTTGATGGCATCTTTCATGGTACTTATCTAGAAGCCTTTTGTTTTGTCTGTACTAAAACTACCTTTTTTGTGGCAAAAGTTATCCTTTCATTTAAAGCACCATCTAATCGTTGGGATTCCTTTCCAGATCATTTATTTATGAGATCCATGTGAACATAATGGTTGATGTAAAACTTTTATTATCAAAATAGGGTACATTAATATGAAAGCTTATTAGTAAACTTAATGCATTTCAATATTATATATATTACCCTCTTTCATGAATTAATATTTGATCATTTCTAGCTTTTATGTAAATGTGTTTGGTGGACTAAAATTTGGAAAATCAACATGACCTCTTGTGTTTGGTGTTGGATTACATGCCAAGTCATGGACTATTAGATCAAATTATGATCTCCAATATTAGAGCCTTTTTATTATATTTTATAAAATATGATTAAAATCTATTACTATTATAAAGCCAACCGTCGCTTTTCTAGTTAACGTTTGATACCCAAATTGCCCCACAAATTTTATATATTCACTTTTATATCCCCTTAACTAACTTACACCTATATCACTATTTCATATTATCCAAAATGTCATTTATTTTTAATTTTATTTACTTTTATATCCTTACACGTATAACTACTTCTATTATCCAAAATATCCTTCAATTTATTTATTTATTTTATCTCCCAATTAATTACATAAACTTATTTAATTCTTTTGCTATGTGCATAGCACGTGCAACCTATATATCTATTTATATTTATACTATATATAACGAGAATAGGCTCTTGGGAAGCATGCTAACAACTATGCACAATTTCTCAAAAAACCCTTACTGTTAGTTGTTAATGCATCACTAATACATGGTTAAAATAGTCAAAATTATGTCTATTTGTTTAAAATCTGGACAATTACAACACTATTTCCTTGCTTTACGTGCAGTGCTGCACGTGCACCCCACTAATATACGAAGCTGGATCACACGCAAAAGGTCGGTATGACTCCTTCAATGCATAATGCATGTCCCTTTAAAGGGTTTCTCAAATCAAATCCAAATGACAAGTGTCAATCCAAATAACTACGAAACTAGAGATTGTGACAGGAGGGATTGTTAATCTTAGTGCTCCCCCATACTTCTCCAACCGTGAATACCACTCTCTCTCGTCATGTCTTCCATTAAGTTTTTACATTAATTAACATTATTTCTTTATAACTCCTAACTATTCTAAATTTAGAACTGGAAAGGTAGAAGGATTGGGAAAGAAAACCCTTTTAGGGGGATTGCATGAAAGAAGAAAGCAATCTTTTTGGACGGTGCTTTGTCAAAAGACTCCAATAAAGAAGAACTCCATGCAGGCCTTTGGACCACTTTATCTGAAACGATTCGGAGGACAAATGTCTATCATCTCTCATCTGGTATGGATCATTATATATTATAAACCACCCAGAAGATCTGAGAACAGACAACAAACGTGTAGGGATTAAAGTGTTTGTAGAAATTTGTGACGGCGGACCCATCCGAATCTGCTTTGCTAAGGATTAGACGAGAGTGGTCCTTTCATTTGAAATAGACGAGAGTGGTCCTTTCATTTGAATATTTGATCAAGGTGACATGATTTTTAAATTATTTCCTATTTATTGATTTTGTTGACCAGAGTGGAGAATTTGACGAATCTTACGGCTAAAATTATCGATCTTTTGCTGAGAATTGAACAAAAGTCAAAAAAATCAGGCCGGACGAACTTACAGTTACCCATGTGGTGGGTCTCACCCCTTCACGTGCACTGAATTCATAGCCTGTTGCATGATATGATGTATCTACTTAGATAGGGGCATTCAGCACGTGAAAGACCTTGATATTGGGGTACAGAAGTCTGGCTGCTTCAATGGCATGGCTTTTGGGTCAATCTGGTAAACCTCCCTTAATACGTCCCTAATAGTTAGGGTTGGGTTTAAATTATGGTTTTGGCGCATAATAATTCAAGTCAGAGAGTGATTTATTCAAATATATATCTTTCACCGTATATCTTAAATTGTTGGATTGATAATGATATTGGTCTAGGTCGACCTTGATGTACTATAAAATGTAAAAATAAATAAATGTTTTAAAACAGAATCAACATTATTATAATAAACTAGTTCCCATCAAAGCTTAATTCAAGATTCAAGTCATGTTTAGATTTAACAAGAGTTTTACACTGGCCGCTAACCTGATGCAATTATTTTCCTTTAAAACGAAATATATAAATTAATAATATATTAATTTATAAAATATATATTTATATATTTGGTCCACATGAGTAAATTAATATTTTAATGGATTAAGGTTAGGTTCGGGGTAGGTTCAGGCAGGTTGAGCTAAACTTTAACCTGCCCCTAACAGGCCAAACCCTTAACCAAATTGCAAGGCGATAGCCATCCCTTGCAAAACTTTACGAAAGAACGTTTGCAAAGGCTGCATAACTGTGGTAGCAATTTGACCACCCAGGAAGGCCTCTTCCTCTTATAGCGGGGTGAACATATATAGATAAAAAGATTAGGATATGTAAGGGATAAGAAATTATTAGAGAGTATTTTTTTGGAAAGTAAAAATGTAAATGACAAAATTAACCATGTAAATATATAAGACCAAGTAACGTTAGATGGTTATTTCGGATATATAATATGGCACATTTTCCAAGGAGACTGTTCGTGCTATATTTTCCTCCAGAAAGATTGTTAATTGCGTGCGATGCCCGGTTCTGGTTGTCTAGATAGTTAAAAATTCCACACAAAATAAAAATAAAAAATGTCTAGAGTTCGGAGACCGCTGTTAAATGATAGAGAGGAGAAAAACCACACGCCAAACCCCAGAAGATCTTCGAAGATTTAAAAAAAAAAAAAAAACTGGTTTTGAGATAATTCTACTAAAATAAAGACCAGAGAATTGTGGACTTGATATTCTTGTCGTGGTATTCAACTCCTTGCAACCCGTTGGTAAGAAAGTCACCGCAGAGTGCAAAGACGACAACTGGATTGCTACAACTGGATTGCTACCTATTATACGAGGATTGTTTTGCGAAACTCTCCTCCACATACTTACAGTGTCTGTCACCCACACTGTCCTCTTTTAACATTATCAGATATAAGATACTTGTTCTTGGATTTTTTTGGGTAGGCGATACTTGTTCTTGGATGATGACACTTCACTGAGATGCTATAATTTTAGTTTGACCAACATAGGTTCACGCTGGCTTTATCATGTAGGCCTGGGGATACTCATAACTCCACTTTGCAAGGGGTTTCATGCAAGCCACTCATCTAACAGATCATTGTCAACTTCAACCATTACAAATCAACTAAAACACGGAACATCCACCCAGAAAAAACAAAAAGGAAAAGAAAACGAGGAATGCTGCTACGAAGTTTTCTTAATTTTTCATTTATTTCCTAAAAAGAATTGCTCAAGCGAATAACGGTTACATAATTCCTGTGACCATTATTCCATACATGGCAAGAAACAACAAAAGAATGAGAAGGGAAAGGGTGGAAACAGAAGAGCCAAAAAGAAATGCAACTAGTTACTTCCCATTGGCGTTTGAGTGCTTATGGAAAGGCCAAAGATTCATGAAGCGCTCAAGCATTGCACTTTTGGAGAAATAACCTGAGAATCCCTGGGGGGTTGACGGGGGTGGGAAATCCTCTGGTGGCATGGCAAATGGGTGAAGCATTTTTTCCACTTTCTCCAGTGTGAGATAAGATCCTGCTTCTTGCAGCCTCTCGGGCCCCATTATTGGTAATGTGTGTTCCTGATGCAACGAAGCAGCCTCGCCATCGTTCTTCTGTTCAAGAAAGAGATCAACAGAGTTCACATGAAAAAAAATTACCATGAATCGTATATGATTCTCTAAAATATTAGCACATTGATGATAGAGCTAGAAGTTCATCTTCGGCCTCAATGAACAGCACCCCTCATCCAATACATGCCTCATAACCTATGATCAGTCTAGAATACTTGAACACAGGTCCAGCCATACTAAGTGATGGCCAATTGATAGAAAGGTACTGATCAATGTCACCAAGTCAGTGTGCTTCTCCAGGTAGGTTTCACTTAGCATGCACTGGAGGCCCATAATATATTTTTCATTAGGTATTGCTTAAGTAGTTTCCTCATTTTGAAGACATTTTACCTCTAGAGGGCTTAAATCTGCACCACGGCTGAATGTCATCTCTATGCGAAATCTCTTTGGGTCTTCTAGAGCTACCTGCATTTCAATTTTTCAGTGAAAATGTAGCTGTAACAAAATAATAAATTTAAAACATCTCACCTCTAAAAGGACCATAATCCGGTGTAAATAACACCTCAGGAGGAGTAGAATGCCAAATTAAGATCTAAAGCGAGGATTATTGACAATTGGAATGAGTGGAATATGTTAGGCTTGTCTCAAACTTAGCCTACACATTAGACAAGTTTGATTAAAAAAAAAGTTAACAGTTTTCATGATCCAACCATCTAACCCAGTCTGGTTATTAGAACACTGGTCATGAGTTCTAAACATTGAGCAGATTCCACACCAGTCTCTCCAACCCAGCAGTATCCAACATAGATAAAATCAAACAGAACCATGTCAGACAAGGTTGATTGTTAGCACTTACGTTAGCAATTCTCCTATCATTTATCCAATGAGCCACTGCTGAAAAATTATTCAGTTTTGAATTCCTTCATTTAGATCTTTTTTCTTATGTAATTTTTTTACGACTGTAAAGTTTCGTGCTTTTGTAGCCGTAAAGTTTCACAATTTACTCCTGTGACCAGCACCGAAGTAGAATCTCCCTATCTAATCCTCAGGCATTACACATGCCATAGATCATTCCAGTCATGCCTCACAATCTTCATCATCTAACATGGTAAGAGATAAGGACGTGCACTTTCTGGTATGTTCTATCGCAGTCTTTTCAACCTGAGGAATTATTATTGGTTATATATATCCTATTGCGGCCACCATTATCCATTAATAAAATATAAATAATGCATAAAAGTGATTAAACAGCTTGCTAGATTGGTGATGGGTGATTCACATCTAAATCCTTGTGGACTGCCATTGTCTTTAGATTTTAGTGTCTAAAAACGTCCTAGCAATTGCAGCAAAACATACTTGCATTTGCGATTTAATGGAATATATAAGAATTATGTTGTAAGGAAGCATGCCAAGACAAAAGGGATTATGATTGGTTTTGAGGGCTTTCAAGGTCAGGTATTTACAAATTCTGAGAGTAGATAGAAACACAACAAATGAAGCAAAGAACAATAAATTTGAGGCATGCAAAAGTCAACATTTTCAGGTCCAAAGGAAGCTTTCAAGTCAAGGAATAGAAAAGAAAAAAAGAAGGAATTTGTAATACAGTATTATTATGTTAAAGAGTTGTTCAATCAGCACAAAACAAAGATAAATATACACCTCAGTGGTAGCAAATCTCCAGAATCTATTGGAACTCAGTAAGGAAATAAAACTTCTATTGCTCATAAACATCAAAAGAACTTGTGATCCTATGCATTTGGGTAGCTTAGAGGTTGAAATTGGGAGGTGCAAGCAAACACATGATTATGGATCAGGTCCAATGCTTCTAGTAAAAACAAACAAGCTGCCCTTGTTAATGCTAATGCAGATATATCCATTTTTATGGACAAGATGCATATAGAGGTTTGACAAGATCCAGGAGGCGGATTGCATAGTCCTGTTCCAAAATGTAATTTTGTGATAAAACTGCCTTAAGTAGACTTGTTGAATCATATCCTCCTACAAGATTGAATAGTAATGGTTTTAAAATTTCCAAACCCACACATAATGTACATCATAGAATGCAAAAGCAAGAATAAATATGATTTTTCTGTCCAAAATAATGGCCAGAATTAATACTGCCCCATGTGAGCTTTCACATATTTGGCATGAGAGATTGGAAACAACAACTAGACAAGTGGCATTTAGAGGCAGTGTAGATTACAGATTTCTATTTAAATGGATTAATACTGATCAACAAAAGAATAATATTAGAAGCCAAAACAAGAAATGAAAGAAGAAATCTTTAAGATGGATGAGTGGAAAGGTTAAATAAAAAGTGAACAGCTGCATACTTAAAAACCTAGAAGTACCTTTCTATAATAAAATGAAACAGTAATTTTAGAGATGACATGGACAACTTTAATGAATATCAATGATAACTGTATCAAGGAGTTGGGGGCTGGATGGGATATGATATCAGGACCCTTAAATTTTCTTGCCATAACTCAGTTGGATATGATACAAAATTGATAGGATATGTGTCTGAAACTTCCGTGGGAAGTCCTTGAGTTGAAGATGACAATCAATTAGCGACAAAAAGCAATACAGAAAGCCTCTCCTAAATGAACCTAGGAAGACCCAGCTCAGAAGTGATATACCTCTGCTTTCTTAAAGCTTACGGTTTCTTTCCTTCTTCTTTTTTCCTTTTCTTTTTCTGTTTTCTAACAGATGTGAATGGGGAACTGCCCCATGTAAAGGTATTGTGTATGGAGACTGAACATAGTTCCTCAGTGTGTCCTTGCCATTGACAAAAGTACAATGGCAAAAAGCAGGACACTGATCCATTTAGTAAGCAAAAGAGTGGTTTATCCACTCTTGAATTAGTTTTTTAAGTGCACACCCTGAATTCTGGATGTAAACTATAATTGTTAAAATTCGCCTTTTCTTGAATAATTTTTTTTAATCAGTAATGATAGATGTTATATATCAGCATAAAAAGGTACAAACTACAAAATAAAATGGTGGATACAAGGCCCCAAACCCACGAGGAGTAGGATGGTCCTAAAAAACATAGCCCCACCAAACTATGGTTCAAACATAATCTGAAGAACGGTTAGTACGCAGAGCGCATGTTGCGAAGGCGATATGTTCATATGCTTGAGAGACGACGACAGCAACAACAGCAGCATTTCCAGCCTTCTAGACACTCTACTTCTTATTGATCTTTGTAGTTTGTAGTTTGTACTTTGTTTTTACTTTGCAATTTGTATGAATTCGTACTTTGCAGTCTTGTCTCTTGACTCTCTTGTACTTTGTATGATTATGAATCTGAGTCTATAACTTTGTTTTACACATTACACTTTGTAGTGTGGTCTAATGTGCTTGTAGTTGTAGCCTTGTAATTGTTTATGTTCACGTGTTTGTATTTGTTCATAAATTAGATAAAATACTTCCTTATTCTATCTATTTTTCACATATAAATTGTATAAAATCATGTGTATTATTTTTTTTTCACTTATTTATGCTGTTTTTACACATTTCAGTGCATTTTGCCAGCGTGCCGCCAATTTCGCCGGCATCTCGTTTCAGCTGCCTGGCGGCACCAAAAAGTTAAACCTTGCTTGAGATAGATTAGAAAAGATGTAGCAGTTTCAAAACACTTGGTATAGAAACTAATAATAATTAAGATTGTATATGTAAGAGATACCAGGTAGAAATGAAATAAAGCTAAAGAGATTTGTGGATCCCAAAAAGTAGTAATGTGGGAATATGATAAAATAAGGATATAAATGAGAAAATCAAAGATGCTAAGAGAGTAATTTACATGTTGCTAGCAATCACATTTGCAACTGGAGAGGAGATGACAAACATTATTAGTGCCTATGCACCAAAATCTTAAAAGTATGTCATATGAAACAAGCTTGACACGTTAGTGCCTACGAACTGACATGTTAGTTCAAGAACCCTAAGTGGAGAGAGGAGAGTTTTAGAAGGGTAACTAAAAGGTCACAGAGAAAAAGATAATAGAGGAAAAGAAGATAGAAAATGCAATTCTTCAGTTCAAGCAGCATATGATTTTACAATAGAAAACATACACTTTAATAGATAGGAGATAAAAAATGGACCAGATTGAAGCTGTTAATTTTTAAATAAAAAGAAAAAGTTAAACTCATCCAACAGCTAAGGAATTTAAGTGATGTAGGTGGATGCATGAGTAGTTGCATAAAGACCTAAGAGGAGATGACTTAGAAATAATATGGGCTTAAGAAAAAGCTGGTAGAAGATAGATGGAGAAAGAATTTCAGCTCTGATAGAGAAATTTATAAAGGAAGTCAAACTGGATTTTGACCAAATGTAGTATGAAATGACCAAATGAAATGAAACATTCGGAAAGGAAATCTTAAGAGAATCTAAAGGAAAATAAATCTTGCAAAGAAAATCCGTGGTGATAATGATAAGGTTGAAAAATTCACCAAAGAGAATACGAATCTTACCCTATGATTTGACATGCAATGAGAAACTGGGAAAATGCAGGAAAAAAAATCCAGTAAAGCTACAAGTGAGGTCAGTATTTCACTAACATGATCAAAATAAATATATATTGATTATCTACTTAGGAAAGTAATCTCAGGGTGACCATGAAATAGCATGTACCTCTGTATTTTCAAACATCCTGAAAACAATATAACTCATGTAGTCAAGTTCCTTTGTCTTATATAAGCGCTCCAAACCACAATGGCAAACAAGACTGGCATCTCCTTGTAGAGATTCATCCAAGTAACAGTAACGGAGAACATTCATTAAAGAGTGTATATGTGATTCCTGCCAATCAAAAGTATCATAAAACAGATCTACAAGGATTATTATATGAACCAAATACACAGTTAAAAGCCATGAAAAATGAAAGTACTTGCCAAATAATTTTGAAAATACATCAAATGTGAAGTATGACAGTAAATGATGGAGAATGAGAAATCACTCACTGATGTGAAATAAAGGCGTGTTCGTACATGTCGCTCAGGTGACTTAACATTTGCATACCTTTCAGAAAATAACCACAGTTATTTAATGGAAAAAAAAAGGTAAAGCAAAACATGAACTACAGATCAAAAGGTTTGCATGGTTACTCTGGATCCAAACGGTATTTTGTCTCTTTATCATCATCATCATCTTGATCTAGGGACTTTTCACTTGTTGAGATGGATCTTCTTGCGTCTTCATTCTTGATCTGATGTTTGTGTTGACAATCAGCATCTTCTTTTCCATTCCTACTGGAACTTGAACTTTGTTCTTGATTAATTTTTAGATCAGCAACACTGACAGCTTCTTCACGAGTGTTTCTTAAATCGATCAAAATCTTGCCCAGCAAACGATGGGCAATCTAAGTTCACACAAAGAAAAGTTTAGGCAACTAGAAGTATGTATCAGATTTCAAAAAAATGAGGCCGTAGGTGCAATATTGCAATTCTTAACTTGATGCAATAAACGGAAGGTGTAATAATGTGCTGTCCTTCGTAGTTCGTACTACGATGACATTATGGTAGGTGATGGTTTATTGCAAATGAATGCATAAATGAATATTTCCGCAAATACAAAAAATACCTATGTTTAACAGTGAAAGGTATATGGTGTCACGTGGAGCTAGGTTCATGGTAGACTGCAAAAAGGTTCCATAACTCTGAGCTTCTATTATATTGTAGGCAATAACCTATAAAATGGACACTCTGTAGCTCTGCCAATTCATTCCTTCTAACATATATATGGTCTAACTGAAACATATTGTCTAAAGTATGAGTTCTTGATGTGGGATATCTGCCCTTCACATCTAAAAAACTCACAAATCAGACCTTTAGAATGGCTAGATATAAGCTTCTGCATGCTGTAAAAGAATTTATGGCTAGGAATGTGCAAAATAGTCCATCTACCATTGGGTGGTTCTTAGAAAAACCACTCTGACATGCCAAACTTCAGCAAAAGCTGTGAGTTGACTCCTGATAATCAATCAAAATCTCAACCAATCAACCCTGGTGGCGCTTATGCATAAGAAAGAGGATAAAAGGAGAGAAATATCTCAGCAATAATACTGATCCTATAAAGACCTTAAGAAATCATCACAACATATTAATTTTATTACTTATTTTATGATTTGAAATAATTTATTATCTTATTTTTTTTTATTTTCACTAATGAAGAAAATTTTGCAAGCCCTGCAAAAATGATGTGTACAAAACAAAAAACAAAAAACAAAAAAACCAAACTATTATATTCATTTACTAGAACAGTTAAGTACTCCCAAACCCCACAAGAAGATGAATCTTCTTTGAACTCACTGGTCAGAAAAGTAAACTGTGAGAAGTATCCAGGAACTTGGAACTACTTTATTTCTAATCTTTTTTTCCTCGTGTCTTCAAACTCATTTACTTCATTCCACGAAACTGTCCTAAAACAAAAGGTTAACAATTCCAAAATTTGGAGTATCAATCCCTTTCCACCCTAAATTTCACCAGCTCGTGTCTGTCTACTGAGCATTGTGTAGCATAGGTGATAGGACATGCCAAACCTTCCTAGAAATTGAGCACATGGATCTCATGAGCACAGTGCAAGAGCAGGTGATTCACTAATTCTGCCTCAACACCACATATTACACACCTGTTCAGAATGACCTGGTTATTTTCATAATATTGTCTATCTATCAAACTCTTATGAAGCAAAGTTTTAAGTGCCAATTTCGGATTGGGTTTGAATTCCTTTGTCTCACATGTAGTATTATTTTTTATTTTTGTTGTAAGCAGAGTATTTTATTTGACTTGAAATAACTCCCTGTGCATCCTGTTTATTACCATGCAACAACAAAACGAGAGACCGTTTTCAAAACATTCATGATGTAACTTAAGCACTTAAATCTAGTTTTCTTTTTTCCCTTTGGACAATGACCCCTAATAATGTGGCTTAAGTTCTGGCCAACATTGGTACATCTCAATTTCTCCAGATGGATATAACACCTAATATTGAGTGCTGTTAGCACATAATAAATGATTTGACTAATACAGCAAAAATTGTCAATAATGTAACAATGTGACAATCACCCATTTCCACTACCAACACAACACAAGTGTCCAGCAAGGTCATGTCAACCAGTGCCTTTTTTCGGTATATTTCATTTTTATTTTTTAAAGATATTTCTGTGTTTTTTTTATCCTCAATCCCAAAAAAAAAAAAAAAAACACAAACTTATTTATGACTTGTCATGTTATCGTGGCTTCAAGGAATGGAATTTGTCCATTAGTTCCAAAGATTATATCTGTATAAAACTTTCCATTGATCTTGACCGAGAATAGGAAAACAAAATGACTTTTAATGAACAAATTATAAATTAGTAACAATGTGTATATCATTTTAAAGGAAAAATGGGATCGGAAGCTACAATAGAAATTTACCTTTGATCCAATTTTGAGCTTTTGCTTGGGATTTATCCCATACTCATTTGGGATGACTCCATCTGCAAGTAACTAAAAAAAAATGCAGATTACTCAGGTGCCTGTGTTGATGAACTGACGGCCAATAACTTTATATGGATTCAGTAGACAGTGACTGATATTACCAGCTATAGGTACTCCTGATAGGGGTCCTCAAAAACAACCCATATAATAGGATGGATCATATATGCGAGTAAGAACATTCCTTAAACACTAATCGTAAACTACTTATTTTCCTTTTAAAAAATGTTAAAAAAAACTCATAGGAATCGATACTATTTGTACCTGAGCAACTTTGAAGAGCTCATCCAATCCTTCAAGATTAAGATGCGCATTGTGTAAGAGATCATACCTGTCAAATGGTAGCCCAGAGATAGGAACAGAAAATATAAGCATAGGCTAAGATCTCAGAACAAAAAAAAAAAAAGTAAATAATTACCATTGGTTATAATTAAGACTTCAGAAAATGTCAGTAAATATGCTTGAATTATAATATCATTGCACGCAAAAGAGATGGTGAAGCAACAAAAATAAATAAATGTATAAATTAGCGCCTATATGATAGTTCAACCAGTACAAAATTTTATTGTGTCCTACTATTATCTTTGTTCTCAATCCTTTTACACTTACTGCAATATAGAAATTTATATGGATGTTTCCATAAGACGAATATCTCTACATATTATTTAAAAATATGTTAGTATCTCTAAATATTATTTGTGTATATGTTCAAATTAAGGATGGAAATTTCGCATTTCGCCCAAAAAATTTCGTTGGCGAGATCCAGAGAAATTTCGCCAAAATGAGGTAATATTTCCCCACATTTCCCAGTGAGGGGAAATGGGGGAAATATGTGTTTTCTTAATTTTTTTCACTTTTTCTTGTATTTTTTTTTGGTTTAATACATTCATAATAAATGCATAAATGAAGAAACCCGGGGAAATATAGGGAAATCTGGGAAAATCTGGGGAAATGGTCCACTACTCCCCACTAAGATGGGTTGTCAAAAAGGGATGCCTATTCATAACAGACTTTTTCACAGATCTAAATGTCCAAAATAAAGTACACACCTCACCACAAGCTATTGTGCTGTATGGATACTAATAGAAAAAAAAAATTCAAAATCTTTTCCTCAAAGGGGATAATTCAATGCAGCTATAGGCTCATTTTTTCTAATATTTATGATAATCCAACTTATTCACAACAAATCAACCAACAATCTCCTCTCTAGATATCTTGATCGAGCTGTAAGAATCAATTCTCTTTCTTGTGGTTATGATTAGTAATTACAAGTATTGTCTACTGGAAAATCTAGCTTAAATGCAGTCTGTATATTTTTTTTAAGATAAAAATGTAGACTCAAGGCCTTGAGACAACTTACTTGCAAGAATCATAAACATCTGGAATTTGTGTTATATCAAACCGCCTGCATGTAATTTCATAAAATTAGTGGAGTTGCAGGCCACCATAAGAAGTCAATAAAATCTCAGAGTAGGAAATGACAAAGAGAATTCAGCCATTGAAACGAAAATATATTCTGTACAAAAGAGATTTCCTAGCTCAGAAATTTTCATCAACATGTACAGCAGCGGCACAAAGAGAATTCAGCAACTGACAGGAGATACAAATGAGACTCCTCTCTCAGCATTTTGGATCAACATATAAGAAGGAAAGCACTTACTCTTTCCGTTCATTATACAAATCTTTCTCAAGCTTTCTCCAACGAGCAAACATCAAAAGGAATCCCTCACTTCCACAGGGCAATCCAGCAGCAATACGATCAACATCAATATTTGTCTTTCCAAGGGCCTTTGCTTGGTCATATGGAGGAATCACATCATATGAGCAAGTCTCTGCAAGTTTCTTATCTTCATCCATGGCAAGCATTTTCACTTGAGCAGTTACCTTTTTAGTCAATTTTACCTTTCATGAAAAAATTGCAGAAAAGGTTGAAGTAGATTAGGATAAGTTTCCCTTTTCTAGCGCAATAAATATCAAATCAACAAGCAAAAGCTTGATATGAATTCATAGGGTGAGAAAGAGCAGTAATTGAGAATAATGGGGCAACAAAAATTTAATAAAAACATAACATTGCATACTAGCACAGGGCCTGATTCTGAACTAAATTGAAGCAGATAAAATGAGTAAAATAAAATTTTCTAAACCACATTTGGAGGATTTAAAGAAGAAAGAAGGGAAATTAAATCTTTTGCAGGATCACTCATACATTCAATGACAGTAACTGTAAATTTGACAACTTTGCACCGGGGCTGAATCAAAACAAGAATTGGACCTAATTGACCAATAGAACTGGATCTAATTCAACGATGGTATTTGTAAATTTGACATCTTTGGAACTGAGGCTGATAATTTAAACCAGAATTGGACCTAATTGACCCATAAAATTAGCGTAAATCAAGGTTAAATTCAGATATAGCCTGGAGAAAAGCTTGGTTTCAATGGTGGTCAATTTTAGGAATTGTTTCTATTTTCAAGGGTCGACTGGAGCCTGAATTTTATGGTTAAGATCATAAAATTTTAATTTATTCAGAACATCACTTCGGTATAATTGTAGGAAAATTCTCCACAAAATAAGTTGAAATATGCAAGCTTTTAAGACAATTTGTCCATCAGAACAAGCTTCTTCAGAGCTTTGTTCATTTACACTAATAGCGCTCATTCAACATAGCTTGTGATTTTTCTAGTTCTTGCTTTAGTTCTCCCACTTCTAAGCTGTTGCTCTGCTTCTTTGTTTCCCTTGCACCTAATTTTACCATGAAGTTGGTTCTTTCAAATCCTAACATGAATATTGAAGGACGTAGATTGGTTTATGAAACCAAGTTAAACGCTGATTGCACCCTTGACAGATTAAAGGCGTGACTGGTGGCAAAATGGTATAATCAAGTAGAGAGATTTTATCTTGCCAAGACCATCAGTCCTGCTGTTAAGCAAGGAAGGCATTCATACGGTCCTACCTATTGCTGCCATGAAACCCACCAAATCAATGTTAACACACAAGATGAATATCAGAAACACCAATCAATTAATATATTTTCTTGTAAAGAAAAGATTTAATTAAAAAGAAAAAGAAAATAAGGAACTTTCATCTAATAAATAATAATAACATATGCAGTAACTGATATGAGAAATAATGATGCATAAAAATGGGCATAAGAAAGACAGAATATCATCTTACTGTAAGAAAAATGGTTCCCAAAGAACATTGTATTAACAGTATGAGGAAATAGCTATGAATCGCTCCATTAAACACACACACACATATACGTACCAATTTTGGCAGAAGTTCAGATGCATTAGAAGGCAGTCCTGCACCATCAACCATCCATGGAAATTCAGAAGAGCCACTGCCACGTACTGCCTTTGTGCTCGAAGTTATGATCTCATTCAACATAGTCTGTAAAGGACAAACTTTAACTGTTAGAATAAAGAAACGATGTTTCACATGTTTGAATTTCAGAAAATGCTGATATACAGAAAAAAAACATTATTACAGTGCTTCTATATTCTTGATCCTTTTTTTTTTCCGAATTAATTCCAGCTACTTCTCTATGACAAAAGGGGAACTAAGGAGTTTCCACCAAGCATAAGTCAAACATTTCAGAACTTCAGTAGTGTTTTGGGCAATGCCTAAGCTAATCAATTAATCAATATAAAAGCATATCTGCATATGGATGTTATTATAACTACTAGTATTATTGCATCTACAATTGTTGAATATCTTTATGACTGACTTCACCATTTGGCATACGGCTAAAGCTTCACAAGGATCCCTGTTACATTTCCGAAGTAATTATAGAGCCTGATTTGACATGTTCAATCAATCCAAGAGCTTTCGGTTTTAGTTTATTTTTTAGGCGATAGAATTAGGTTCTCGAGCCTACTTCACATCCCTAGATTCAAGTGATAGATTAGGCAACCTAGAGCATAAGGTGAGAAATTTTTGCGCTTGTCTCGGAAGCACCATATGAGCTGTCTCAAAAAAAACAAGGGAAAAATGATATCACACATCCAGAATGAAAAACCAATGACAAGATCTCAACTGTGGAAACAGTGGTGGTGGTACATTATGATCCCAAAGTTGTTATAGTAGCTAACTTGATTCATTTTGCAAATTCTAGGGCTTTCTGTATAACAGTCAGGTTTATAACAATTTCTACATGCACTCAAGCAAAGAAAGTTAGGCCACGTATTGTTTGTAAGTTGTAATTAACATGTTTGACGTGCAGCATTGAAATAATCAATCATCCTTTTACATTTGTACTCCATGCATGTAGGACAACAAAAAACAACTTTTCAATGTTGGCGAAAGAGAAGGCTTGGGGCCTGCTCTCATGAGAAAGCTAAGGCAAGGCAAGACAATGATATGGGATAGATGACATCGTCATGGCAGAGATTTCAAATTAGTATCCTTTGAACTGCCTATGACTTTGGGTCCAATTGTCTATTACTTCAAGCAAGTATACATCTAGGTTGCCAATCTATAAGAAATAAGAAAAAAGAAAAAAAGGAAAAGAAAGGAAAAAACCCAGGAAGGATTAAATCAAACATCCCAAATCAGTAGATCATATTTAACTTTAGTTAATCACTGTTATAGAAACATAAAAGAGAGACCATGTGGAATTTCGTTGGATGCTCTACTTTTCTAATTAAAAATAAACAATAAAATTTCAGGTTGAGCTTACAAATCCCCATGTTAGAATCATTTAAACAAAATACGAAGAAATACACACGAATCACTACCGAGGCTCACACTGAAGCATATTCCATATGTACATTCATGTAAAGCACATACGAAGCTCCCTTATTGACCTAATTATTCATTTGAAATGCCTTGATGTGTAAACAAAGGTTAATTTGATGAAGTAATTTTACGTTAGAAACAGATCTTAACAAATCTAAAAAGCAATATCTTAAGTACCAACTTGTATATCATGATATTCATTTTGTGTTGGCATTCTACTCAAACCGCATTATTCATTAATCACATATCACATATTCAATCCTAGATTTCTGACATAATGATACAATGACAAAAATTTTTTGTCCTACAATTTGTGAAGGAGCAATACAAACCTTAGCTGCTTCCATTTCAATGCTAGCATTCTCGAGTCCATCCAACATAGAAGAGTCTTTGCTCACAAGAGAAACCTTCCCAATAAAATAAAATAAAATAATTCAAAAGTCCATAAAGTTCCAGCATAGATAAGAAGCCATCATCCCCCACCCACACCCAACCAAGGCCCACATGCCCCGCCCCCCCCCCCCCCCCCCCCCCCCCCCCCCCCCCCCCCCAAAACACCCTCATTATTGTGGGAAGAAGACAACAAACCAGTATTGGTGTTAATTGCCCTTCCAAATCAAGGAGGCCTTTGGCAAATGCTGCAGCTGACATCTGTCAACACATACTATATAAATAAAAGAAATGGAAGATAAATGAACATAAATATTTGATATTAACACAGTGAAATTGAAGCACAAGGAAGGCAGCAACCAAATATAAGGATATGTAATGAGAACCGCCAAATGAACACCAGTTTCATTAAAACTTAGTTTCCTATATCAGTTAGGGCATACCTGAACACGACCCTCATCTGAGCTGTATATTTTAAGATCATGACGATATGTACTATGAAGCCGAAGTAAACCTGTGCCTTCACCTATTATATATTTGAAGATGGTACGACATTAGCTTGATTGATATTTTCACCAAATGAATGGTATGACCTATAGATCAGAAAATTTGAAGATCTCTTGCAACCAAATTAATTAAGCATACAGTCATCAAATGTAGGATATTCAGTACAAAATTAATTGATTAATTAATCAATTGAAAGGATATCTGCAAAAATTCCATTAAGGCTGTTTTGGCTATAACTTTTCTTTCTGCACTCCAATTCACACACTGTCAATGGTGTTAGAGTTGTTTCTAGTTTCTATTTCCAATAGTGTCAAAGCTTATGGCCAACTGAGTTTATTTAAAAAATCTCCTTTTTTTTTTTTGATAAATAATGAAGTGGGTATGTATATTATATGGAAAGGTAAAAGTATAGAGTATGGAGTATGGAGTATGGGATATACAAATGTAACCAAAAAGAAACAACCGCTCTACAAAGACCACACGGTCCCCCAATCTGCCCTAAACTCAAAACCCTGTCGAGGCACTGTACATAATATAACCATAGGAACACCACACAAAACTCCATGATCCAAGCTGAATAAGCCATTCAGCTTAAGACCACCAACCCCTCGCACTCCCGAACCCATCATCACCTAAGACATAACTTCGCTCACCCTCTTGACATGCCATCCTTCCAAATGAGAGACGAAAAGCACAATTCTTTCCACTCCTTCACAATCTCTATAGGCCATAACCCCTGAAATTCTGGTAGAACCGAAGCCCATAATGCCACAGCAATCAACATAGAATCAAACACCTGGTCCACTGATGCCCTGATATCCCTAAAGATCTTACTATTACGCTCCAACCAAATGAACCAGACAATTGCGTGGAATAACATGTCGTATAACAAGTTGCCCCTCCTACCCAGGCCAGTAACTCGCCATTGAGTAATTCAAGCCTCAAGAGTATCTGGCAACACCCAAGAAACTCCGATCATCTCAAACACCGCATCCACATAGTACTGACAAACTGACAATGGAGAAAGAGGTGATCAATGCTCTCTCCATAATGCAGACACATGAAGCAAACATGCGGGAATAAGGCGATCCCTTTCCATCTTCTTTGGATTAGATCCGCCGTGTTTAGCCTATAAAGAATGGCAATCCATAGAAAGGCCTTAATCTTTAAAGGGACTATAGGCTTCCATAGCTGACGTACTGGGAAGGATGCACTAGGATGTGATAAGCCAATTGTAACCAGTTTGAAGAAGGATTTACAAGAAAACATTCCATTATGTGAAAGAGAACAAGAAACCTTATTAGAACCTTGGGGGTCAAGAACCACATCCTTTAAACCATCAATGAGTAAAGAGATCTCTTCCATTTCAAGAGGGCGGAGATTTCTCCAAAATGGAAGATTCCAAGAGAAACCAGAAGAAGACCAATGCAAGGTATCAGCCACAGAAGCATTAGGAAGAAGGGCAAGGGAGAATAAACGAGGAAATTGGGTAGAGAACTTCTGATTGCCCCACCACAAATCGTGCCAAAAGTGGATCGACGATCCAGATACAAGGCTGAACCTAATATGAGGGTAAAACATAGGTGCAAGTTTCATAATGGCCTTCCACGAGCAGTTTCCTGAAAGTCGCGCCCTCAAGTTTATAAACCATCCAGTATCATCACTTCCATATTTACTTGTAATCACTCGGTGCCACAAACTCTCTTTTTCAGTACTGAAACGCCACGACCATTTAGCAAGAAGCAAGGAGTTACGATGGGCTATCATACCCATCCCAATCCCTCCCAACTCCTTATCAAGACACACCTTATCCCACCTAACTAAGTGACACTTCCTATTCCCTCCACCTTCCCACAAAAAGTCCCTTTGAGCTTTCTCAATAATGGCCACAACCCTCCTAGGCATCCTAAACAGAGACATGAAATAAACAGGTAAATTTGCAAGCACAACCTTGATTAGGACAATTCTCCCCCCAAAAGATAAATAGTTTCTCTTCCATAATGCCAGACGCTTCTCCACTCTTTCAATGACTGGCTCCCAAAAGCTAAGATTACGGGGGGAAGCCCCCAAAGGAAGACCAAGGCACGACATCAGCCAACTACCCACCTGACACCCCAAAATCCGACTTAAAGACCGAGCCTCATCCTCATCTACGTTCAAACCAACAATTGAGCTTTTCTCCCAATTCACCTTTAGACCTAATATCATATGAAATGTATGCAATATGCTCTTCAACCAAATCATTTGGTCCTTAGAAACTTCCAAGAATACCAAGGTATCATCCGCAAACTGTAGGTGAGATATTGTTACCTCGTCCCTTCCGACCTTGAAACCTTTAATCAAGCCCTGACTCTTGCCACTCATGATAAAGCTATGCAACACCTCTGCTACTAAAGTGAATAAGAAGGGGGATAATCAAGCCCCGACTCCTGCCACTCCTTTCTTGGCTCTTTATTTCTGTCAGATTATGATTCTCAACTCAATAAATTTTATTGTGCAAAGTTTGGGTGCTTATGGGTACTACTTTTGTTGGGACTATTTTTTTTTCATGCCATTATATTACTTATTTTCCATTTCTGATCTTCTTGACCCAAAATCACATCTTAATTAGGCATGAACCAGACCACACAATATATTTTCATCTGAATCAAATTCCACAAAACACACTTAGGACTCCATTCAAAATGCTTCTCTTGTTAATAAACAATGTCAACCAGGGCTTAAGTCTATGATCAAAAGAATGAATCAGTTAATCTTCAAATTATCAGAAAATTGAAATTTGAACGAAAATATCTTTAAGGAATGCAGAATGCTTAAATATACAAGAAAAGACCCAGTTGAAAATTAACCTGGATACATATTATTTCTGAAATATCTACCTAGTTCTTCTGCCTGCAAAAGGGGGGAAAAAATAAAAGTCAATGTCAAATTCACACAAGTAATAACTGAAATATATGAAAGTGTCTGTCAACAACTTTTTCCAAAACTGAATTAAAATCAGTTGCAAATTACAAGCAAAATGAGCATGACCAAATTATTATTATTATTTTGATGAATAACCTGCTTTCTTCCAGCATGTGTCAGAACACCTCCATATTTAAGAACCATCAGAGCTTCAACAGGTCTTTCTTCTTCACCTTCTCCATTACTTTTTGAAACTTTAACCCACTTTAATGGCTTTAGTTGAACTTTCCTATAAATACCAGAGAAATGTCCACCCTGTGCACAGTAATAATTATAGTGAAAACAGCAGCAGGCAAGAATAATGGGTATACTTGAGATGTTCAAAATATTCACATACAAGATGAGCTGAATTAGTTCATGCAACAACACTTGAAAATAGACTCAGTTTATATATGTATATGCACTGACCTAAACTATCTTGTAGAAGCCAATAGCTTCCAGAAATAAAAAAACATTATAATACATCTGATGCAGGTGCATCTGTTCTACCATACACAGTATTGCATTGAGTCCCTGACACATTACTGCAGCTGGTACCATCCACATTTCTATGAAGCAATTTTTACAGTGCTGCAGTGGTAAGGGCTCTCACTGGGTAATTTGGTTTGAAATTGTCAAATACGGATCGAATCACATATCTATCAAATTGAATATGGATATCAATTTTCAGATCCAAATAAATCCGGATATGAATATGGTTAATCCAATATTCAATCTGAACAATATTTGAACCAAATTTTGAGAGTAACTAATTTTCACTTATGGTTATTTCATATTCTATGAAAATTCATTAAAAAAAAAATCAGAAAATCCAGAAGTCAGTAACTGAATTCTTTCTCCGCTGTAGATTAGTAGAGACAATTCTGGTTATTTATTATTTCGATTATGTGATTCCAGAGAGTATATGTTGTTTCCTAGGTCAGTGGAGACTTATATGGATAAAGAAGAGTGTAAACATGATGTATGATTTGTTGTCTGTTGCTATTTTAAGGGCTAATAGTGGGGGAAGCAATAGGCATATATTTGAGGTTGACAGAACAATATTTGCCTGATTATCAACTGTATTTTTCGTGATGGTTGCTTCATAGGTAGCAACTAGACCAATTTTTAGAGACATTTCTACTGAGTTGGTATTGAGAAGATGAACAACATTTTAGCTTCTTCATCAGCCCATGTGTGACAATCACCATTTTGGCTTCATCCCTCATTGGGAATCCATCACAAAAAAATTTCATAGAGCTAATCAGGGACCTTCAGGAGCACGAGGCATCTTTAGGTAAGATGATGAGAGATCATCCATGCCTTTCCAAGACAAATTGAAGATGAGAACTTTACATGAGCTTAGATGCTAGCACTGTTGGTATACTTAAGAAATGCAAAGCAATTAATGTGTGAGACATTTGAGATTAAGAGAACTTCATATTCCATTATCTTGTGGATGACTGATGATCATGATCACCCCTAAGGATTTCTGCGTCAGATATATTTGGAAAGAATCTTGCACAGGACTTGAGTATCAAGTTTATATATGTGCATATTATTAGCAAGTATATTGACTTGAGGAGTTTCAGGCTATATTGACTCGAGGAGTTTCAGGTAGAGATGCTTTCTTTTTTGGGATATCCTCAGGGGAGATGTGGCAGAGATGTGAAGCTATTACACTTTCTCAGTTGAATCTTGAATTTTTCTTTATTTCTGTCTTTTTTATTATTTTTCTTTTCCCATGTTAGCTGTGAAGTTTTCATATTGTTGCTATAGACTTCTATTTGGCTGTTCACCTCAGATAGCATTTGTATCTCATACTGCACCATTTGCCACATCCATAGACACACAAACATATATACACATAGACCAAACTAGTTCCTTAATAAATTCCATGTGGAGGTTCCTCTTAGTGTTTCATTACCTTCTAATCAATATCTCTAAGGAAATAGCCTCGATAGATGACCTCTTAGACATGAAGCCAAACCAGTTCCTTGACACCGTTGTTTCCTATCTTAATTTTTACTCTTTACTCTCTGAATCTGTCTGTACCTCTCCATCCATGGACCAAAGTTTCGTGGTAGATTTGACTATTTCATCTATTGCTGCTGCAATTAAGTAAATTAATATCATTCTGCAAAATAAGAATTCTAGTATTCAGTCAGGCACCTTAAATAAAAAAAGCTTACTCAGCTTGTTGAATCCACATGCATCTTCACTTCACTAACCCATCATCCAGTTCAAACATATCCTATTAGAAGTTTCTTTTGTTCGAATTTCCTAAAGACTCTGATAGTACAAATGCCTTTCAGTCTCTATAATTATATCAATTTCACCTAGTTTTAGGACCCTTCAGTAGTATCAAGAAATTTTGAAAATAATAGCTCAGAAAAGAAGAAAACTCCCACAATACCTAATCTCATTGTCAATCACTAAGGCCATCACTCTTGATGAATATAAAACAAAATACATCCCTACTTTTCCTCTTCCTCCCATCTGTGCAGTAGGAAACAAGGAAAAATAAAAAGAAAAAAGAAAAAAAAATACAGTTCTTTGCAATGGCACTATTTTAGCAAAACTAATATTGGTTACAGATTCATTGCCTTGAGTACTGCCACACAATAAGCAACACTCATTACACAGCTTTTATCTCCTTAAAACTACTAGGCAATTTACATTTTACAATGGGAACTTTTTTTTTCTTTGAAAAGAATAACCTTTTAGCACTTAACAAGCCATATTTTTAAATTACTTATTTAGGACAATGAGATGGATTCTATTCTTTTTTATTTTTGGTGGAAGGAAACTCCACAGCACTCAAAAAGCTGTATTTGGAAATTATTTATCTTCTGAAAAATGTGATTATTGATTTCAGTACCTAGAGCCATATAAGTATTTTTCAGCATAGAACAAAAAAAAAATCCAACATTAGTTATGGGCATGTAGATTGAAAATCTAAGAGGAAAACAAAGACATAGTTAAACAATAATTAAGACACATAATAATTCCAAAAAACAATTTTGCAATAGAATCAAATTTATAGCATTCAAAATGCAAGAATATCCAGAGAAGTGAACCTCCTCAAGCACTGCTTTGACTTGACGAAGCTTTTCAGCATGTTCTATCTCTTCTGCATCACTGTCACTTTCTCGACCAGATCTAAATAAAATATACGTAAGTAGTTTGTTACACATAAAACTCAATGTTTTACTGATTTAAGTCAATTTGCAAAAGACAGGTTAACCAACATCACTATTCATGCCCATAGAAATTTACAGCACCAACTGCAAGAATGCATGGAAGTTTAAAGGAAGAAATAAAATAAAAGATTTAGAAAACGGTCAGGGTAAATAACTAATGATTTATTTCGTGTCTACCATTTCTTTACTCAGTTGCTATCTTGGAGTGATCAGCCACACTAATGCAGAAGAAAAACACAGCGAAGTGTTGCAAGAGCTAAATATGGGATGAATTGGGAAAAAGAAGCATGAATGAACTAATGAAAGGATAAGCGTTGAAAAGGACGACAAGATGTTAGCATCCCTAATGATGGTGAGACAAGTTGAATTAATTGCTTATCCAAACCCACTTCTAAAAAATCCAATTTGTTAAAAAAATATCCAACTTCTATAAATGTAACATCAATTAGGTGAGTATAAACATAAGGAACATTAATTATTATATAATATTACTCAATTAAATACAAAAATTTAGTATTATTTTATTTACTATTCTTAAAACTACAAGTAAACCATGCTTAGCACAGATCAAAATCATTATATACGTAGGAGGGGTTATCCACCAGATAGAAATCTTGACATGTGGAAACATGCATACCGGACCAAGAAGTGGGTAAATTAACATCTTAAGGAGAGAACACAGTAAGTATTTTCGAGGAGCACATCCACTGTTTATGCGAGATATTATACGCACCACTAACATGGAAATGTATGTTAGGCCTTGTGAAAGGCAACCAGAAGACAACTTTTGAGGACTATACAAGCTCACCACCAAGAAGAGACCTATCACTTACCCTGAAGAACACACTTATCAATGGATCAGCAGCAATGAGGTTGAGGCTTGTCACTTAAGTATCTTACTATTAAATATGATTGAGAGGTTCACTGGTGGTCCATCGAGGAAAAGATGAAGGCAGACTCAGCCATAGCATGAACTTTTGAGGTACAATGTGCCTAAATTTTGTCTAAGAGGGAAATTTTACACCATCACAAGAAGGAAATGTAAAACAAATTTGTGGGGGAGAACTTGTTTCTTCAAAAATTTTATGATAGAAGATCACATAAAAAAATTTCATAATAAGGTTGTAAGCACCTCGTTTTTGCGCACTGAAAATGCCGAAAATGAGAACCCTAATTGAAAAATTCAAACCCAAAAGGGTCAAAAAGTTGACTTTTTGATCTGGCATAAATTGACCACCAAACTTCATACCATTGAATAGAGGATTCCGATACGGTTCCAACGGCACCAAGATTATCCAAATCGAAGTCCAAATGAAGAAGTTATGGGCCGGTCAAAACTGGAAATAGCAGAAATTGGCTTTCTGCTAAACTCCTAATTAGCTGCTCAATTTCATACCAGCAGAAAGAGCACATCAACACGATTCCAACGCAATTGAGTTTGTTGGAATTGGAGTCCCGGATAGAGAGATATGAGCAAAATTGGCTCCAGGACGTGACTTTGCACTTCTGCTAAAAAACCCAAGTTTGCTGCTAAATTCTAGCTCAATGGATAGAGCATCTCAAGTTGATTCCAATGCCACTAATTTTGTTGAAATCGAATATCAGATGGCAAAGATATGAGCAGTCAAAATCTCAGAAAATCTGCACACGTGGCAAAAAGACTGAAAAAATGACATCAAATAAAAATCTAATAATAAAATAACATTATACGATAAATATCTATTCATTAAATTAAATAAAAAATTTTTGAAGATACAAGTGTGCCTTAAACAAAAAAAAATCCAAAAAGTAAAATAATATAAAAATAAAAATAAGCAATTGAATTAAATAAAAATATAAAAAATATAAATAAAATAATAAAAGATCAATGGTTAAACGCACATGGGATAAACCCATGTGCGTTGGGGGGGGATAAGATGGACAGATGTCCATTTGATCAATTATTGAGTCGCCAGATGTCTCATTTGGCATGTTTCATTTTTGGTTATGAGTTAGAAAGTATTTGCTATTTAGTTCATTTTTTTAGTATAAATAGACAAGGGGGGACCAGCATATGAGACAGCTCTCTTGACCGTCCCTTTCGCCCCTTTTGTCCAATTTTTTTCTTGAATGTCTCTTTCGTCCCTTTCTAAAGCTTTTTCTTTTGTTCCCATCTTGTCCCTCAAGCACCCATCTTAACCCTCTTTGACTCTTTAATTTTCTTGGGAAGCAACCAGAAATTGGGAGATGCTCTAGAGTTGCTGTCAACTTTTTTTTTGGGACCACCTCAAGCGACGAAGGTAATACCAAGGTAAAGTTGATGTAAGCTTTGTAGTTCCCTTTTATTCAACATGTGTAAAAATTAATTTGATATATGTAAGCTTTGTTTTTACGTATGTTGGTGTTTATTCGTTGATATTTGTGCCTCCTCACTTTGTTTCCCTTGTCATGTGAATGAGATCATCTTGGTAAGTAGATGAGGCTTCCATACGTAAAGAAGTAGAAAGGGGGTCTTGTACAAAATGAAGAGTCTTGATTATCTTGAATATTTCTTTTTGTATAGGGATTTGTTTTCTATTTGGAGAGGAGAGTGTCCTCTTAAAGATCTGATGCACCCTTCATTCTTTTTCCCCCATTCCCTTCATTTGCTTATTTATTTATTTTTATTTTTACTTTTCTTTTTATTTATTTATTTTGATATAATTGATATTCTCCTTCCATGATCATGTATACAGGAAGTAGAAACACCATGAGCACCTGTATATGATTTCATTTCGTTTTACTTACTTTCCTTGATAAGAACACAACACACACGTACTAATGACACATTAAAAGCATATTCAAAAATCTACTTTTGCTTTGTTTTGTTTGTCTACTTTAGATGTTAATATGAAATATTTAGTGTTCACATTCACAAGCACATGTTTTTTTTAGAACACCACACTCTTGATATTTTTTATTCAATTTTATGTACATATTTAGTTCTATGTCAAAGGTTTTTTTTTAGATAAGTAAAAGGAGTGATTATGTAATAAATGTGAGTGAATGAGGATTTCATCTTTACTTTACTCACTAGCACACACTTTTGGAGTTATTTTTAATATTCTTAACTTACTTTTTTTTTAAATTATATTTTCATTCTCTAGTTGACTTGTTTCATTTACTATTTTAAATGTTTCATATTATCATGGTCGTGTGTGTTTTTATATTGTTTTTAAGATATGCTTGAATGGATTGGTTGATTAGGGCGTAGCATGGTGAATCTTCATGTTACTTCCTCAAAGAAGGGAAGGAAAGATACTGCATCCATGATAAATAGAGACCCCTAGAGTCTCTATTTTAAGAATAAAGAGAATGCTCAAAAGTAGGAATCTTTTCCTATTTGACAAGCCCATGAAAAGAGTTTTTTAGCCTAAATAGTGAGTTTTGAGCCATTGAAAGAAGTCTCTGGAGCTAGCAACAGTTGACGGATCACCTTGGAAGACCGATGAATGTTATTCAGGCAAAGATTCCGGCAATATTTGATTTCCGGGTTGAACCACATTGGGTCTGCGATCAGACCCGAACCGCAAGGAAAGTGCGGTCGAGCCCTTTAAATTCTAGAAATCTGATTTTCTAGACCCGGGTCTATCCAACCCAACCTGAATGACTTTAAATGAACCAGGTAGGCTTTTGGGCCAACCCAAGCCCACTTTTAGTTACCTGGGTCTACTTAGACCCACCAAGGCATTGTGGGCCCTCCAATGGGGCCCACATCCAGACTGACCCACACCAAGATCCGTTTCAAAAATGGGTCTCGGGTCACTTGATTAAAAACCCATGGGCCAAGTCAAAGCCCAATGGGCCTTAAAAACTTAAACCCACTCAATTAAATTGCATGTTTAATTAACTTCAAAATTAAATAACCAAATCCAACAAGGGTTATCCAATAACCCTAATGGGCCATGGGCTTGACTTAAAGCCCAACTTGGCGACCAATGGGCCTTCCAACGGGGCCCATACCCGACCCACCTCACATAAATAACTAAAGAAGATAAAAATAAGTAAAAGGACTTACACCTGAAGGAAGTCCCAACATACTTAATCTAATACATGCTGGAATAGGACAAGGGTGAATATAGTTGCCTCAAATTAGGGTGACCCAAGGGACCCGCTGAATCGGGGGGCGGACCGGGGTGTCTTCGGACTTACCCGGACCGTAACCGAGCACTTAGCCAGAATCTCAAGCCGCAGACCAAAATAGACCCGATTAGGTTACCTTGTGTCTGCCTACACCTCTTAGACAGTGGCGACTCCAGTATTCAATCTTTTAGGAGGCACGCACCCAACACGTGCGCCCCGCCGTGCGAATTCACCGCGCACAAAGGTGTATATTGATATATGGAAAATTTTGGTGCCCTTCAAACAAGGAAATTATGGGAGAAATTTTGCTAAGTTTTGGGAAACTAACACAAAAACCTAGTAGAACTGCCTCTCTCGTAAATGACAATGAAGGGAACACTGTCTATGAGCGAATGACATTACCTAATGACAACCAAATGGCTCCTCCACCTCTTCCAATAAGACAAGAGAGGCAAAAAAGGAAGTCCAATTGCATGCAAAATATCGCTCCCTACAGCCACTTTACAAAATTAGAAACTCATCAGCTACATGTCCAGTAATCCCATGCAAAATATGAATAATCATAAACATATGCATATAGGATTTCTAATGTAAATTAGTATTATAACTGTGACATTGGATGTCCAAACATTAATTAGAGAGGAGTTCTAGGTATTGCCATGTTTAGGCATGGCATTTGAATTGGAGAAAACAAGACGAACTATTATGCCAAAGAACGTTGACCTGTTGAAGCATCATTAGATCTTGAGCAATTTGGGTGTTTAATTACCTTAAATAAAATAGTAATAATAATAATAATAAGTTTAATAACAAAAACAAAGGTCAGAGGACTTAGTTACTCATGCCAACTTGAAGAAGACACTAACCTGGTTGACCAGCAAAAAGGAAGTTACACATAGGAAAGTAAGAGCTTAATGAGAGGGCATGCCATGAATAGAGAAAGCTTTAGATTAAACTACATGAAAAAGGTTACAATCTAGAAAAATCAAGTCAACTAACATACTAACACAACTACAGGATGTTAGACAAACAAACATGACAACTTCTCAATGTTCTCAGGATACTTGTACAATGTAACCAATATAAAAAATGTCCTTTTGTTATCTGATGCAGTGAAAGTTATGAAAACAAGGATTAACCTCCATTAATCTTAGAAAACTGGAATCCACCAGCAAATAGCCTAGAATCCACAAGAAGATGAGAAAACTCCCAAAAACAGAACCCTGTTATTAACGATTTGATGAAAAAAATCTCCAAAAAAGTAATTCCAACGCCTTATATAGGCTTTCCTAGTTCAACTCTAAAACATTAAGAAATTACAAAACTAACCCCAACTTAAATAAGAAAACAGCTAACGAGAATAACTCAAAATAGTAACTTGCCAACTGCTGGTAGCATTAATTTTAAAACAGAAATAAAACCCCAACTCGTCAGTTCTTGGTTTCCTTCATGTCCTGCTGCTCCAAATACACCAATGCTAGATGTTCTAAATCATTATCCTTTTCATAAACGTCCAATTTATTATTAATAATAATCTAATGGATTGCTCAAAATAATAATAAATCTAATGGATTGCTCAAAATAAACTTCATAATGAACATTTTTTTCCCTTTTCCTAAAGAAAGCAATATACACACACACACACACACATGTTCATAAGTGTGCAACATCAAGCTCAACGTGTGTTGACATAATATTCATGCCAAATATGTACTCCAAAAATGCAAGGTTGCTGGTCGTCAATCTATGGCATGATAATTACCACCATATGTTTTGGTACCTTCCACAAATTTATGACAAAATCCACTCTCCCATATATGCCTCTCAACACTTGTTTCCTACAAAGGATTGGCAGTGAAAGTGATTTTTGAACTTACAACCAAGTCAAACAAAATCAGGATACACCAAGATACAAATAACTTCAACCATTTAGTCCAACCACCAAAACTAAGCAACAACATTTTCAAATATCACAATTAACATCTCATGCCAAAAGTTCCATATCCACCAATTATTGAGGATGAATAGAGTGTATTTTATTTATGATGCATACACAAAAAAAGGCAAATTCAAAAAAAAAATATAGAGAATTTTCAGGCCTGGAGAGTCTACCTAGCACGTGGCACTAGGATCCGTGTTGCATCCAAAAGATCTTGCAACTGAACAGCACTTTTGAGTTTTGTCTGGAAACAGTAGAACCAACAATGTACATAATCTAAGGTAATGATAAAAAGAATACTTAATCTAATTTAACATCACCTTAAAAGATTTAGGTGAACAAGTAAACAAAAGAAGCTCAGGATCAAGAAAAATGAAGCACCTCAGACCTAGGCCTCCCGCCGTTGTATTTTAGCATTAAATTTAGCAATCTTTCCTCTGTAATCTTCAGTTTCACCTTCTGCTTGGGAGTTCGATCACCACTGCCAATATCTAAACCAATTCAGAAATGACAAAAAAGGGAATTACACTTAACCAAATAAATAAATAGATGCAGAAATCTTACTGTCGAATAACAGAAATAACACATCGTAATTCTTCAGACTGCCCAAATGTGCCAATAAGTCCACTACCCTGACGTGTTAAACTCTCGGTAGGTTGAATTTGTTCATTAACCTTCCAAGGTAATGTTGGTGGAATTGTTGAAGAAAGATGAGGCGCTTTCGCATCAAAAAACATCTTCCTCAATACACAAGCAGCATCATCATAATACCTGTAGTTAGAAAAAGAAGTTGACACAAGCAACAAGAAAAATAGCAAAAGGCATATATACCACAATGCTGACTCCAGATAACTTCATAGATGTTAACTCAGCAACCAGATATACATGTACACCAACACATACCACTGTTAAGTACATGGCACATGAATGGGCACCAAGCATTCAGGTGTCCACATGAATTTGGTCATCATAGCACAGAGACATGATAATTTTAAAATGTTAATTACCGTAAAAACCTCAAAAATATTAAATGAGAAAAGCAATATCTATACTATTATTATTATTTTTTTTTTTTTTGATGAATAATGGGAGTATTAGTATATATATATAAAGAAGATGGAATGTACAACAGGCCTTTACAACCAAAAAATGAGCAGGCCGACAAAACTAGACCAAGAAACATGTCTGGCCATACACATGATACAATCCAATCCAACACCCACCCGAAAGAAAGCAACTAGTACGAAGTAGACCTTGGAATCGAAGCTGAATAAGGCATTCAACTTCAATATCCAAAAGATACACTCCCATAGTATAAAGTGCCCTCCTCCGATAACTCACTTGCAACCATCCTCACAACCTACCACTCCCCCAGAGATGAGGAAGAAAAACACCAACTATGCCATTCCCTCACTATATCCACTGCAAGGATGCCCCGAAACTCTAGCAGAAGTGCCACCCAAGATGCTGCTACTACTAATATAGAGTCGAGTACGTGATCCACAGATGACCGCGAATCCTAGAGTAACCTGCTATTGCACTCTAGCCAGATATGCCAAACAACTGCATGAAAAAAGGAAGCTATAAATGATGTTACCCCTCTTCCCCAGCCCTTTGACTCTCCACTGATCAAACCAAGCAGCTAGAGTGGTTGGTAGGACCCAAGATACTCCAATCAATTGAAACAACCACATCCATATATCACTTGAAAACCAACACTGAATAAAAAGGTGATCGATACTCTCCCTTGCCTCCATACACATGCTACACACGAGGAGATAACAAAAGTGTCCTCCATCTTCTTTGGAGACGATCAGCCGTATTTATCTTCTAGAGGATGGCAATCCACAAAAAAGCCTTAATCTTAGGGGTAACCCGGGCTTCCATAACCGAGGAACGGAAAAGGAAACTCAAAGGTGAGAGCCATTCTGATTAAGCATTTTGAAGAAGGATTTGCAAGAGAGAGAACGGGAAGGAGATGGGGACCAAAAAATCTTATCAAGACAAGATGAGTCAATGGAGACATCCTTTAAACTATCTAGGAGAGAAGCCAACTCTTCCAATTCAACAGATTGAAGATCTTTCCTAAAGGGCAAATTCCATGATAAACCAGTCACAACCGAGGACTCCACCAAATATTCCAAGATTCTGGACGGCCTTTTTATTTGGTCAAAAATAATCCTTCAAAAATTCTTTAAAGACACCTATATCCTACCAAAACTACCCACCCAAAGACTCCAATGTTATCAACTATCCGTGTGTATATCCCATAAAAAAACTACCACCCAAAGAGTCCCATTTTAGCTAGACTAGATATGGATACATGCAGTAGTGTACGTGCCTCCACTAGTAAAAAGAAACAAAAACCCGAAAAGTTATAATTTCACATGGTAAAAAAAGGAGGAAGAGAGAAATTGTGAGGCACTGATAAAAGATAACTGCAAAATAACAACAAAACATTGTACAAACAAAAACCAAAAAGAGAGAGAGAGAGAGAGAGAAAATTGATGCAAAGCACAAGAGTTGACACGTTTGTGACCATTCAGATATGTAATGGGAACAATCACTTTTGCCAGACAAGAATAAGAAGAAGCAACCTCTTGACAGGTTAAGGATAAAATGCTGGAAAGGATAAGGCAATGTAATTTTTTTTTTAAATTCTTTACTAGACATTCTTGAGGTAAAAAAAAATTAGTGGCTCTTCAGTATATTCTGATTTTGTGTTTCAGAATGTGTGGTTCTAGAGGCAAATGGTGCCAAAATGAAGGGTATCGTACACCTGGAAGACAACAAAATGCCAAACTGTGGCACCACCAAAAACAATATGTCTTGCCTAGGCATGCAACGTCCAAAAAAGGGTCACCCTACTTTCAATATTTTCTTGATAAATTCTAAAAATAATGTTATATTTTCAACAGATTGAGGATGAAACACAGATCTATAAAGATATGTTCAGTTTACAATAGTTATACTCCATTCAATATTCTAACCCAATTTTTCAAGAGAAGGAGAGCTTAAACTTTCGTGATCTAAAAGCATCACAAGGATCTTCTAAATTCTAATTTGACACGATGCAAATCAGATCAGTTTTGAGTCATTAAAACTTATAGAACTGTTTTTTTTTATTAATTTATTTTTATTTTAAAAAATCTGAGACTCCAAGAGTACAGGTTAATACAGAATAGAAAAAAAAAAAAAAAACAAAACAAAAAATGGGGAGCACGAAAGAGAGAGAGAGAGAGGGATCACTCAAGAACCTCTTTAAGTTCCAAGGTTCTATATCAAATTAAAAAAAGGGCCTCATGGGGTAGCTTCAAGAGTGCGTTCATACTCTTATTCTCACCTTTTGTATCCTTGAAATTCCTCAAGTCAGAATATGCCACTGTTTTTCTATTGTTGGGGCCTTGTGAACTGTGGTTCAACATTTCCTATCCTCGGGAGTACGGTTCCTTTTTCACATCTATTGAGTCATACAGAAGGAAGGAAATATAAAGATTTTTAAGAGAAGCTCGTTGATATTCATTGTGAATCTTCTGTCCCAAATTTCGTTGGGACATATATTGCAATTTACATTCATTTGTAGATTGTATAGGTTGAGTAATGCAGACTTTCCTCTCATTCGTAGATTGTATATGTTTCCAATCTTATAGTTGCATGTCATTTGTAAACTTTCTTTGTAATGAATCTATGTTTTTTCTACAAGAATTAGTACTACCAAAGGCAATAATTCACACAAAGTTTGAATTCAGACTGATGGAAGCTTCAATTCAAAATGGATATCATCTAAAACTATGCACAGAAAGAAGAATCAATCAAAAAAATAAGAGCATTACTTGTAGGAATTCTTGACAAAGCTCCACCCATTCACATCACAAACATATGAACGACCTTCACTACGTAATAGATCAAATCCACAAACCTGTTTCAAGTAACAAACATTAATTTCTCCTAAAATGTCCAAAAAAACACAATGTATGGCATATTGTAGTATACCAAAAGGTATTAGTATTCATGGGCATGGGCTTACATAACTTCATGAGAAATATCATGTCACAAAATTCCAATACGTATCAATGTATATGTAATATTAAGATTCAAGTTCTAAAACACATTAGTCAATGAACATTTATGACCAAATTTGGTAAAAAAGCCCTCTTCAACATCAAGCTATGAATTGCTTGATGATGGCTAACCACCAAAAATAAAAAAAATAAAAAAAGAAAAAAAAAGAAAGAGGGAATAACTTAATAATGAGAATATTCACATATCCCATCTGTACAAAAGCCCCTTTTGTGAAATAAGGGAAACTTGAAGTATTTTGGGCGCATGAATATAGCACTTTTTAAAGACCTGATTGTGGGATTTTTTTTTACCGTGTTAATCTATACATTCTTTGCTATAGACTACTGTAGGCATGGATAAAATGCATGTTCATACATTACTCTGAAACATCAACACGAAGGAAAATTTCAGAATATATATATATTTCTCTAGGTCCAAAAGGGGAGGGACTTGAGAGGCTCCATGGGCAGGTAAAGAAGAGCACATGGGAAAAGTCTCTCCCCTGTGTGATGAATTCATTTTTTATGCCAAGTCTAACCATACACTTGGGGTCTAGGGGCAAAGCTTCCGCAATATGATAAGGGTATATTGGAGGATTTTTCTTTTTTCATGTAATAGACTGAGGCTATAAGTAGGGACTGAAAATATAAATTGTAACCCATTTGTTTTCAGTACCATCAAAAATATACTTTTGACATGCGGATGTAAGCACAACGCCAAACCATGTACATCTGTGTGAAGTTTATTTCTTTCTTCTTATTTCCATTTTATTTCACTATATTTGCACACTAATATTTCTAAACAACTGTTCATAACAGAAATAAGTTGGGAAACACCAATTTCTTCGTGGTTTACACCATTCACCATATCACGGTGAAAAATGTTTAAACTTTAAATGAAGGCCAATTCATAGATTTAACTCAAAAACCACTATAAATATAAGTTTTAGAAGATAAAGGAAAAGGTGTTCTTTGCTAAGAAAACACTTTATTTTGGCCAGTATTTAACAAAAACAATTGATCATATTGAATAATAGGAAAAAATTTTGTACTGGACGATAGATCAAATATACAAGAACAAAGCAAAGAGGCAAAGGGAATAAAATGAGATCACATGAATAAGTAGTAAAACAATTGTACGATTTTTTTTCTTCCGCTTTTTAACTTTGATTGTTAGAACTACTAACTGAAAATATTTATTTTTCCAAAGCAAAGAAATTTGAATTCTTGATGAACATTGAAGTTATTGCTAATCAATATAGATGATGTAATTTAAAGTAATTCATGACGTACAAGGACTTCACAGAGAAGCTAAATATTCTTCCAAATATCATTGCATGAATAATGCATATTTGTTTGCCTTCTTGATTCCAACAAGTCATACATGTTAAGTAATTATTTCCATAATGTATTGAGTTATATTAGTAAAAATGTTTCTCTTTTAATGTCATCCAAAACATAGGGAAACTTCCACAAAAGTCTTTCAAATTTCCAACTTTCTACACCAAATGGAAATTTCACAAAATATTCTGCTATTTTGAATGCGTAATACTTCAGGGTAGAAAAAGAAAGAAGAAGCTTAAAAGCCTTAACTTAAAAAAAATATAGAAGATAAAAGAATTAATATACGTACATATCCATGTAGACATCCATATGTACATAATGAATGTTTGTGACGGAAAACATGAAGGATCCAAGAGCGTGAAAGGAAGATTAAGAAGAAATGGCTTTGATACTTATAATTTGACTTGAGACATGACATTTGGTACATTGTGAAGGACGAACAAGATACAGGCATAGTGTTAAATATCGTACCGTATCGCACATATCGCGCGATATGTGTCGTGTATTGTGCAGTTAACAGTTTCAAGATACAGGTCATATTGACCTATATCGAGAGAGTATCGACTGTATCGAGTCGATACATAGCATTGTATCGCTCGATACAGTCGTTAAAAGTGGAGAAAAGCATTAAAAACGCAAAACCAACAAGTTACGAGATCTCCCTTTGCTTTTTACTGAAAAACCTAATCCAAAATCCATCAAACCCCATTGTTTTCAACCCATTTTCGACCTATTTAGTACCATAATTTCTTCAAAACAACTTTGAACAACGAATCAAACAACAAAAATCAGATTCGTCAACAGTTTTGAGAGGTATGTTAGGTTTTCAATTTTTTTCATTCTAAATCATTATATTTTTATATTTAAGCATGATTTGATAATGTTTTGTATGAATCTATCAATTTCAAGTGAAATCCATAGATTAAAATTGCATTTTTGGATAAAAAATCAAAATTTTTTGCAATATGAAAAAAAGTGACGAAAATCCCTATTTTTTTTAAAAAAATAATACAAACCTTAACGGTTTGTCTTCAATTTTTTATATGAGATGCACATGGGGCTGATCTATCATCCCCATGATTCTTGCATTTTTTTCATGAATAAAATTATTTTTAATAATTGTTTTTGCTGAATATTAATTAAAATATAGGAAAATAATATTATATTTTTATTAAATTTGATATTTGGGTTCCACTTTTTTCCCAAGAGAGGTTGGTGATGCCATTTACATGTTTGTTGATATAGTTTCAATTATTTTGTAGATATGGCACCTAAAACACAACAACGAAAAGGGCTAGACGTCAGTTGGCAACACAGAGAGATGATTGAAGGGAATAGATTGCATACAAGATGCAAATATTGTCAGAAAGAGCTTAGAGGGGGGTGGAGTTACTAGATTGAAGCATCATCTTGCTAGTGGGAATCCGAATGTAGAGAAGTGCTACAATTGTCCTGTAGAAGTTTCCAAGGCTATGAGTGAGCATCTTAGAACTGCAAGGAAGGAGAAGGAGGACATTACCATAGAGAGGGATGCTTTGAGAGATAGGTTAGCTGGGAAGGCAGCACGGATGGATAGGGGAAAGGGCATCTGTGTGGATGATGATGATTCTAATGATGATGATGATCAAGAAGATGTTATGACACGAGAGGAAAGAGAACATGTTGATGAAGCAATGAGAAGATCAATTGCAGACATTCATTACAGAGAACAAGGAGAAGAAGTGCAGACTCAGTAGATATTGGTTGCACACCAGATCGAGCTAGTTTTGGGGGGCGTCATCGTAGAGGTGGTTTGATGCGTAGTATTAGTGTCAGAGAAGCTTTTGACAAAATGGTTGGGAGGCCGAAGCAGCCAAGAAAGAAGTCAAGGGGATCTACTATAAAGGAGATGGATCCTTCAATTTATCGAAATAGAGATGCGAAGCAAAGTAGGTTGAAGGATGCTTGGCATCTAGGAAAATGGGCGAAGGATGTAAAGCAAGCCATTGGTAGGTGGTTTATTTACAGCAATATCCCACCACATGCTGCAAATAACCCCTACTATCAGAAAATGACTGATGAGATCACTAGGGCTGGACCAGGGATTAAAGGTCCCACTCCATAGAGATCACAGGCCCTATACTGGATGCAGAGGTGGATGAGATACAGACTTACATAAAGTCATTTATGACGAAATGGGATACTTATGGTGTGACCTGGATGTGTACTGGTTGGACTGGGCCTACCAGGCTATCAATCATTAACTTTTTGGTCTATTGTGATGGAAGAGCAATTTTTCACAAGTTAGTTAATGCTTCTGACAAAATCAAGGACCATCAGAATTTGTTCAAATTGATGGACGATGTTGTAGAGGAGATTGGTAAGAAATACATTGTGCAGATTGTTACTGACAACCAATCTTCATACAAGAAAGTAGGAGAGTTGTTGATGGAGAAAAGGAAACATCTGTATTGGACCCCGTGTACGGCACATTATATTGATCTTATGCTCCATGATTTTGGTCAGAAGAAGATGGTGAAAGGTGTGATTGAAAAAGCAAGGAGATTGACAAACTTTATTTACAACCACAACTGGGTACTTAGCCAAATGAGAGAACACATCGAAGGGGAGCTACTTAGGCCTGGTCTTACAAGATTTGCCACAAATTTCATTGCAATTAATAGTATTATGTCTGAGAAGGCTGGATTGAGAATAAAGTTTTTATCAGATAAGTGGCAAGAATGTCAACCAAGACGAGATGTTATTGGAAAAAAGGTTGAGGATATTGTTCTAAGTAACAATTTTTGGAGGAAAGGTCGATTGGTAGCTGAAATACATGATCCTATTGTGAAGGTGTTGAATTATGGATGGAGAGAAGCAAGCCACAATAGGTTATCTGTATGAAGCTATTAGAAGGTCTAAGCTTGCTATTGCTAAAGCTGCTCCTGATCATCACGAGACGTATTGTGCAATTATTGATAAAAGATAAAGAAGCAGTTCATTCAAGACATCCACCGTGCAGATAATAAACGTAAATTTGTTGCCAATTGTCTACTTCCTATCTTGATTAAGTTACTAATTTTTTTTTTGAATCAGCATTTTACCTCCACCCGGCGTATCATTACACTGAAAATCTTGGAATCGATACGGAATTAGTAAGTTCATTCAGAAGGATGATGTTGAGATTGGAAAGGGATCCAGAGCGTGCCAATACAGCACTTAGTGAGGTGATTTAGGAATTAGGAATTTTAAGAATTATTTACTTATTATTTTTTGTAATAAACAATCACTAACAGTGTTTTTTTTTTAAATAGGAGAAAATATTTAGAGATGCTATTTATGGCTTTGGAAATCCAGCCACTATTAGAGCACGGACTACATGTGAACCAGCTAATAGAAATTAAACAATGAAAGTACTTATTTTCATTGTTCAAGTAAATTGTATAATTTGTATGTGGGAGGCATTCATTTTTCTTATTTTTTTGTTATTTCTGCATCTGAGTGGTGGTTCTCGTATGAAACCGATGCACCAAATTTGAGAAGAATTGCACTAAGACTTTTATCACAGACAGCTTCATCCAGTGGATGTGAAAGAAACTGGAGCACTTTTTCTCTCATCCACACTAAAGTGCGGAACCATTTGAGTTATGCAAAGTTGGAAAAGCTGATTTTTGTGCACTACAACATGAGGCTAAAGATACATCTTCAAAAGCAAAGCAGAAGGGGAGAGGGCGAGTTTAAGCCGATTGACCTTGCACACATATTTGATTTTGATGAAGATGAGCTTCTCACAGAGTGGTTGGATAATCCAGAGGAGGTAGTGCTCGATGAATTAGATGATGAGGGGAGGCCTACCAAACCAAGTAGCTATGTGGCAAACTTGGTCAACAGATTTAGTGATGATGGAGGAGGAGGAAATACTAGAGCTACAGGGAGCAGTCGAGCTCGAGTGGGTCGTGATTCTCCTGATGATAGTGACAACGACGACGGTGATGGAGATGATGACGATGATGATGTTGGACGTCGTGAGAGTCTTTCATCACCACCAAGTCCACCACAAGGTGGTACTGGTAGTGGCTATGGTGGTGGTATTCACATTACAGAGGAGGCTAAGGAGGAGGAACAGCAGTATGATCATGGTAGTGGCCATGGGGGACGTCCTCCTTCCGTTCATAATCTTTACCATCGAAGACGACGTGGGGGCCATCCAACACCAGGATCAGGACACGATGATGTGATGAAGCTATGTGGACATGATTTAGATGCCATTACACAAGGAATAGACTTGATTAATGTGGATCTTTCAGGCATATTTGGAGGTGGACCACATCCAGGGTCGAGGTCATCATCTTTTGGGTACGATCAGGAGAGGTCGTCTTCTTCATATGATTATGGTTATGGCCAGGGGGGATCATCTTATCAGCCTAGTTATGGATATGGTTATGAGCATATAGGCTATGGGCATAGCCAGGAGGGATCATCATCTTATGGGCAACAGATGGATCGGTATGGTCACTATGGTGGTAATGTTGGGGGTTACCATGGGCCTACTTCAGCACAGTATGAGCAATTTAGAAAGGAGTATGAAGCATGGTATCGAAATTATATGGATTGGGCTTCTTATTGTCAGCATGTTCAGCGCATGCATAACGTGCCATTGGCTGATTATGAAGAAGCTGAAGATAAACCTGCATGTCACTCCTGGCATTGAAGATAGGGACCATGAGATAGCTTTGTATGTTTGGATTTTGAAACCACCTATTTGTATGTAATGAATTATGGAGAATGTTGTGTTATGAATCATGATAGTGATTTATTGTTGATTTTGGTTTATTTAACCTTTTATAGCTTTTATTATAATTTTCATTCATTTTCGAGTATGCCTATTTGCTTATATAATGCATAGATACTCTTTGTATAGCCCTATAATGCTAGAAACATGTTTATTTAACATATTTTTAACTTATCTTTCTATCTAGATAGGTGTTGACCAAAAATTTGAATCTTAATCAATTCCTGATCAAACATGATTTCACCCGATTATGTGGGTTTTTATTTCATGGGGTACGAACCCATCCAGGGCGTCTAGGTTACAGAACAATCCCCTTAATTACAACTCTAAAATATTAAAGAAAACCCTTTGATGCTAACTTAATTCACAAGACTTGATTACTTGTGTGGTTGGGATTGATTTGGTTTGTTTTAATTGCGACTGAACCCGGTTTGATTTATCGGGTTGCCTACGTACCCAATTATTTGGGATCAAGTCATAACGTAGTTCAAAAGAATAATTTGAGTTTGAATTTAAGGTATTATATTTAATTTGGTTTATTTTAATTAATTGGACCATTAAGATCCGGTTCAATTGGGTTTAATTTGAATGGTTTAATATTTAAGGCATTGGACCGTAAAAGATCATACCTTGGATTAAACCATTTGAGTTTAATTTGAGTTAAACCGCAAAGAGGAAACGGTTTGATTTGAAAAGATTTGATTTGATTTAATTTGAGTGGTTCAATTTCAAAGGCATTGGACCATAGAAGATCATACCTTAATTGGACCAAGAAGTTTAATTGATTTAATTTAGGTTGAACCGAAAAGGGAAAACGATTCAATTTAAGGGAATTTAATTTTGTGTGGTTTAACCCCAAGGCATTAGACCGTAGATCCTACCTTAGGTTGAACCACAAGGTTTGATTTGATGGATTAGTTCAATTAAACCACTTTTATGACTTGAACCGTAAAAGGGGAAACGGTTTTAATTTGTTGGTTGAATGTAATCACTTTAATGTGTATGGGGGGCTGGTTTGAACCATCTTGATTGCAATATGTTATTTAATTTGGCTTGATGCCATTAATTGCATAATTTGGTTCAATTTTAGGATGATTTTTGGTTTATTTAGTTTAAGGACAATTCCGGTCCAATTTGGATTTTAATTTGGTTTATTTTAGTTTAAGGACAATTTTGGTCTAATTGTTAGTTCAATTTTAGTTTAAGGACGATTTCGGTCCAATTTAAGTTTTAATTTGGTTTAGTTTAGTTTAAGGACGATTTCGGTCCAATTTAAATTGAAATTTGGTTCATTTTAGTTTAAGGACAATTCCGGTCCAATTTGAACACTTTTGGGTGCATTGGGGGTTGGTTCAAAGCACTTTTAGGTGCTTTTAATCACCTTTACATGTAAAATAAAAGTAATTTGATTTTTACATCATGAGTTTTGATGTAGTTTTGGGATTTTTGGGTCCCAGAAAGGTCCAATGATTTTTAGGTATTTTCTGGAATTTTTCTGGGGCCAAATCGGGCTTGAATTTGGCAAAATATGCATTTCTAGGTTAAACCGGGTTGATTTTCTGGTTCAATTGCTGCCGGTTCAGGCGATTTGGGCCTGTTTTAAATCCATGGGTCACGGCTGGGTCAATTCCAGCGTAACAGGCCGGGCGAATTGACCTGACCCGCGCGCGGGCCGCAATTGGGCCTGTGTCCATGCGCGCGGGTCTTGAAACTGGCGGAACGGATCGGGCCGAGAAATGGACCCGCGCGGGTCGCGTCTGGGCTAGAGACATGGGCGCATGGGTCTTGGGCACGGTCAGGCCCGAGGCGCCTGGGTTTAGAGCACCTGGGCTCAATACAGGGCCCAGTTTGCTGTCTGACGCGCGCAGGAGCCCAGGACGCTGAAAAAGTCCTTTTTGCCCTTGTTTAGCCTTCGAATTTGCGATTTCTGCCACTGCCGAACCCAAAATGCCTACAGATCCGTTTTTGGCCGGATTTTGGGTATTTTTAGCCCAATTTCATGACTATAAACTCATATTTTAACCCAGAAAATTATTTTAATGATTTTAGATCATTTTAGGGAGTTTTTACGCAGGAGTTTGGATGACCCAAATATGAGTCTCCAACTCTCCCCTTTTTTGGGGGTTTATCTTATGAAGTCCAGGTGGTCCTGAAAAGAACCCCTGGCCCTTCGAATTTGTTTCACGGAAGAAATTGAAGATTTCCTTATCTTTAATCCTAATCCAATTAGGATACAGAGTCCAGGTGACCCTAATAAGAGTCCCTGACTCTCTGAAATTAATCGGAGAACAGATTAAAGATAAGGATAAGATTAGGGAGAAGAAAGAGAAGAGATAAACCTCATCTAAATCTTACCTTTTCTTCCTTGTGATAATCTTCTGTCACTCTTCAAATCAAGCTTTTTGTTATCCTTCAAAACCCTGCGTATCCTTTTCCTTTTGGCTCCCTCTATTTTCCAACCTCCCTTGGTTCTTATCCCTTAAACCTTTTTATATCTTCTGGATTTGTAGCATGTGTGGGAAGTTATAACTTCCCACACATCCATGCTGGCAAAGAAATAGGAGAGAGCCAACGGCTCTCTCTCTCCCACTATCTTTTTGTTATCAAACGTCCCCTCTTTTTAGGGGACGTATCCCATGTTAATTGAAGAAGGAGGGTGAGGTGGGGACACATGGCATGTGGTCCCCACCTCTTCAAACGAATTTGAAGAAGTCAAATTCGTTTGAATCACACTCTCTCTCTCTTTCTTTTGTTAGCCTCAAGACACGTGTCCATCTTAAGAATCTTTTTTTTTTTGTTTGTTTACTTTAAATTAATTGAAGAAGGAGGGTGAGGGGGGACACATGGCATGTGGTCCCCACCTCTTCAAACCAATTTGACTCCTTCAACGAAACAAAGAGTGTTTTATTTGAAATTCTCTCTCCTTTTTTTTTAATTAAATAAAGAAAACTCTTTATTTATTATTTTGTTTGCTTTGGAGATTTCTTTGGGACATGGCACTTATGCCACGTCATCAAAGATACATCTATTTTTTAGGTGCAAACAATAGGTTTTGATCTATGTATCTACCGTATCCACCCGTATCCACCATTTTAGTGCATATCCGTGCATATCCGTACGTATCCTCGATACGTTTCCATTTTTGGATCATCCGATACGACACGTCGATACGATACTTTGAACCATTACAGGTTGCCTAAAAATCTATATATATCCATATAGATAGAAGGATACAAACACAACCGGAAATATCTATATATCCCTTCATATATCAAGCAATATATCTCTGTTTCTTAGGTGGAAATATGAATCCAGGAAATTTTTATTCTACAATTTCTCGGAATATATATTCTAGTATCAAGTGATAAACTACCGTGTTAGTCATATATTGTGATATCAAGTGATATGCCACCTATAAATTCTAATAACATGCATCATCTATGATAACTGGTCAAATAAAGAGATATCTATATAATTTTCCCTTATTTCTGCCATATCTCCATTGAAAATACATAAAAACCTTCAGATCTTCTTCTAAACTTTTGGAATTTTATTCTCAACCACTTACTATGTGAACTTTCCAAGCCTTCTTTTAGTCAAATGTTGTTTTGGTAAAGATTTGACAAATGTTACATTTTATTCATAAAAAATTGCCAAAAATTCAAAAAAGGTCATTTAAACTTTTCTCTTTTCATCTAGTTCAATTTTAGGCCTATCAATTTACATACGTGATGGATAGGCTTGCATTTACTAGTAGTAGAAGCTTGAGCAATCAAGGGTAAACATTTTTTATTTTTTTGTTTTTTAGCTAAATATGTAATGTTAATCTTGTACTAATTACATGTCAATATACATACTAGCTAGAAAAATTAAATTTTTGGGTGTAAAAATTATTTGTTATTATTATTTATAACATATTTAAAGATTAAATATTTTTGTTTGTTTTAGATGCTTCATATATAAACAAATTGATTAATCATAAACTTTCAATTAATATACCCTTTCTGTCAAATAAATATTGCCATAATAAATAGACTCAGTGACATCAATATTTTCCTCCATTTATCAAATGATAGTTTTCCCTTGGTGGCAATATATCTGTCTTGTCAATATTTGAAACGGCATTATAAAAATTACAAGGAAATTTTACTTATCAAACCCCCCCCCCCCCCCCCTTTTTACTTATCAAAACAAAAAACCCCTTTTTACTTATCAATATTTGAAACGGCATTGTAAAAATTACAAGGATATTTCTCTTGATATATATATATATAAAAGAAGTATGCTCTGTACAATTAGAAACTATGCCATGCTATATCCTACTCTATCAACACACTTGATATATTGCAGCAGCGGCAGCCTTACACAGCTTTGTCTCCTTAGGTTTGTTCAATGTGCTTGAAGGATGCCGAGTCCGTAGACCACCTTCTACTTAGATGTCTAGTAGCTGATCACGTGTGGAGGCATCTGTTGAACCTAGAAAATATCAGCTAGGTTCTACCTTTTACCATACGTGTGTTAGATTTTCATTGGAGTTTTATGGGCTTGAGCATATTAGGGAGGAAGCTTTTACAAGGTATGTTTTTTTGCTACCCTATGGACGCTATGGTTGGTATGCAATCAAAGCATTTTTTAGGGTGCAACCAGGGTTGCTTACCATGCCTGCCCCGTAACCCAATATCCCAGGCATGGCCTAGCCCGTGCCACGGCCAAGGCTGGGCCGTGGCACACGGGGCCGCTCATGGGCCGCATAATAAATTTATTAAAAAATTAAGAAAAATAGAAAAAAAAAGGAAAATATAAATAAAAAAAATTCTAAAAATATATATTTATTATTCAAACACATTTCTTACATATATTAGGATACAATTTTCTCCAAAATTGTAAAATAAAAGGTTAAAAAAACCCACAAAAGGCAAAAAACCCCTTCTTAATGCAAGCCCGTGGGCCGACATCGTATGGCACACTTAAAGCATGCAGTGCAACCCGCATGCTTCGCTGGCCACAGCCCGCTGGGCCATCATGCCTGCGGGCCATGCCTTGTCGAGCCTAGTGCCCGGTGCCCTAGGCACGGCACGGCCCCCATGTCGGCCCGGCCTGATAAGCAACCCTAGGTGCAACGATTAGAAGATCATGTGTGGTTGACCAAGTTATATCTTTGACAACCTCTTGGGTTTCGGTGCAGAAGGATTTTACTTCTTATTCAACGTCAAATATAGCTTAGTGTATTGTGATGTTCCATGGTATGGGTGTCTAGTTAGGATCCTTTTTATGGTGACATTATGTTGTATCTTGGGTGACCCCATATCTTGTGGTGTCCCCCCCCCCCCCCCCCCCCCCCCCCCCTTCTCCTATTTTACCTCTTTTGATCTTAATGAAATTTTCATTAATCATCAAATAAAAAATAAAAAAAAACCTAAAGACGATCATCTACATCCCGCCCCATCCATAACAAGCCTTGATTCGCCCCTGAACAAGTAGTTCAGCTGCGACCAGCCATCCTCTATAAGACATTCCATCTACCACATTTACATTTGGATCCACTCCTCTTGCAATCCTATTTTCCATTATAGATGTAGAGAAGCACCACCTATGCTACTCCATCACTATCTCTATAGGCCGAGCCCCCCTGAAACTCTGGAGTAATAGATACACATGAGGCTACAGCAACCATAATACTATCTACCACCTGTTCTAGTGAAGACGGAGTATCCCGAAAAATTCTACTATTACGTTCCATCCACACCAACCAAATAGTAGCATGGAATAGTGCCCTATAAATAGATCTTCCTCTTCTCCCCAGTCCCTTAAACTGCCATTGCCCAAAACATGCTCTAAAAAAATTATCTAGCACCCAAGTTACTTCAATCACCTAAAATAGTCTCATCCAAATGGCTCTCGCAAAACGGCATTGAAGATGTTTGAACAAACAGGTGATCAATGCTCTCTCCTTACTCCATACACATGAAACACACCTGTGGTGTAATATCCTGTAATTTTATTTGTGTAATTTAGTGTTAATGACAAAGGCATAATGGTCTTTCTATATTTTAATGGTGACCAATAGTGTGTTTTATTTCAGTTTGAGTTGGTATGCAAGTTAAAGTATTTTGATTGAGTGTATGTGGGTTTGGTAGTATGGCAATGCACCAAATCGTAAAAGTTTCTATTTAAAGAAGAAGCAGGCAACTGAGGGTTTTATTCCCAGGAATGCCAGCTATCTTCGTTTGAATCAAGAGAAACAGGAGAAAGAGGACCATAGCTCCAGGAAATAAGAGGAAAAAGGAAAGAAGGAAAGAAGAGAGAAAGGGGAGTGAGCTAAGGTAAGGGAATTCTTCTAACTTGGATGTTACTTGTATTTGACTGTGTTTATGTATTTCGTGCGAGAGTTTGTAATCCTAATAATAGTTGTCTTAACGCTTTACTCTCTAGCGTTGAATTGTATGTAAAATCTTGATGTGTTAAATTCGCTTGCAATTCTAGATATTAATAAGCATCTGAGACAATGCATAATTATACGTATCCAGTTGTTGAATCTGACTTGAGTGATGAATTTTTTCATTAGAATGAATTCTATGAATGTAAAACTACTCCTAAGATACTCTGTGAATGTTAAGAGAATGTTATAATGATAAAGGAATGAAATTGGTAAGAGTTTGGATTGGAAAGCGAACCTAGAAAACTCTGCTTGCGGCTAGGGAATTAATCACCAAGTGCTCGATTAATAGCACGCTAAGGGTGATTAATCGTCAGGCCTAGTATTAGCGTACAATTGTCCTGAAATCAATAATATATGATTTCTTGTGTGATCTCACTGATTCTTACTCGAGGATTTATGATGTAAATCATGTTTTTAGTGATTCATCATCATTTTATCTGTTGAATTATATGCATTGAACTGAATATGAGTGATATGAACTGTTTAGAATATAACTGCTAGTAGTCATGCATATATTGCATCACCTGACGTGATGGCATTTCTCGGTGACCTGATAGAGTGCATGGCACTGTCTGGGGTGTCAGGATGTGATTCCCAATGGGTAGTGACCCGTGTTGCTCTGTAAAACAGTAAGGGAAGAGAAAAAAATACCCCTGGGGTTGAAATTCCCCTAAACCCTGTGAGTGGCCACACAAGATGTGGTTGAAGAGTGCTCCCACAACCTCCAGCTGGCCATAGTCGATCTGGTTGTATAATCGGTCCCAGACCACTATTGACGGCGGGTAAGGTGACTGGCTTTTCTGTGAGGTCCTACACCACCGCCTAGTCGAAAGGAGCATCAACTGTACACAAGGGGTAGAGAGAAGACCCTAGGCTTTTCATCATGTCAGCATAGGCAATGTTGAGTGTGGAGCATAACATACTTGCATTGCATATTTCATTTATATGTGTATCTTGTTATGAACTCAATGTCAATTATTATGACTTGTGAAGCCTAATAATGTGATTTACTTATGACCCATGCTTGAATTGTATGATTGTTTGTGGCTAGTGGGATTTCCTTACTGGATTGTGAGGTCATGATCCCATTTTAACATTTCGGGTTAAAGATTGGTTTGCCTTCACCAATATAGCCGAGAGGTCAGAGAGAGAGGACAAGAGGAAAAACTTGTAAATTTATATATATGAGTCTTTTGCATTGCCTGTATTGTAAATATTGTGAAAATAGTAAATGTTATTTGTTTTTGGTGCACAACTAGTCTCCATGTTCCGCTGTATTATATTTCTGTGTACTCCAATGACCAATTTTCTCGATGTGGGAAAGCCAGTACCTATCAAGATAATGTGGTAACTATTGTATCCCTGATTAACTGTAATTAATTAAAGGGGATGTGACATGTGGAGATAATGCAATTGCCTTCCATCTTCTCTGGATCCGATTAGCCATATTTATCCGATACAGAAGAGCAGTCTATAGAAAAGCCTTAACCTTAAGAGGTACCTTAGGTTCCCCTAGCTTAGACACAAAGAAGGGCACGATGGGATGCAACGAGGGCTGGCTCACAAAATTGGATAAAAATTTATAATAATAGCCAGAAGGGGACAGGAACCATGATACCTTATCGTATCCAAGAGGGTCAAGAATCACATCCTTCAAACTTTCAAAAAGCACAACAATCTCCTCCAGCTCTGGAGGGCAAAGGTTCCTCCTAAGAGGAAGATTCCAAGAAAATCCAAAATGGCGACCAAACTAAAATGTCAAACACATGCACAAGGGTGAGTAACAAGGGAAAATAACCGAGGGAACCAACTGGAAAACACTTGATTGCCCCACCATAGGTCATGCCAAAATCTCACAAATGACCCAGACTCAATACCGAACTTGATATGAGGGTAAAAGAAAGGTGATTGTCTCATAATAGCCCTCCATGGGCAGTTTACAAATGGACGAGCCCTCTAATTGATGAACCATCCATTATCATTATTCATGACTACGATAGTTGTTATCAATTACTTGATGCCACAAACTTTCCTTTACTGTGCTAAAGCGCCACAACCACTTCGCTAAGAGGGAAGAATTTTGGGAAGCCACCTTACCCAAACCTAATCCTCCATGCTCTCTCCCTAAACACTCCTTGTCCCACCACACTAAATGCATCTTCTTTACACCCCTCCCTCTCATAGAAAGTCCCTTTTCGCCTTTTCAATGATTTCCACCACCCTCCTAGGCATCCTAAACAAGGACATGTCTTGATATATTAAGCAATGAATCCTATTTCCTTGGGTGGCAATATATCTAGTAATATTAACATTTAAAAATGTCGTTATCAAAATAATAAAGAGATAACTTATCTATACAATCTAAATTAAAGTTTAGAAATATAATATATAGCAAATAAAGACAAGCCTGATTTGGGACAAACAGACCCTTTACCAATCAGAAATTATAGCCTCTTTTTCGGATTTAACATTAAAATAAAACATTGAAGAGTCCATAACCTAATGTGGGTCCTGTCAAAGCAAGATCCTAGGATGGGCGCATTGGCAAAAAACCTAACCTTTCGCATTTTTATGAAAAGTGGCTACAGTCAAACCAAACCTGAATGGGCATTTTCATAATGACAGCCCAGATTTTTACTATCATGCCAAGAAACTATTTGAAAGTGAAAAATAAGGATGAGCCAAGTATGTACCCTAAGGCACGTGAGTTAGTAATACAAGAGGAAGATTACTCAAATGATATGGCAAACAGTAGCATTTGAGCAAGTAATGCAGCAGTTGAATGGAGAGACCAATAGATAATAATTATCATCTTTCATGTCAACGAAATAGGAATATAGTGTGACAACATGACTTAACTGTTAGAAATATTTCCAATTCTAGATTGTTGAACATCAAAAGAAGGTCTGGCTTGCAACTTCTCCCTATACCACAATGAGACCACATTTATCATGTCCAACAAATAAATCCCCAGTAGAATCCTACTAGTAGAAGATAGAATGTCTGAACTTTCCTCAAAAGCTTATAATAGAATAAGAAAAGCACATTTGTACCTTTTCCACTGAATGCAAAGGTGTCACAACAATGGGGATTCTTCCTTTGACAAAGAATGAATCAAGCGCCATTCTCAACACCATTTTTCTCTTCAATCTTAACAAAGAATGGTATGACACCCCCCCCCCCCCCCCCCAACACACACCACACAAACATTAACATCCAAACAGAACACGACAGCTGCTTTTTCCGACTAAGTCAGCTCAGATATTGGTTTCCTTTTTGTAGATACATCTAAAGACCTGGTAAACCAACTGGAACTGGAATAGCGGACAATGGAATTGATCCAGACATAGCACCATGGGAAAAGCAAGAAAGGTGAACATAGATTTTAACAAAGAAACAAAGCTTAGAAGGACTTCTTATATTTATCAGGACTACCTGAGTGGTACAGACTGAACAGAGACTCAACTGCTCTGATTTCTGTTTCTCTTTACTGACAGGTTCAGATGGTTCAGTTTGTGATAATTTGACGGACAGCAGTCCCCAAAGCTTCTCCTTGCTCTCCAAAATATGAATCCTGCCACTCAAGCTGCATAATGCAACAACTTGGCAGAAGACACAAGCCATTCCTCTCTCTCATACTTCTCTCTGAATTCCTCTCTGATATTCTCACAATGGAGGACTCTTCTTTTCAATTCTTCTGACCACATAAGACATTCTTTGTTAGTTTCTCCTATTTTATACCCAGCCAAATATTCATTTCTTATCACTCTTATTTTTGGGTCCTTCACTCATTTTTATCCAAATAAAACTTTTCCCTTAGAACCATGGACTCCTCTTTTTAGGATCTCTCCCCTTTATTTTAGGTCTCTTGCCCTTTCTCAAAAACTTATTTCATTTGCTCCTTTCCCCAACCATATGAAAATTCTCACTTTATAAAGAGAGTCCTCTTATGAGTCCTCCTCCTAATAAGCAAAGGTTCATATATTTTTTATACTTATCCCCAAAAAGGGAAATAAAGTCAAAATATGACTTAAATCAAATCCTACTTCTGATGGGATGATTTTCCTTTTTAAGTATTTGTGCCAAGTAGCTTCTATGAAAAATCCATATCACCAAAAAGAAATGACACACGGCAAGGCCGATAAAATATTATATAAAAATTCGAAATGGTTAAAATACTCCCCTAATTAGAAAATCAAATTTTACGAAATTCATTTGATCCAACAAACATTTAATATTGACATCAAATTCAAGATTAAGAATGAATTTCCAGTAAAACAATCATTCTGAATAGTGAAATCAGGAACCAATCCAATAATATCAATTAAATTCAAACTCGGCCCAAAGTTTGGTGCCTAAAATTACCATAACCTTTCCCTTTTGATGAAATTTTATACCAAGCAGAAAGGTTTTAAAAAAGAAACCATGTTGTCCCTTATTTTAGGGGCAAAATTTCAACTACATACTGCAACATAACACCCAAATTTAAAACACTGCTCGGGATTAATTCTCCAGATGCTCTAATACATTATATTTCTAATATGAAGATAATAATAACACAAGAACAAAGAAAACAATAACCCTTATGAACAACATAATATACTTGTAAACAAAAGCTCATTCTGTCAAAAAAATCAGATAACTTTACCGATTGCCTAAAAGCAATGCAAACCTCTCTTGCCATTTGCTTCTCCATTGGAGTCAATAAAACAGGATACCTCACCTACAAATCACAAATTTTACATAAAAAAAAGGCGAAATGTCAATTTTCCAACACAATGATGAAAGGAGGCAAGAAATATGAAAAAATAAGTATAACCTCTTCTTCTTAGTTGCTATTTGCCATCAAAAGGTTTAGGGAATTGCAACTGAATATGAGCAGGATAACAATGGAAAATCCACCTACCTAGTGTCATTTAATTTTCATTATGAAGCCTTCCCTATTATATGCACTGGTTTATGTTTCAATGAAACTTAAACCACTCATCAAAGAAATTAAAATCATTACAACTAACTTTCAAAAGGTCATGAGAATCACAAAAAGGGGATATCCATTAGGCAATGGGAAGGTTTCACTAAGACTATACAACACTTTCAGGAGTAATACAACCCATGAAAAATGCACACCCGTACACTCGTTCACCTGGCACACATGCACATTCTCCTTCCTACTACAAAGGGAAAACTAGATCTCGGGACCAATTTACTTGATTAAATTTGTAGTCTTTTAATCATAATATTAAAAGAATTTATTACAAAAAAAAAGGGAATGTTTTGTCTATACAAAATATTGTAGCAATGGCTAGTAAGCAAACAAAAAAAGCCAAACTTTAGAAGAGAAGAATATAAAAAATGAAGAAAACATCAAATCCATCCAACTTTCCTAGCATTGATGAAGGCACTAATTCGCAAAAGTTATGGCAAAATGAATAAATGCCTAACACCCAAGACATATCCCTTAGGAGGATATCTCCATGTCTTCAAACAACCATCCATCTCTTTCTTCCAAATTGATCATCGCAACTTACAAGGGACACCATCCTCTACAATTGACAAGCCTTCTTGCTTATAAACCTCAATCTCATAGTACAAAATGCAACAAAACATCCTTGGGTGAAAACCAAAAAACTCTAAAAGTACATACCTATCTTGAGAGATTGGCAGGAGTGTTGTTTTCATCACCACTATTCTCATTGTATTGGTGGGGTGTTGTGGGGTGAGATTTTAGTGTTATAAGTGGTGTAGAGAGGGGAGCTTTGTTTTTGTTGTTTTTGTATCCAAGGTGGTCCCCATAACTCATGGGCCCACTGCTTTTCCCTAAGTTTTTCTAATAAAATTCTTCATTATTCATCAAAAAAAAATTACTATTATGATTATTATTGGGAAACCTAGGATATTGGAACCTTGAGAAATGAGAGGTGGACATTGGAGAATTTGGAAAACTAGGGTGGTTTAGTAAACTTAATCAAATTAGGAAACCCTAAACCCAATATATTTATATATACAGGCTTATTATTTTATTTTCATAATTTATCAAGTTTTGAAGTGGATGGCTTGGGGAGAAAAGGGAGAAGAGTGCACATGCAGCCTACGATTTTACTTCCCAGATTGGAGGCAGAAAATTTTTATCCTTGGCGAAGATCAAGTGTAGAAAATAGTCTGCGATAAGAGGTAGGTGGATTCTTAGTTTTGTTTCTTTTTCCAAATTTTAGATAGTAGGATGTGGTTGCTGGAATTTTTTATTTCTATCTTCTGTTTTTGTCGTTTTACTCATAGGAGATGATGACTGCAAGAATTTTATTATAATTAATTATCCCTGCATTTCATGGTGAGGCCAGTCGCAAGGCACAAAACTCAGCTCGTAGGATGTGATATGAGATAAAGATCATGGACTTATTGTGTTTTAGATTTGGCTGTCACAAGGATGTCACACCTCAAATCCGGTATAACAATATTGATATAATTTCTCAAATTGAAGTGAGACTGAAATTCCCACCTCATTTGAGAATTTAGTGGTTAAATTCTTCCCTTTCAAGGAATTTTGTCCTCGGAATTAGAAGACAAATCTCTTCTTCTCCATCTCCAACCGCAAAGCACAAGATCCACAACTTTATTCAAGCATGCACTTCCTCCATAGGGCCACCGATCCTAAACACATGGACAAGCCTACCAAAGACATCAATGAAACTAAACTAAATTAGAAGGGTGACGAAGAGAGGGCACACCGTCGCCCTCTACTGCTCTCAAAAAAAAAAAAAGAATAAGGGAGGAAGGGAAGGGAGAGAGAAAGAAGAGAGACGGGAAGGGGCGGCACAAAGCTGGTCGTCAGCATCACCCTCTATTTTTGTTATATGTATGTCTGTACTTTGTTCTTCTGTCTCGGGACCAAAAGGCGTAAACCCTTCATTCCTTTATTAAAGAGAAAACTAAGTGCATGTAATATACAATATATATATATAAAATAAAATATAATATAAATATAAATGTTTTAACAAATTTTGAATTGAAAAATATTTAATATATATTTATATAAATTTGTTATTATATTATTATATATATAAATATACATTTATTATTATATATATATATACTTATTATATAATAAAAAATTTAGTGTATATATATATATAGCATATATATATATATATGGATGGAAAAATTCAATATTTACATATATATATATATAAATTTTGTAAATGAAAAACTTGTAAAATATTATTATAATATATACATATACATATACATATATGTGTGTGTGTGTGTGTGTGTATATATATATATATATATATGCACGTATTTAATTTAATAAAAAAATTACAATTCAATTTATATGTGTGTGTGTGTGTGTGTATGAATGAAAAAATTTAATATAAATATAATTTTTTTATTGAGAAAATTGTAAAAAATTATTATGATATATATATGCGTGTATATATGTAAATGCATTTATATATGTAAAAGCAATAAAAACATAAAATATTAAGGACATATTATTATGTTCCAAATAATATAATTATTATATATATATATATATAAATATATATTATTATTAATAAATCTTTATAATTATTATCAATAACAATATATCATTATCATTATTTTAATATTAATTTTTTATATGTTTTAATAATTTGTTTAGATTTTCATATTCTTCAATTTTTAGGAATTTTTTGGGCATAAAGACACGAAAAATGCGGCGGCAAGAGTGGCGTGCTAGCAAAATTTTAGCAAAATGGCATATCAGGTCCTCATCAAGGACAACATTAAAATTGGCACGGCGAACCTTGTGTGCCGCTATATAGAAGGCTGAGGAGGAAATTCAAGTAACCCTATTCTATTTTAATATAAAATATAACAACATTTATACAAATATATGTTTCTGTGTGTGTATGTGTGTGTGCGTGTGTGTAAGAGAGAGAGAGAGAGAGAGAGAGACACGTATGCCCTCTAAAATCAATTTAATAAATATTTGCTTCTCTTCTTTTATTTAACGCATACATACGTTACCAATGGGTATTTGATGTGAAATGAGATTTCATATGGAGATTATTTCACTTGAGTAACATTGCAGAAAAATCATGCCAATGGTTTATGAATCAAAAGTGGGGAGTAATGACTTTTTGGTTCATAATAAGCCCATAATGTTTTAGGCCATAATAATGGCTACACTTAATGTACTGCAATAAGATAGGTTGAGGACTCTATTATCAAGGTAAAGACTTTCTAGGCCATATTATTATTTGGCTACACTTATTGTGCTGCAATGAGATAGGATGAGGACTCTATTATCAAGGTAAAGACTTTAAGCAAGTGAGTGTAATGTAAAAGTACATGCACTAAACAAGACCAAATTTAGAACACCTTTTCGGAATATCTACTGAAATGTAAAAGGAAGTTCAATCACAATTGACTTGTTTATCCCCAGACCTAACAGATTTATATTTATTCATTTATTGTATGCACAAACTTTGACTATGTCAAATGGTTGATAGTTCATAGAGAACTAAATATACGGACTTGTCGGGTTATGTATGATAAGTGGATTTATGTAAATGCTAAATAAGGGATCCATCATTCTTTAAATAAGATTTTATATTCAACTAATTTTATATTAAAGTTGGATTTAAAATGGCGGGTGACTTTTGCTAAAAAAATTTTACCATATATAATATATATATAATTATATTAAAAATTGCTTTCAAAACGGTTTTGAAAGTCCAACTGGAATGTGAATTAAGATTTATTAATTACATAATTTAGGGATTTATTCAGTGATGAGATTCCAATCCTAATAGATCATGTGTAATATCGTATAGTGGAGGGATAAATTGGTAAACAATTATATGTAACAAAGATTTCATTTTAACTCTCAAATTCTCACGGTTTTAGTTGTAATGTGCTGATGGGCATTGTTGAAATTATGTAGAAGTTCAAAATTCAATTAAAATGAATTTATGAACCCCCTCCAGTTGAAAAAATAGTTATTCAAGCTAATCCTACAATTAAGAATTGAGATCCCTCAAGGTCTCACGCAAATCACTCTTTAGGGTTCACATGTGAGCCTACGTATAAATAGGCCAGATATGACCATCAATTTTTAACTGAGGATTTTGAGAAAGTCTTGGAACCCTAACGCAAGAGTGAGCGTGGATTCTTCAGAAGGCATTAGGCAAAACACTTGGGCTGTTAAAGATCTATTCCACACAAAAATCATCAAAACTTTCAGTATGTATGAGTGTGTGTGCGTGTGTGTGTTAGTGTAATTTTACACTTCAATTTACAATTTCATGACAGATACTACTTGCTAATAATGTTTAAGTTCAAGAATATGCATAAAAACAAGTTTGAAGATCAAGAGATTCGATTCAAACTCAAATAATTGGTTTAAGGCATTTCTTATGCCTGGCACAGGGTGGACGCACCCTTGTACACCCTAGCAGCCACCTACAGAAGCTGCCAGCATAAGAAAACTTCAAGCGCGGCCTACGGGCCACCTAGGTTGGTGTGCACACACTATGGCACAATTGTAGGGCATGTTGAAGAGTTGGGTGCAAACTACGTGCCATCTGGGTGGAGTCGCAGGCAAGGGGTGCAGCTGCACTTGTGCCTCAGGTTGATTGATCTGCAGAAGTTATACAAGGCCACAGGCAAGGCACCCTGGCGCAGGCAAGGCACACCCTATGTTAATCCTGCGCACAACGAGAAATTTATATTTAAGATAACTTTTGTTACGGTTGTTTGATGCATCTCTTCCTTGGCTTCTATTTTTTATCATTAAAGAAGAGTGAGAGAACGTCCATACGGCACAACCCTCAAGCTTCAACGGAGGTTTGCGCACAAAAACTTCAACCTTGCTTCAATCTTTGAAGTGTGTGATCTTCTTGGAGGATTCCTAGAAGATTGGTGTGAGCGGTTCATGGAGGATTCCTTGGAGTTGCTCATGAGCATTTAGTGGATTTTGAACGGGGACGTTTGGAGGATTCAAGGCGTATGCACGTGATCATCCACTTGGAGTGATTCAAAGAGGATCTCAAGCGAGAGTTTGTAAGTTGTAGACGGTAGTCTTTACTTGTGTCATCAAATTCTTGTATTCTCTTATTTCTTTTTTTTTTTTTTTTATGGTTAATAAGAGCTTCCACTAAAAGAAATAAGATAGTAAGGAGTTAGGTACAACAATCCATGAGACAATGGACTAGAAAACAAGAAACAACCTTACACTAACCCGCTACTGATTACCCTCTCAACGTATACATACTACTCAACCTTGCTTGAGAGCAAGGATCGACTTTTCGGTGCCGCCTGGCGTGCCGAAACGGTTTGCCGGCGAAAAAGGGCCGAAAAGGCTTTTTTAGCGAAATCGGCGGCACGCCACTAAATGCCATTTTTTGCAGAAAAAAAACATAAATAAGTTAAAAATATATATAATAGACATGATTCTATACAATTTATATGCGAAAAATAGATAGAATAAGGAAGTATTTTATCTAATTTATGAACAAATACAAGCACATGAACATAAACAATTACAAGACTACAACTACAAGCACATTAGACCAATTTTGCAAAATTAGCGAAATTCTAGCAAAATGTTGGCAAAATTAGCGAAATTGGCGGCACGCTGACAGTGTGCTAGCAGCACCCCAGCGAAACGTTGGGGATACCATTTCGGAATCATTTTTCGTGCCGCTGAGGGCACGAAAAGCGAACTTGCGAAATGCCACCGAAATGTCAAACCTTGCTTGAGAGCAATGGCCTTCCAACGGAGTGCAATATCTGCCGCTGACAACCCATGATTTACTTTATTAATACTAACCCAGGACAAAGCTAACACAATAGCCTCTTCCAACACCGCATGCGTAGGGAGACTGGTATTCTCAAAAATTCTCTTATTCCTGGTCTTCCATACAGCCCATGGCATAGAGAAGAGAAGAACCCTGAACATTTCACGTCCAAGCTTAGTGAAAGAGGTGAGGCACCATTGGTACACCAACTGGCATATTCTGGCATCACCCAAATTACTCCTGTCATTGATAGAAGAGAAATCCAAATGTAGGACACAAACTCGCAATGAATGAATAAGTGGTCTACCGACTCCCCATCCTTTAGGCATAGAGAGCATACCTAAGGTGAGAAAGCTAGATGTGTCATTCTCCGCTAAAAGAATATTAAGAGCGTTAACCTTCCTCAAAAGCACCAGCCATACAAAAGCTAAAACCCTTAGGGGAGCTGGAGATGTCCACAAAAACCTTGGAGAGAAAGGAGGGTGATGAGACGAATTAGAGGACATGAGAAATCTGAAAAAAGATTTGGATGTGAAGGAATGGAATTTATCACAAGGCCAATAAATCACATCCAAGACTGAAGGAGCAAGCACTACGTCTTTAAGCATTTCAAACAATCTGCCTATATTATCAATCTCCCCTATACACAGGTCCCTGCGTCTTTAAGCATTTCAAACAATCTGCCTATATTATCAATCTCCCCTATACACAGGTCCCTGATGACTCTAAAGGACCACTCCAACCCCACATCTGACCAGGACAGCACATTACACACAAGGGCCTCCTTATTCAAACAAAGATTGAATAAGGAGGGGAAGATATCCGATAACTTGGACTCATCCCACCACGTGTCTAACCAAAAACGAAGTGACACCCCATTACGCAGTTTAACAGATACTAGCTGTAACGACCAAACCCAGCGAGGTATTGTCCGCTTTAGGCCTAAGCCTACACAGTTTTGTCCTCAAAAGGCACCTCGCTTGGTTAAGTGTTCTCCCTGACTCTTATACCATACCGGGCATTCATCCATTTCCGATGTGGGATTGGGATATCACAATCTCCCCTCCTTCAGAGCTGCACGTCCCATGCAGTGACCACCTAGAAGCTTGCCAGCCCCTCATGGGCTCACCTTTGTCGGTCCAACCACATCCTACAGGCAACACTAGGACCCACATCAACAACGGACTACTAGACCCGAATCCAGCTCTAATACCATTTGTAACAACCCAACCCAGGGAGGTATTGTCCGCTTTGGGTCTAAGCCCACACAGTTTTGTCCTCAAAAGGCGCCTTACTTGATTAAGTGTTCTCTCTAACTCTTATACCATACTGGGCATTCATCCGTTTTCGATGTGGGATCGAAATGTCACACTAACGGAATGAAAGAGGGTACAATAGACTAGACATCCTTCCAAGGACTAAGAGTAGAAAACCAACAATACCTGTTATACCCTTGACCCACCTTATACAAATCAAACTTGCTATTTATCACCTTCAGCCATAGAGTCCCATTCTCAACCACAGATCGCCATAGCCACTTCCCGAGAAAGGCCGTATTCCAAATTCTGATGTTTCCCAAGCACAATCCGCCCGCTTCTTTCTACCTACACACTACTTTCCATCTTACTAAAAGGTCCTTCTTCCCACCACCTCCTCATTCCCACAAAAAGTCCCTTTGCAATTTTTCTCAAAGCTTCTACTACGTGAATAGGAGCTCTAAACAGTGAAAGATAATACACCAGGAGATTAGCTAAGACTGATTTGATTAGTGTGATGCGCCCTCCCAAAGACAAATACTTCTTCCACACCGCTAATCTTTTCCCCACTTTCTCAAGAACGGGATCCCAAAATTCCTTTTTTAAGGGGAAAATCCCTAGAGGAAGACCAAGGTATTTTAGAGGAAAATCCAAAGATCTACACCCCAAAATGAGCCTACCCTCTTCAATTACATCTCCATCCTCATGAATACCTGTGAGCGAGCTTTTATTCAAATTAACCTTCAACCCAGATACGATCTCAAAGCACCTCAAGACATATCTAGCCGACTTCACTTTATCCAAGGAGCCCTCCAAAAAAAGGATCATATCATCTACGAATTGTAGATGAGAGACCTCCACTTTATCCTTACCTATCACAAAACCCTAGATTTTGCCCAACTTTACGGCTGTCGTGGTGAAGAACCCGTTGAGAACATCACTCAGAAGAGAAAAAAGAAGAGGAGATAGAGGATCTCCTTGCATAAGGCCATGGGAGGCGTTGAAGAACCCATTCACACCCCCATTTATAAGGAAAGACAATGTGACATTCCCCAAACAACCTTGTATCCACTTACACCACACACCCCCAAACCCTTTCCATATGAGGACCTCATCACGAAAAGACCATTCCATCCTATCATATGCTTTCTCCAAGCCTATATTAACCACAAAACCCACTCTCCCAATCCTTTGGTATTCCTCTACACATTCATTGCCAATCAAACATCCATCTAAAATTTTCCAACCGTGAATAAAGGCACATTGATTAGGAGATACAACCATATCAATCACTTCTCTCAATCTCAAGGATAACACTTTTGCCACTATCTTGTAAAGACTAGTGGTGAGACTAATAGGGTGAAAATCCTTTAATTCTTTTGCCCCTTGGCTTTTGGGGATGAGGGTTAAGAAAGTTGCATTAGTCACCTTATTAATAACCCCATGACTATGAAACTCCTTAAACACTTCAAAGAGATCGTCCTTCACCACGTCCCAACACTCTTGAAAGAAAGCTAGAGAGAATCCATCCAGACCCGAAGCCTTGTTCCCGCTTAAATCCCAGATTGCCTTTTTGATCTCCTCTAGAGAGAAGGGTCATTCTAGCCATTCCATTTTTGCAACTTCCAGTCTCGGGCCTCCAACCTCTTCATCTCAAACCTGAATTTGGCTTCCGATCTGTACAGATTGGCATAAAAAAGACTCAAAGGCATTGATGATACCTATTTATCCTCAATATCTTCCCCTTCCACTAAAATACAGGAAATCTCATTTTCTTCCTTCTTCCATTAGCAAATCCATGGAAGAATTTTGTGTTCCCGTCCCCCTCCAACCATTAGACTCTAGATTTTTGCCTCCAACTGATATCTTCCAATCTTAACTGATTGCTTAGCTGACACTTGGCTTCCCTCCTAGACTCCAATTCATAACTATTTAGATTTTGTTTTCCTCAATGGAATCTAACTCTACAATGGAAGACATAAGGGCCTATATGTTAGAACTTAGAATCTACTCTACCAAAGACTTCTTTATTCCAGATTCTTAGTTTGCTTCTAACGAATTTCAACGTGCCCATAAATCTAAACCCCACCCAACCATGAACACCTAAAGAACCCTCCTTCCACCATTCCTCAATTAGACCCTTAAATGATTTATGGAGAAGCCACATGTTTGCAAAACGAAAAGGAGGACCCTATCTTAAAATGGAAGAGGTGGATAAGAGAAGGGGAACATGATCTGATACAGCTCTCACACAAGCTTGTAGGTCAGCATTGGGGAAGCGATTGTACCACTCAAATTACACAAGGGCACGATACAACCAACTACATACTAGATCTTCTTGCATATTAGACCAAGTGTAAGAGACACCCTAGAGAGCCACTAGCTGGGACTCCACCACAAACTAAGAGAATACTCTCACGCTCTTGCTAATTCATGTCCCTCCTCTTCTTTTTAAGGAAAACCTCACAAAATTAAAGTCTCCAATGATACACCATGGAAGGGTACTTGACCTCCTAATCAAAGACAATTCTAACCAAAATTCCGGCCTTCCCCCTAATCTCATCAGGATTCCATATGATAAAAATTCTGGCATTCTCTTGTTTCTTAGTGGATTGATTTACAAGGGACGGTAGCCTTAAGAGACCCAAGGTTTTACTTAGTTGGATTACTAGGGTTTTCTCGCTATATTGTGGTCAAATATTCTTTGTGTTGACCCTTCGTCTGTGTTAAAGTACATAGAGATCCAGGACTCGCAAGCACTCCCAAAGTGCTTTTCAGTATATACACATAACACTATCTCATCGTCTTAGTCACATGCCTATGTACATGGTCAACCTTAGCCAATGCCTTCCACCACATAGACTCGGCTAGAAACAATACATTCATCATACAGCTCATGCACCTCATCTCGATGAGGATTATTATCCTCAGACTTAAGCTTTGCATGAGAACCTCTTTGGCTCTTCCACCTCCTACCATTTGTATGAGAGGAAATTAATCTCAATGCAACAACAAAACAAATTAAATATAATAAGATCTCATAGAATATTATAAAATCATGTGAAATCAAACGAGACAAGTAAAATCCCGGTAGCTCCAAATTTGCACCTATAAGTTCCTAAGGTCTCATCTAGTGCAAGCCTATGCTCTAATATTACACAATCATGTCCAAAATCCAATATTACACAGTCATGTCCAAAATCCCCTATAATAAAACTAATACAAGTTCTTAGATTGGAGTGTGATTGCACTTCCCACCTCATGTGAGATCTGGTTCACTATAAGGAATTCTGGACTTTGGCCCAACACCCCCAACAATAGATTATTTAGATTTATTAAATATTGGTTAAATTTGGTAGCTTCAATAGATATTATTTAATTAATTACGTACTCTGACGAATTTCTATTGTGCATAGTCTCATGTTTTTTAACTGAATTTTTCTCTTTATCTTTAAATTGATGCAGTATTCACGTGCAATGCTTAATTTCTATGCAAGGTAGAAATTGCATCACACCTTGGATCTAACAAATTGCTGTATTATTAATTAATTATAAGGATTCAGGCATGACAATCAGTCAACCATCAAATTACTTACCCTCTGGGGCCTAGAGGTTTCCTCCCTCTGAGGTCTCAGGTTCGAACTGTTGAGGTTTGTCAAGCCTGATAATACTGGACGTAGTGAAAAATCGGCGGCCGTGGACCACGTAAAATTTTGTACATGTCTCTTTGTTCGTTTTTCTTCATTGTTGCTCTTAGCGATCCATAGGAATCAGGTCGGATTCCTTTCAATTGGTATCAGAGCTGTGGTTTGGTTCGAATGGGAGCAATGACAGAAGAAGGGAAAGTGCGGATTGAGAAGTTCGATGGAACTAATTTCGCTCTTTGGAGTATGCACATAGCGGACTACCTATATCAAAAGGATCTCTATCTACCTTTACGGGGGATTGAGAAAAAACCAAAGGATATGGAGGATGAAGATTGGGAACTGCTAGATCGCAAAGCACTTGGAGCGATCTGTCTCACACTTGCACCGAAGGTAGCTTTCAACATCACGAAGGAGAAGACAACAAAAGGTTTGATGAGTGCTTTGGCAAGGATGTACGAAAAACCCTCTGCGTCAAACAAGGTCTTCTTGATGAAGAAGCTATTTAACATGAAGCTATCCAATCAAATAAGCATGACAGAACATCTGAACGATTTCAACACAACCATAAGTAAATTGGAATCGGTGGGAATCGTGTTTGCTTTGGAAATATTGGCATTGGCGATTTTGTGCAATTTGCCAAATAGTTTTGTTATGGCTGTAAGCAATTTGTCAGGATCGGTGGAGATGAAGTTCGAAGACATTGTTGGAATGCTTCTGAGTGAAGAAACTAGAAGAAAAATGTCCTCCACATTTGAATCGTCTCAAAATGCCTTACGTGTTAAAGGCAGAGGAAGATCACATAGGAAAACAGACAGAGGAAAGGTACGATCGAAGTCACGAAAGAGTGGTTCGAGACCTCCACAAGGCAAAGGTGATGGATGCTGGAATTGTGGAAAGAAAGGGCACTTCAAACGTGAATGCAGGCTTCTCAACAAGAAAGAACAAAGTGACAACCGTGTTGAAGGCTCGGTAAATATTTCTGAAGGATCTACTTCTGATGATGCTTTAATTCTCTCCTGTGATACTAAGAATGAATCATGGATTTTGGACTCTGGTGCCTCTTTTCATGCTACATCAAATGTAGATATGTTTTCTAACTATGTGAAGGGACGACTTGGAAAGGTGTATCTCGGTGATGATGAACCCTGTGATATTGTGGGGAAAGGTGATGTGAACCTGGTCACATCAAACGGCACAGAGTTAGTGTTACAGAATGTGAGACATGTACCCAGATTAGCAAGAAATTTGATTTCAGTAAGTCAACTATCAGACTTGGGGCACAACATCACATTTACAGATGATTCATGGAAAATAACCAAGGGGTCTATGGTTGTAGCTCATGGTAAGAGAGAAGGAACCTTGTATATGGCATCTGGCAGCAACAGAATATCTGTAGCATCAAATTCTATTGATGCTAAGACCTGTCACAGAAGACTTGGGCATATGAGTCAAAAAGGAATGAAGGTAATGTTGGAAAATGAAAAGCTTGAAAGATTGCGTTCAGTTGACATAGACTTGTAGTCATTCGTTGTATTCTTCTGTTGGTGACATAGTGAAAAATCGGCGGCCGTGGACGTAGCCCTATTCTGGGGTGAACCACGTAAATTTTGTGCGTGTCTCTTTGTTCGTTTTTCTTCATTGTTGCTCTTAGCGATCCATAGGAATCAGGTCGGATTCCTTTCACGAACTCTCTTAGGCACAATCTCCTGGGGCCACCTGCATAAGGTTTATGGGCCTTAGACTTACCCGGGCCATGTGGTCTTGCATGGGCCCTCAAGGATTAGTCGGTTGAGTGTAAGGGACCCCGGATGCCGAGTTCCAAAAAAAAAACCATCAAATTACTCTGTAGTTTTCATTTCTATCACTAGATCCTCCAACGACTCCTTTTTCACCTTATATAAATAGTTAACCATTGGATCTTAGAAAAATGAAGACTTCAATTATAAATTACCCATCTCTTTTTTATAAATGTAAACAAACAACCAACTGTTCTCTTTTTAGATTTCACCATCTTGTTACAAGCAAATTTTTATCCTTGAACTTCTTGTTAAGAAGCATCCATCAGTATCATCCTATATTGTGTAGTTCAATTCTATCCTGGAATCATAATGCCCAAAACACCAACTCTATAGGTATTGTTTCTTTCCTATTGAAAACATTACTGAAAGAGAATCTTTTTATCTCTACAATAGACTAGTAGATTTGAATTGCATATATTCAGAAAAAATTAACATGCCAATAACTTTTGAATGATGTGAATCAAAAAATCAACTGTATAGACATCATGTAGGAACTATTGATACTCTAACAATATGATAGAACGATTTGATTATATATCACAAGTAATCTCTTTTTATTAAATCTTATATTGACACTCAAAACTACACGAGAGTTAACAAGAAAACCAATAACAAGTTCATACATGATACATCGCATACAAAACAGAAAATCACATAGAAGTGATACTATAAATTTGAACAAAAACATAACTTTTAACACAAAAAATTTTACACGTAGCACTTGCCTCTTTGCCATCAGGATTTCTCATGACAACACCATCGACAACAGGAGATTTTCTTGCCTCAGCATGCGCATATTCTGGACCAACCGTATACACCTAATATTAGATGAAAATAAGTCCAAAAATATCTTCAAAAAAAAATCAGCAAGAAAAATATAACAATAAAACAAACAAAATGAAATTACAATAAATCAATAACAGGAGATTAAGGAAAATTACTGTTTAAACTAACAATTACAAGAGAGCTTTCTAGTGCGAAAAAGTCTCTTAAGATGTGTGCAACAAGAAACTTAGAATCAATGCATCAATTTGGAACTAAATTGAACTTGTTAAAGATCTTTATATTGATATCTTTTTTCACTATTATTGATTTGCAATTGATATTCAGAATTTAGTTCTCTAACAAAGAAAATGAGCCCACCCAGATCTGCTCAATTTTACCTATAGTTAAATTCTAAAAAACTGATTTCAGGCTGTGAATCTTCAACCAGATAATGAACTGACAGTTCCAGACTGGGTTAGCAATCTTCCCCTTCCTTTTGACTTTTCTTCCAACAAAACAAAAACAAAAAAAAAAAAAAAATCAGGATTCTAGTTGACTAAAGAAAATGCTCAAGATCAAGGTTGGAAATTTCGGATTTCGCCAAGCATGCCCAGTGAAATCTCGAAGGCCGAGAAATCTAGGGAAAATAAATTCCCCACAAATCTGGGGAAATTTCTCTAGATTTTGTTTGCATGCACACTACACTTTCGCAGCATGTCAGTGAAAAAAAGCGAAAATGGTCTGTACCCCCCAGTTTTGTGTCGCTAGACCAAAAAAAAACGAAAATTCGCCAGCATGAATTGTAAACCATGCTCAGGATGATTAGCCCCTCACCAACCACTGGCACGAGTGCTTCCTTGATTGGACTTTACTTGGCAAAGCGAATATTCCAATTTTAAATCTCTAATGCCTCATTTAGACTGAGAAGACCATAAAATGAAATTTTTTTTCAGATGAAACTTTTTTCATTAACTTCTTTAAACACTGCCCAGCCTTGTTAGGAGGATATAAAGTTGGAATCTGATAAAACATCACTGGAATCTACTCTAGAAATCTCCAGGTTAAATCAAATTTTGAAACTAATATATTAACTTTGTCAACCTCTCAGATTTGACCCTTGGTCTATTGTAAACGTCAGATGACAGAAAAAGTGAAATTCAGCAAGATCTTACTCAAGATCAACCTACTAAGATCTGATATTTTTCAAACTTTGGTTATGGAAAATCATATCGTGCAAATGGTTATTGGAAATTCCATTAAGGCCTCTCTCTGTTATGGGTGGTTGAAATTTCTGTTATGACCCACCATATAAGAACTATTCATAGATTCAACCACAGACCTTTTGGATGATGCTATGAACATCAATTGCTTCTTATTATTCTTCAGTCTACTTGGTCATGCACCTAGGAACATTCGACTTCACTCTTAAGTTGATTTCAATCACAGTTGAATGCTATTTGACATATTTATGCTCATTTTCAAATTTCATATTTATCAAAATTGTGTATGTGGAAAGACTAGGAAAAATAAGACAAGAAAGAATCATATCCAAGAATATTTAGGTGCTGCCCAAATAATAGATAAGACAATAGAAAATAGGTTAAGATGGTTTTTTACATGCAAAGCATACAACTAAGGGGGCAGCTGTAGAAAGATGTTATCGGACTTAAAAAATATGGTTTTCTTTTGCCAGATTGGAATGGAGGATTATGATTCATGTTGCTGACCCAACTAGTTGGGATAAGGGATTTATTATTGTTATCATCATGCTCATACTCAAATTAATATATATATATATATATATCAAATGTTTACAAGTAAATAAAATGTTTAAATTGGTGCACTCATACAAACACATGCTTTGAACAAGAATGGACCAATTTATCTATATAGTAGGCCTCCTTCAAAGAGCTCAAAGATTGCAGGAACTTCCATAATGAGTCGTGGATGATATCAACATAATGTCCTTATGTATATCTATTTTCATTAAATTTCAGCTCCCCCCAAATGTTAAAAGATTTCCCAATATTAATATGATTACAACCTAATAGGATCTGACAAGAAGATGTCAAGGATTAGGTTAGTGCTTCAGGAAAATTTTGAAAAAAGAATAAAAAACTTTATTGCTATATCTAATTGAACAGCCAAAAGGGTAAAATAAATGTTCATGAAGAAAAGGAAATGCATAGACCAGAAAACCTTGACATCTGTTCCTCCCGTTGGCATGAACTCCTCATATATGTAAGAACCTTCACGTCTCACTCTTCTAACCTCTGGTTGGAACTCACTTGACCTGTTACCAACCTGGAAATCACAAAATCTTTTGGACTCATTTCGTTCCTCCAGTGGTACAAAAATATGATCTCTATATGCATGATCAAGTGGATGATTTTAAAGAAGTATCACAGTTGGATTACAATTTTTTTATCATGAGACAAGCCACCATTGCCATACATCCTATTCAAAAATCTAAGCAGGAAAATGTAATAGAATTATAGTAACAAACAAACCAAGACTAGCAGAAACTTCCAAGCTCAGCTTGAGCCTATTTTTGTCAAGTTTATGATAGGACAGCCCAAGCTCATGACATAATACCTACATGCTTATATCGCAGAGCTTGGGATGAGGCTCAGCTTGGCTCAACAAATACAGATTGGTCAACAGACCTTAGTGCTAGCACATCAATTAATATCATGTATCAACATAGACTATATTAACCTCATAAATTACCATCTACAAAAGAGAATTTTGATCAAATCTAACATGTCAATGATACTCAAACCAGAAAGATAACAATGCTTGTCAATCATCTAGTCTGCAATCAAAAAGTTTCTGTACTGGATGCTTTGAAATTGTTCCCTAAAAAGCGTCAAATTTAATGGAAAGAAGACGAGCATATAGCAAACTTAAATTTTCTCAGGTAAAAATATGAAGTTATTCATCAATCACTAGAGAGATGCAACTAAAGATCAGAAGGGGCGGGGAAACATGAAAGGTCCACACAGTGGCACGAGAAAATTAATTAAAACATATCCGTAGACAATTTAGATGATGAAAGTAAAAGTAAATCTGGCAATACCTTCACATTGATGAAAATATTAGGCTTATTTACAGATAAACAAATTCCGAATAAGACTTTTCAAAGTTTCTCACAGTATTTTCCTCTTTAGAATATATAATTAAACCTAAATATCATGGTTAGACTACACAAATTTTTGGGATATTTTCACTGCAATTCCAATCAGAACCCATATGTGCCTAATGAAAATCCCCCTTGTAACTTTTTGTGAATTGTCTACTTTGATAAAGAGTTAAATATTTGGAGCTATCCGTTTACCCAAAATATATATATATATATAGTTGGAGCTATCTATTTGGTATGGCACAGGAGATTCAGGGTCCTTAGCAGTTTACATATTTAGGACAGTAGGCTCGATCCTTAGCTTCTGCTTTGAACATATTGTTCAAGCATGTGCTAAGATTGGGTAATGAAGTAGCAGAGTCTTTAGCGAAGTTGGAGCACGGCAATTTGATCTCTATGCGGTGGGCACTCAGGTTGATGTGGCTACCGATGTATAATTGTCCCTCTTGTTTGGCCATCCTGAGGTCTGTTCTCTGGAGGTCCTTTGGGTTTGGGGATGTTTTGTGCTAAGATTATGTTTTTCTTTTGGATTCATCTGAGTTGAGGTGAATTGTATTCTGCTTTCCTCATTTATATTATTTCTTCACAAGACTACTCAAAAATAAATAATAATAAAACACTCTCAAGTAGTGATGCAAGAAGAAATGAACAATTTTCAATTAGCAGCATCCAAAGCAGAGTTTGCTGAAAGTTGACACTAGTTAAATATGCCTCCTAAAATTCACATTCGACCAAGGAGTCTTGGAAGCACCATCTCTTTCAGATATCACCTTCCATACAGCATTCTTCCCCCCAGAATGTCGGTCCAAGCAGAGGACCGATAAAAAAAACTGCTGATCCCCAAAATCAAGGTGCAAGAGAGGTTCAAAACTGGTTCAAGTTGCTGAATCTATGGATAGAAGTTGAAAGAGAAGCTGTATGCAGTATCCCACAAATAAAACTACTTGTCTTCCCTCGTAGGAAGAAAACCACCAGTTTGTTAGTCAACAACAGCCACATTCTTTTTGTATGCGTGTGTGCATTTGTGTGCGTGTGTGTGTGTAGATCCTTGTTGAATGACTCCCTTTTTTCATATCTATCTATATCAAATGAGTCCATTTTTCCCCCACAAGATATTCATGGTAAACAATCCCTTTACGGAATAATAAAATTCTCACCTAAAAAGTTCAGCTGCATTTATAGATGAACTCGGTGTCATGACATTTAAATAGAGAGCACATCACAAATACCCAACTTATCATTAAAATATATATTTAAAAAGGCTCACCTTTCTAAATAGTTCCTTCATACCTCCACCTGCATAACTGGGATAGTAAATCATTATACTATGATTGTCGCCTGCACAATAACAAGTAGGAATTATTTGATTTTAAAAGAAAAAAGTCTAGGAACGATTTTGATGTTAAATAATATACAATGTAATACTAAAATTTTTATTATTGGAAAAAATAAGATTATTTAATAATACTTTCAAAGGGAATAAATCATTCATAACCAGATGCATAAGTAAAAGCTATCCCACTCCCTCCCACTGCTACACTTTTTCTTTTAAAAGTACCATAATATTTTCAAGGTGAATAAACCAATAGATTTTTTGAAATGGGAGGGGGGTAATGTTTGGTTGTGGGTTATGTTTTTGTAGTATTGGGACATTAATGTGTCTACTACTGGTAAACAGTTTGTGTACTATGTAATATTTTCTAATTATTTATAATATTTCCCTTTGATTACTGATCAAAAAAAAAAAAGGTGAATAAACCAAGGATAGCCACAAGCATATGCAAAAGCAATCTTTTTTTTTTTTTTTTTGGGCTGTAGAAGCAAAAGCTATCAGCATAACACTGTTCTACCCTTTTTTTTCAGTATAATACGTTGAATAAGGTAGATAGGAATTAGGCAAAGCCAAAAGATAGAAAACACAAAGGGTAAAAAATATTATATATCAGAATATCATCTAAAGAGATTGGAAGCAATAAGAATAAGTATAAGAGGGAAGAGATGCCATCCAATGGCAGATGCATTGCAAAATTGAAACTTGATGGTATTCTTTTACGTATAAATGCAGACATCATCAACTAAATGAATAAAACAAAAAAATCTTTTGTTTAATTCAGGCCAAAAGAGTAACACTAACAAGATCAAGTTTGCCGAGACATATCACATCCTAGGTTGCTGACGGTATTGAATCCATATGTTAAAATGAAAAACAAATACACACACAGACTATGTATACATACAAACATATATACACATATATACATACATACATACATATATATAAATATATAGTTCCTTAAATAAAAGGAAACAGTAATCAACCAATTAAGACCATATGGCTAAAATTACAAGATAAAACTCACCATTAACGGGTTTCTCCACAAATGGCTTCCAAAAGCGCTTCCCACGAACCTCAACAAAATCTTCTTGCTCAACAAAATAATCCAGTTCTTGGTAAGGGAATTCCCTATTTACAAGAGCATAGCTTGGAACAGGGATTCCATACATTTCAAGACGCTAGATCCCAAAAGGATACGAGTTAATCTCCAATACTAATATTCAAGCATGATGATGGCAATAAATCAAATAAAGATGATATTGTTAAATTTTTTTTTTATTGAAAGAAGAGGAAGATACAAAACAAAAAGCAATAGAAAAGGTGCCAAAAGCAAGGGAACCCCTCAAAGTAAAGTATACTAAATATGCATACAAACACCAATTTCCCCAAATGCTAGAGATTGACTCCTAGCCCTAGCCTTTGCTAGACTATCGGCTATATCATTAGCATCCCTCAGTACATGTTTGAATAAGACATTCAACCCACGCACCAAGGATCTAGCAACTCTAATCATCTCCAAGTATCTCCACGGTCCCGAGTCATCGCTATTCTTCCATTGCAATATGTTAGCAGCATCCCCTTCAATGACAAACTTGCTAAGCCCCAAAGTGTGTGCATAGCGTGAACCTGTGATAAGTGTCATAAGCTCAACTCTGGTGGAATTTGTCTCTCCTATCGGCCCACGAAAAGCAGTAACAATCTCAACCATATGATTCCTTAAGACCCCTCCAACACCCGCCTGCCCCGGATTCCCCAAAGAGCATCCATCAAACTTTAGCTTTATGATTCCTACAGGTGGTAGTATCCATACACATGGAGTTACTACCCGAGCCGGTGATGAAAAGCATACACTAGTCCAACTCCTCACAACGTCCACCACAGAATTGCTCTAGAATTTAGCATATCTCATAGCCCACAATGCTACCAATAACCTGATAGATTCAAACACTTCAATAACAGATGAATTTTTCTCATCAAAAATTCTACTGTTTCTTTCCTTCCAAATGAACCACAAAATCGCATGAAATAACAACCTATGCAAAATCTTTCCTCTCCTCCTTAACCCAGGAAATCTCCATTGATGTAGCAAATCAATCACATTTTCAAGCAAAACCCAAAATAAACCACTATCAGAAAGAAAGCAATTCCATATCCTCCTAGCAAACACACAATGAAGGAAAAGATGGTCTACTGTCTCCCCCTGCCTCATGCATAAGATACATACATTAGGAGATAAAGATAGCTACTTTCTTCTGTTTCGGAGATGATTTGCAGTATTAATTTTGTAAAGTAGACTAGTCCATATAAAAGCCTTGATCTTGGGAGGGACCAAAGGTTTCCAAAGAGAGGAACTAGGGAAAGGAGAAGGAGTAGAACCTGAAACGGGCCTGCAAATGTCAAAGAAAGAACAACAAGAAAAAGTACCAGAAGCTTCTAGGCACCAAACCCGAATATCAGGATGCTCAGGATCAATGAACACATCTTTAAGGAGATCTAGCAAGGATGACAAATGGACAAGCTCATAGTCATGAAGCTCCCTTCTAAACGGAAGATGCCAATCAAGGCCAACAATGGAAGTGCTAATGACATCACAAACGAAAGCATTTGAACACAACATCACCCGAAACAAACTAGGATACAAAGAGGAAAGGGGAACCAATCCCCACCAAAGATCATGCAAAAAAATATAGATGATCCAGATCCAACAACAAAACAAACATTGGAATGGAAAAGAGGAGTTAGAGGGGCCACATTCTTCCATAGGCTGAGAGTTGAAGATTGAACTCTCCCTCCAACATCCCCGCCATTATTTGTAAGACCATATTTAGAACCAATCACTTGATGCCATAAGCTATTCTTCTCGCTGTTGAAACGCCAAAGCCACTTAGCGAGTAGTGATGAATTTCGAGCGTAAAGGTTTCCTAAATCTATTCCTCCATGCTCCTTCCGCTTACACACATCTTGCCACCTTACAAGGTGATCTTTCTTAAAACCCCCTCCCTCCCACAAAAAAATCCCTTTGCAATTTTTCAATGATGTTCACTATCCTCTTAGGCATCCTAAAGATGGACATATAATAAACCAGAAGATTGGAAAGAGCGGATTTGATAAGAGTAATTCTCCCACCAAAAGATAGATAATTCCTTTTCCAAGTTGCAAGACATCTCTCCACTCTCTCAATAACTGGTTCCCAAAAGGATAAAGACCAAAGACACCTCCCAGGGGTAATCGTAGATACGGAAGAGGTAGAAAGCCAATCGAGCACCCCAACCTACTAGCTATACTCTCTAGATGATCATCTTCCAAATTCAAACCAACAACTAGACTCTTCTGAAGATTGATTCTAAGACCAGATATCAACTCAAAGATTTTCAACAAGCTCCTCAAGGTATCATTCTGGTGGACACTCTCCTCCATAAAAACTATGATATCATCGGCAAACTGGAGATGAGACACCCGAGTCCCATCAAATCCAACTAAGAATCCATTCAACAGCCCTATCTCCTGAGCCACTCTAAAGAAGTAACTCAATACCTCTCCTACAAGGGTGAAAAGAAACGGAGACAAGGGATCCCCCTGGCGAAGGCCTCTAGAAGAGGGGAAGAACCCTGCAACTGACCCATTGAGGAGAAAGGAAAAATGAACATTACTAACACACCCTCTAATCCACCTCCTCCATTTATTCCCAAACCCCTTCCATTGAAGAACTGAATCTAGGAACCCCCAATCCACTCGATCATAGGCCTTTTCAAAATCCAATTTGCACACCACCCCCAGCTCTCTAGATTGATTGCGTGAATCAATACAATCAAGGATCTAACGCCCTTCCACAAAATCACATTGATTTGGAGCCACTAGCCTAGGTAGAACTTCCTTAATTTGATTGGACAAGACTTTGGCAATGATCTTGTAGAGGCTAGTGGTCAAACTTATAGGTCTAAAGTCTTTAATTTCCACCGCCCCCCGCTTTCTTTGGAATCAATGCTAAAAAAGTTGCATTAATACCCTTATTTATAATTCCAGATGAAAAGAATTCCTTAAAGATTTGCATTAGTTGATTCCTCATAAGATTCCAATTCCTTCGAAAAAAAACCCATTGTAAATCCATCAAGGCCTGGTGCCTTATTCCCATCCAATTCATTGATTGCTTTTACTACCTCCTCCTCCTCAAAAGGTCGTTAAATTTTAATCTAGCTTATGCTTCTTTTTAAAGATTTAACATGCCTACATCTAATGTTCATATAGCACAATATAATGTAAGCAATAAAATAATAACAATAACAAATCTTTACCCAAAGTGGCAGTCAGCAGTATACTTCAATATGCATGACTAAAATAAAACTCAATTTTTTCATGGTATCATTCAGGGTTTTTTTGGTTTTTTTTTCCTTTCTTTTTTTGTTTTTTTCATTCCTCCTGCAAATATTGAACACCATTTCTGAATCACAGTCAAGCAGTGGCATGCTATTAAAACTTGGCTGCTACCGAGTTGTCCCGGCTGGTACAACACGGAAGCAGCCTGAACCAGTACTGCTAGATACCAGCCAGGACTGGTTTTTTAAACCCTGAGCGGTGGACTAGAATCCTATAGATTCCATATTCACAATAAGCAATTACCGCATTTTTCCATAGCTACACTTCTAGCTCCATTCAATACATATTATCTATGACAAGATATAGACTTGCATACTTCATATCATGAGTTTGAAATCAATTTGATTTCGTAAAATTCAGCTGAATGCCTATGGCTACGGGCCAAACTTATGTACTAATAAATTCAAAATTATAACAATCACAATAATAAGCCATTACAATTGGAGACTGTGATCAAATAATCCAAACACTTCCAATAACCTCAACTGCAATTATACATCTTTAACATGAGAATTACAAGATGTCAGCCAAGCTGAGGAGTTATTTTGACTGAGATTATATTTTTGTTTAAACCTCTCATAGACTTTTCTTTCAATTTACACGTATCTGTTGGCCAAACAAACAAGCTTTCTGTATTTTATGAGGGAAAAACTCTTATATATCATCCGATTAATAAGATGGATGTACTTAATTGAAATTAACTGATCTTGTGCCTTTCTCTTGTAGATTTAAGTTCAAAGTTACTGTGTAAATAGATAAATAAACCAGAATGAGCTACTGGATACATCAGGAACAAACAAAAAAAAAACAAACAATTTACTCAAAAATTCTAACATTATTAGAATGGAAATATTCATAAAATTGGAAAGAAATTTTTCAAGCTCGATATTAGGAAAACTTATTTTACGATAAATGCTCTTGCAGATCAACTTGAGCAAAATTCCTATAGATGGGGTTGGTTTTCTTGAGGATTACTTGTAATACAACGTAACTAAGATTTCATTTACAAGAAATTCATGTTCTACGACCAAAAGAAATATTTGTTCAAATATATTAGACTCTCTGTTATATCAGACGTTTAACAGTAAACTTGTCAAAAACTATATAAAAAAATATGATATTGTATCCACAGAAATAAACAAGGGAATTTTGAGAAAGAACAGTATATCAAGCAAATATACGGGTACCATTAATGACATGCATGAGAGACTGACAACTGGTCAGAGGAAAACTGGTTGTGAGATCAATGACTTTCTAACAACGGTAGGTTCAAAACCAATGTAACAATTATCCTATATTTTCATTGGAAATGGAGTGGGAATTCACAATCAAGAAGTAGCAGCTTTGTGTATGCTGTTTGCAAATAATATGGAATATAGACCAAAGAACAAGAGTGGATGTCAAACTAGTTGTGGACAAAAACCTCTAAAAAATGATTCAAAGTCGAAATAAGGCCAAGTACATCTAACATAATTAATACAAATGGGGACTTGAAATTCAAGTAATCACTTGACCGATAACCCACAATAAGTAGACAGCCATTTTGAGACATGGATTTACACAGCTCTACATAGACCTCGCATAAGGTCAACCCTAACTGTGTGCCAGAATAGGTAAGTTACCCAAAAAAAAAATAAGAACAGTGACTAATTTTACAATGTCAACCAAACAACAGAATTTCAATACACAGAATTCAAAATCATAAGATTTGTATGTAATTCATATGCATTGTAATTCTCATGTATCCTACCATCCAAAGACTAGCAAATTCAAATACAGATTCCTCTTATGCAAATATAGCCACAAATGACTACCTGCTTCTACAGTTTATCATTTTGATTTATCTTTGGTAATTGCTAGAAAGATTTGAACAAAATAAGCAGTCCTCATAATATAATTCAAAATCCCAGAGAAATCAAGAGAATGAAGTCCAAAAATGGCTTAGCAAAATTTAAAAAATTGTTGAGAGCATTGTTTAGTGAAAAATTCCAAAGCTTGCCTAATGAAAAAGATATAAACCTGAAGTCAAGAAGAATAATTAAAATGATAAGATTTTAAAAGATGCCACACAATATCGTAAACCAAATAAAACAATAAAATTCGGAATGCATACCTCATATACCTTCCTTCTATCATGAAGAAGGTGTTGTTGTTCCAACTCATTTACTAGAAAAGGCCTAAATGAACATAGAGAGAGCAAAGGTGTAACTAAGTAGAAAACATAGAAGCTTTTTCAAGAGAGGAAATTTTAAGGGAAAAAAAAAAGGTATAATACTGTTGGACATAAAGGCTCATAGTTAGGGAGAAAAAAAAAAAGGTCTAGGTCCAAAAGGGAAGGAACCTAAGGGGCACTTCTCTCTTGTGTACATGGACACAATGCTAATCCAGATAAATCTTTATGCAGTTACTTATTGTTCTTTCTATTGACTTCACCATATTTGCATATTAATAGTTTCAGCCTTTCAAGGCTTTTTATTAATAGTGAAATCCACGAGTCTGAGGCTAAGGAGCCTCACAAATTGAGAACCAAATCACCCACACATAATTATTAGCCATACTACTGAAAAGACATTTTCATGAAACCATACTAGAAGCCCAAACTCTAAATGTGAGGAACTTTGTTGATACATGTACAATATTTTGCAGAGAAGAACCTTTTGAGCCTTCTCAAAATTTGAATTTTTAAAGGATATGACCAGACTGTTACTAAGGGCCCTAGAGTAAGATCCAAAATACATTTCATTCCATCCAGATATGTAACAATGATCATAGTGGGCCAGTATGCAAAAGAAAAGGTTTTAATGCTTCAACCAACCAGTAACTGGGGCCTTCTCCCTGGTTGGTTATTGTGACAAACAAATTGGTCATGTCAGTTTGAAAAACAGGCCTGAGATTAGCTTCATAGACCATACAATCCTAACGCAATTTATGCAAAAGTATATATAGTACAATGACTCATCACCCTCAAATTTCCCCTCATGGAGGAACGATGGAGCACAAAATTTCAAAAGAACGAACTGGGGCTATTGATGAAAATGGAGATTCAGAAATCTCAGAGACATGAGAATTTTCTTCCAAGATTCAATTCATTGCAAATGAAAGAGTTCAAGGAAAAACAAAGAGTTGGATGATATATGTACGGAAATGGAAGACCATAACATAATGGTTGTCCGAGTAAGGTCAGAGTCCAGAGCTAATAATGAGATTGTTGATTCCTCCTTGGCACTAGAAGGAGAATTTACCCTTTCTGTTTTGAAGATGGCTAAGATATTATGGAAAAGGATTAAATTATGGATATCGTGCTGAATGAAAAACTCTTCAAAGTTCAAAATCTTACAAATTTAAATTGTTAAAGCAAGGGCATGCATCAACCACGTTGGGAAGGTGTCTGAAGCTACTAAAGATGAGGAAGAAGCCCGGGGTCACATCACATTTGACACCTAAGGAAGGAGCTACCCAACTGCGGTCTTGTAGGAGGAGAGAAACATGCAAAAGCTCTTTTTAAAGAATTAGAGGAAAGGAAGACAAGAATCAAGACAAATTCAGGGGAAGAATAAAATCTACAAATATTAGAATAAGGTTGGTAAAAGATGGAGAATGAGTGTCAAATAGGATTCTAAGGAGGGTGACACAGCAGACCTAAAGAGGTTCAAGAATGGGCAAAGGAAAGGTGGCAGGTACTGGGTCCAAATGAAAATACTTTGTCGAATGATGAGGGTCTTAATGCCCTAGATCAGAGGATCTTAGTAGGATCAACAAAGAAAATAAAATACAGAATAATCTTATAAAAGAATCAAAATTGGAGCATTTCTTTTAGATGTGGAATGCCATGTCCTGGTCATGGAATGTTATGTCCTGGCCCTGGTGAGTGAAAATTCCTTTATGCTCAACATGGTGCTTTCAAGAGCAGCAGCTGGGTTATATTTGTTTGTGGAATAAGAAAGTGGTTGATGATACAGCAAGCTGGAATGGGACATAATCTTCGTCATATATGATCATAAATATAAATGATAGTTTTGAGTGGCTGACTATTATGTTGACCAAATGCTAGAAAAGAAAAAAAAATGCATGTGGGAGAAAGGATAAGGTGAAAAATGTTTGCGAGACACTATCATTCCTGGGTGGTGATTTTTACATTTGTTTTTACCCTTATGAAATGAGGGAGAAAGATAAATCTTCTCTAGATGTACACATGATTTTACTGATCTGTCAGAAGACATGAATTGATGAATATAGACATCACGTGGCGCACGAATTGAGAAATAAGATCTCCAAATCACTTCCTACTGTTTTTAAAAGCTTTTATACATTATTGTCTACTCGATGGTACCTGTTCAGACCTACACTTACCTTAGACCTAACCCTTTTGGATATATAAAAGACTAACCTTTGATGCTATCTTGTACATAATCCTATCATGTGGTGATGTTCCTTCTCTGTGATTTTCCTATCCTTGTACACCTTTTAGAGATTTTCATATGACAAACTGATTATTAATTGAGAACAAAAAAAGAAAGAAAAAAGACTTAAAAAAATTCTAACTATATGGGACCATCACAACTCATATTGCAGTTCTAAAATACCTTGATTGATAAGTAAATTAAGAACCGATGATCATGCCCTGTTTGGTTTGACTCCATCCTTCATATTCCTTTTAGGGTACTACTTTTCACATTTTGCATGCATTGCTAATGATTCCAATATAGCAAATAAATACCGCAACAAAAAATTGTTAACCATATCATCCAATAGTACTCAAGTTCTTAAAGAGGTGTACCATGAAGTGAATAGAAGAAATTTTAAAAAAAAAATCAAAATTTTATTAATGATATTAAATTACAAACACACTCACACAGATGAGATCAGGAAAACTCACCTACGTAAAGCAGCATATGCCTCAGCTTTTTCGAGGGGGTAGCCAGAGGAATAGAATGCAATCAAGCAATCACATATTGGCCAGCTAAAAAAAGAAATATACAATAACATTTAGTGATTTAACAATAAGGAGCAAACCTGCTCATACGATTGTCAAAAAACTGACCCAAATTGAAAGACAACTTGGTGAAACCAACAGTGTGAATTTATATATTGAAAAGGAGAGGATGCATGAAGTTATAATTAATAGGTTTTCTTCTTTTATTGACTACTATTAAATGCAACATATACACACAGATATATTTTATCTACTATCAGAACTGAATTTCAACATTTCAGATTTGGTTTCTTCCAAAATCTCCATAAAGGCAATTCTTGTCTCCCCTCACTGAAGGGTCAAGAATTTGCACAACTAAATCAAAAAACTTTATTCTCTAATTTCCTTATTTGCAGTCAAAGTTTTAAAAAAAAAAGGCAATAAAAAGTAGAAAAAGAACCTTAGACTCAAGTTTTCTACATACATCGTATTACTGAATTTAAGTGCTAATTGTTAGCACCAGATCTTTAAAATTTCTTGTCAGGCTTACATCTTGAGGCTTGTCTCAAGGTGAGGCTCAGGAAAAATGTCTTGAGACTCAAGTACAACGACACTTGTACCTCACACCTTGAATCTTGCCTTACAATCAAAGTAGCCAGACACCTTTTACAAATAAGTACAACTCCTTTTTTGTTTCTATCGTTCTTAAGGCTCTAATTCACATTTTATATCCCTCACATATGCTGAAAGGATTTGAGGTCATAAGTCTATTGTCCTTTTTGTTGATTGGGTTACTCTCCTAGCTGCAAACATTACATGTTTGCAACAATTTTTGTAGGCATAACATTACATGTTTCTCAATACATATAGGCATAACAATTCTTATTTGCAACAATTTCTCGTCTCATTTTTATTTTATTTTTTTATGATGATGATATTTTTATTTTGTATTTTTGTAATCTGGAATATTGAAAAATTCATCTAATAGCTAGTCTAGAAACTTGAGAACCTACATGAAACATCCTATCCTGAATTTTGCATTACAAAAAATATGCTTGTTCCTTATTTATCTTCCTATATCAGACACTTGCCTTTTTATGTTAAGTACATATTATACTTTTTTATTCTTCAATAGAAGTACATGCCCTTGCACTTACTCGTGCCTTAACGTTTGACAACATATGGTAATGGTCCTAAATAAATGTGATAAATTACCAATCATCTCTTGGAAGGTTTTTGACTAGACATTCAAGAACCTAGGGTTGTGTTAAATCAATAGATTGGGATAAATTTTGCATCTCATTCACAACTTTCTCAATGTTGATAATCACACTTTTTCATGGGTTCTTCAGCCGTACAATGGGATTTACTGATGGATAACTTTTCTTAATTTCGATTATCATAGTAGATGCATTAAGCAGGTTGCTTCAGAAACATCAAGAAAGAGGGGAAAACACCTCAGCAAATGGATCAACATTTATCCATTCACAGTTTTGCAACACAATACCAATATTTTGTCAGAGAAGACCTTAGACTCATGCTAATACTCTTAGTAAGCAACAACCTTTGGACTTCAAATCAATCTTATCAAAGTAGAAAGGGAAATTGTGGAATATATCAATGATTTGGAGGATAATTTACCAAAAAGAAGAAATGGTAGAATACTAGCAGATACAAACTAAGGTTGCCTATTGAAAAAGGCAAGTTCATCTTGATCAAAAAGCACTCTTTCACCCCTACCCATCACTTTCTCTTTTTCTTCTCTAGTAGGTAATGATAACTTGCAGTGAGTAGAAGAGAGACTGGAGATGTAAAGACGTTGACAGAACAATGCCTTACCCCGTATATAAGATGAGCATAGTATACAAAAATAGGAAGATCAGAATTACCCAATCAGATCATGAAAAGGTCCCAAGGAATTAGGTTCTCATAATTTTGTATGAAATCTGATCACTCCACAGCCCCAAAGCCTATACATTTACATTGTTTGTTACAAGAAAAAATCAATGCTTAATTAATATATATCCCCCCCACAAAAACAAGTAATAAACACGTAAGATCCTAGTTCTAAACAAGGTTATACAAATTAAATTGACAAAGGAAACAAAACATGATGCTTGTGCATGGGAGGAACAACTGTGAAAAAAGATAAAGAAATAAATAAAAATAAAGATATAGAAAAATAAATAATAAAACCATAAACAAAAAGCCACATAAGCTTCACTAGGTTTCATAAAAAATATTCGAATTTAAGAAAACCAAAATACATCGAGAGTACAGCTAGGAATTGAAAAATAAAAAATAAAGTAATAATTCAACATCATATTTGAGAATATTAAAAACCAGATTAATTAAAAACAACATCTCATATTACACAATAAAGCCCACCATGTTGCTATTGTGGGATATAGAAGTTGTTATGCTAAACCGATAAAACTATTTTTTGGAATGTTATTGATAGGTGTCAGAAACATATGGATTGCCTTTTCAATGATTGATGAGCATGTGCTATTTTTTTTAGGTTTTGAAGAGGACATAAAAAAAATCCTTCCACTTCAGATATCAGATTTTTTAACCCATCATCAAACAATTTCCAATAACCAAGAGAATACATGACCTTAAAATACCACAAAACAGGAGCAGTGTACTCATATAATGAGGATATAGTTGATGAATAACAAAATTAAATACGAAAATTAACAGAAATTTTGTTAAATACCAAAAACAGGTACACAGAAAATGTGCGACCACTGTGTCTAAGCAAGTTTTCCAGAGACATACCTCTCTATTGGATCTTCAAGAATAACCTTGTCCCCAAAATAAATGATCTATAAAACACAAAACCAAAAAAAAAAAACCAATATGTAGACAAATAGAAACAGATATTTTTAACCTATATTTCAAAACAACTGGATATAGGTGACAGTGTGGGAAGCAAAACAATGGAATTTCTAGATTTTATCCAAATGAACAATATAAGACATAATATTGCATTATAAACATATTTATCTGTAAGCGGATCTGGAGGATGTAATTTGATACATTGCAAACTTTTTCCCTCGTGTTTTTTTTTTACATCGTTGAGAGCTGCCATTCTCTCGATAATTACGTTACGTGAAAATCAACAGGCAAAATTGCATCGAAAGTTAATATCGAGTAAAACAAGCTATACCTCGAATTCTCCAAATGCCTGTAGCCTTTCCAGTATCTGTTCCATGGGAGCAGAAAACACCTAAAACCAAAACCACGTTTGAAAAAAAAAATATAACAACCATAACATGAACAAATACAGCGTAGTTTTTTCTTCTTTTTTTTTCTTTTTTTTTTTGTCTCTCTTCCATTTAGGATCCATCTCTGATATGCTTCGCAACAGAACCAAAACTAAAGATGAAGATACAAACAACGACAAGGAAGTCTGTGATATAGGAAAGTGGAGATATGTCATATAGGCTGAGCAAAAGGAAAAGGACCTCCGATCCGCATTTCACCTTCTTTTCCATGACGCAGACACCAATCTTTATCTTCTTAACAACGTTTGTCTGCTCCACCTCCATATCTCTCATTTTTATTCTCATTTTCATCTCTCTCTGATTTTCCTTCCTTCACTTATTCAGGATCTGAAACTGAATCTAAACCTCCTCCTTAAGTCTAACTTTCACCGCTTCGACTTCAGGAAAAAAAAAAAGAAAGAACAAACGCATAAGCATGTCGCCGCCATTAAAGACCATATACAAAAACTCTTCGACAACAAAAGTCCAATCGAAGCAACGGATTCCTACCAGAGATGCAGCAATCTCGCGCACGGAACGTAATCCGGAGAAAATTTCAAACGACATCCGGAAGGAACCCGACCTTTCTGTTAGCTTGACGAGATGTTTAAAAAGCGAGTGAAGTCGAAGTGCGGTTACATCCTGTATTCCTGTGGACGTCTGGTGTGTCACGGAGATAAAAGCAAAAGACGCAACTGTGCTGATAAATATAGGGTCAGTTTGGAGATAAATATAATTAGATTCAGGAATATACATTCTCGTCTTTTCCATACCAGAAGACTAGAAGTATATGCGCGTGGAAAGTCTGAAAGCGCAAGGTTAAATAACTATTAGTAGTCTACTTGGGCTTTCGAAGAAGGCCCCAGAATTAGAATATGACGATTGATACGGGGAATCATATTGAATAGGTGGGGTCTGGTTGACCGGTAGCTAGATAGGGTGCTACCAGTCGCCGATCCCCTAGGCATGGTCAGAGTGGCTTCCTCCCCGCTGTAGAATGTTCAGATGAGCCATAGCTACCACACATCCTACCTTGGTAAGGGCGAATCAACCATCACCACACCACCATGAGTATGCAATGATCCATTGGGGTAATTGGTTTGAGACGTTAAGACTGACTTTGCATGCAAGGAATTTGATCCAAGGACCTCAACCTCCTAACTACCTACAAGACCATTGAGCCACCACACCCGTGGTTGTTCTCCCATAACTTGAAATCCACTACAGGGATGTCAACAAGGCGAGTTGAATGGGTGACCTGCCCTGGCTTGCCGTAATGATATCCGAGTTAGGTTTTAGCTTAATCCACCCCAAACCCAGCTTTAATCTATTAAAATAATTTTTTATATGTATAAATATAAAAATATACATATTCTTTTAATAAATATATCATTAATTCATACATTCCATTTAAAAAACATATAACTTTGCTTTTTATAATTTAATCAGGTTAATCCCAACGTGCCCCATTACCAACCCATAGGGATTTGTCCCATTCCATTGCCATCCCTAAACCAACATCAACAGTTGGAAATAAAAATTATTTTTGAGGGAGAAAGAAAAGAGAAAAGTAATAAAGGAATTGTTGATAGAAGATTTGAATCTCACTTTGTATAATTAAACGTGATGAAATAAGTGGCTTCTTTAAGCAAGTGGATCATCACTTGAATGACTTTGTCTTTTTTGCATATTTTTATTGACTTTATTTTATAGACGAGGCACGTGGAATTAGGTATAACTAAAGTGATGACTTTAAAGTATGGGCAAAAGCCACAATTTTGACAGTTCACATCCGGATCTTTATCAACAACTTTATTTGCAACTTTTCATAAGATTGCTTAAAAATTTACAGATATGCCATTCACAATACACATGGTATGATATGATCCCAATGCAGGCTTCACATAAAGTTGTAGATAAAGGTCCCACAGGATCTCAATTGCAATTTCAAAGCTTGGTGTGCGTTATTTGCTTTCTTGTCCATGTTTGTCGGTTGCGTGTGCAATATTTTAAGCAAACACAAGGAATGAGGCATGGTTTGCGACATTTCAGACCAAATTTCCAAACTTTAATTAGAAAGATTTTTCTTTTAACTTCAGTAGGATTTAAGGCTATGAAGGGGCCAAATTCGGACAGAATCTTTGATGATGTGAGTCCCATTAAGTTTTAGTATATTTAAATCCGATTAAATATCCATCAAATCCTTTATATAAGTTATCGAATTAATCATATTGGTATTGAAACCGACGGATCTAATCGGAGATTAATATATAGCATCCATGCTTTGATAAACCAGTTCAGAATACAAAAACAGTATATGAGGGGTGCGTGTCCGATAGGGATAGAGAATCCTCATTGTTTATGAAATTATATCATATCATAGTAGCTAAAAATCGATTTTCATGACTTTTTAGCATTATTATTAACAATAAAACCATGTAGATAACCTTTGGGTTTGGGTGCGTGTAACACTATTGGTTGTTTTGGATTTCATTGGCTGTCTCACTCTTAAAATATCCGAATCATTGAAACGGAAAGTTGTCCACTTCTTTGACAATTACGTCTAACATATCTGAATCATTGTCGGACAGTGTATTAGTTTCTTCTAAGCTGTGAATGGGACGTCCATGAATTGACCATCCGTGATCTATTTAAGGTCCAAATCAATGTTCAAAACTTGCTATTAATTCAAAAAACTTGGCTGAGTTTGTAGTTTTATTTACTGGTTAAGTCACACTAAAAGTTAAGTAGGGTTGAATCAGCTAGCAAGTCACCCAATAATCAATAATAATTTTTCCACAATTAAGTTATATGGGAAAATTATGGAAAAGGAATCTTTTTGGCCTATATTTATAAAAACAGTACATCTAAAGTCTCATTTGCAGAAAAGAGTCACTTTTTAAAACTTGGGACACAAGCATATTATACGTGAGATACGAGCTTCCCTACGTGGGATGCGAGTGTTTCCTACGTGGGACACGAGTGTATCATACGCTCATATTCCATATACAGTGGCGGAACCAGGACTTCAAATCTGGGGGGGGGGGAAAAAATTTTCAATTAATACTTCTCATGAAATATAGAAATTTTAATGAGTTGGGGGTGGGCAAACCAGAAATTTTTAGAAAGGTTCTCATGAAATATAAAAATTTCAATAGGTTGAGGGGCAAACCAGAAATTTTAGGGGGGGGGGGGGGGGGGGGGCAAAACATATATTTTATTTAAAATATATATAATTTTTTTATTAAAAGTTAAAAGTTGGGGGGGCAATTGCCCCCCCTACACTCAAGGTGGTTCCGCCACTGCCCATATATAATGTGCCCGTGTCCAAAATAGACTGCGCACATATCCCACCTGGCTACAATAAATTGACCTAAATTTCAATTATTTTTAAAAAGTGACCCTTTTCTGCAAATGAGATTTTTTATGACAGTTTTTAATAAATACAAGTAAAAAGTGACCAGTTTTCATAATTTTCCCAAGTTCTATTAGTTTTTCCATTTCTTTAATATTTTTTCAATTTATTATCTTTTGAGATGCCAATTTATCCATGATAAAATGAAAACTTTTAGCTGTCAACAATCGTATAGACTCTCATATTGGAAAAATCTATGCAATATTCATATAAAACGAGTTTATTCCCTCCAAATACAAAAAGACAAATCTCTATGGTCAATAAGAAAACTGACCTGGGATGTTTCTTTGCAAAGCATATTAGCTGGAGCCATTCGATGTTTCATTTGCTGGTCCAAGGGTGAAATATGCGTCCACACAAAGTGAAAGTAAAATAGACGGCTAAAAATAGTTAAGAATTTTCTGCAAAGTGTAGGCTTAAAGTCGTTTAAAATTTTAAAGGCTTTTCTAAACCCCGTTCCTACCAAGAATTCTGATTGGAAGTCTGATCGGAAGCTTCCTCCTTTTGAGAAGAGCCCAGTGCTAGCTTACCAATAGTTGTCCCAGCAATGTATCCACCTGACCAAGCATTCTTCAAAAACATAAAATGGCCGTTAACTGAGATTTGAATTGCTAATCACACATGCTCAGCGATGAAATTAAGGTTGATTTACTTAAACCATGAATTGACCATCAGAAAATTCATCCACAAAGTCATCATAAGATGGTCTTCGAAGATGACTCGGAAAACTAGTCCCATAACTCATGCAGATTATATAATTAACACTGCATTCTAAGAAACCATTTCTTTCCTATAATCAATGTCCTTCCTTACCTGAAAATTGAAGCCGCCTGTTACACCATCAATGTTCAGTACCTACAAAGATTTCAACCCTTTAGCATAATTCAAAAATAAAATTGGTAGAAAAATATTTATAAAAAATGTTTTCCAGACTTGGCTGGTGGAATCATGAGCTTGAGCCCATAATAAGCTGGCATTCTACCCAGCAACCTCGACAATGACAGAAAATAGAAAGGCGAGAAAACTGAATTCCATCTAGAAAGGTATATATATACCTCTCCTGCAAAGAACAGACGTGGCTGAATCCTGCTTTCCATTTTGTTTAGTGAGATCTTCATTATAGGCCCCAAAAGCAAAAGCAAAAGCAATAGAGAAGACAAAAGGAGAAAAAAAAAATGAAAACAAAAACGGATGTCAGCACAGCATAACTACAGCGAGAAAAGAAACCCGCAACTAGAGATGGTAATAGATGCACAAGTGAAAACCTCAGATAGAGGGACACCTCCAGCAGTGACGAATTCATCCTTAAATTGGCCCTTCATTGAAATTTAAAATAAGAAACAGATATATGTCACAAATCATAACAGAGAGAGTATACAAGGAAAGACAGAAAGCATACCTTTCCCACCACAATGAATGAACATTGCTTTAACAGAAAAGCAGTAGAAATTAAGGAATTCTTTGAGATGGAAGCCCACAAGATGTTTTCATCTAAACCCTATATAGAGATAATAAAATATGTCATCTCAACAGGGTAGTAAAATTAGTAAACTTCAGTTAAAGCACTTGACCAGAGAATCTTTCAAAATGGACAGGCTATACAACCTCTCGATCCAAAATATATTTCCAAAATCTCTTTACAATTCCAAACTCTGAAGGGTAAGAGTTGGACAGCTTTTGCTTCTGTCAGAAACAATACCCATTTATTAGTGTGCTTTGAGAAGGCATTTTGAGACAAAAGTCCTGTGTATTTATGGAAATTGGAAATTTAATCAGAGACAAAAAAAAAAAAAGGATACTGAAACCAGATAAAGCATAAAATTTATTACAGGATTATAGAGTAGGTAGATTAACATGATAGAAGATCAGAACAGTGATACATCCATCTTGCCAAATTTATTCTCTTTTGTGTGGCTAATAAACAGCCAAAATTTTATATTTCCCAATATTCATCATAGGACTCAAACAAAATAAAAGAAATTCTCCAGCAAAATCATCACTTTTGCGGCATCACGTGTCCCTTTAATTGTAATTAACTAATTAGTCGACTTATGCTTGGAAATTTTATTGTTGGGCTTCATGAATGATGTAATTAAAAATGAAAGCAAAAATTTCTTGGGTCTTTGTTCACTTCACTATACTCTAATTTTTATATGATTTCTGAGACAGAAACAGTTCATCCCTTTTCCTTGCAACCTAGATATATAATCAGAAATGCCTCTTGGATTCCAGTAATTGCTTCATGTACAACTAATACTGCAAGATCCTCCCCTTATTGTATCTTTTAAAGGCATTCTTTACAACCAACGGAAAAACAAATTGTAGAAAACTCATAAACCTCAAAAAACTAAAGAAAGTACAGATCCGGTAAATATATTTAATAAAAGTAACTTCTGTAGTAGGATTAACTGCAAAGCGATCCTTGTGTTGAATTAAGATGGACTTCACATCTTCAATATGAAGATCAGGTGTAAAATCTACAAGAAGTGTTCCTGCATTTAGATCAAAAAGATATCAAGTTGAAGGAACACATAATCAGGTACAGAAATAAATTATTGCATTAAAAAATTTAATTACCTTTGTAATTTGAACTGAACAGATCACGCGCTCCCCAAGCAGACAAGCGGAGAATCACTGGCCCACTAAGTCCCCAGTGCGTGACTAACATGGGTCCAACCTGAAACCCCAACATTATTGGTTATAACTTATATCATACACATTCTCAAGCTTCAAGACCACGTTCAATAAAACAAGCATGCCTGTGTGAGTTGTGTTATATTTCTCCGGACATTTTCTAGTTTCAGCTTTGCTTTGACTTTGGGGAATGTAACCTGAGCACAATAGGCATTTATCTAAATTTAGGAAAAATCTTAAAACAAGAAATCGAGGATCACTAGTGAATGCAAAGAAGAAATGCAAACTAAAAAGCTTTTCAAAATAAAGATTCCAGTCAGTTAAGAAAGTCCATACCCCAGTCAACTCTGCCAACTGTTTGTCCTCAATTTTAAATGTGAATAAGCTTGGTACTGGATCTATAATTGAATGACCAAGTTGAGTGGCAAGCGTAAAACCCTATGGTAGTATTCAGTCAATCAATAAGTTCATTAAACCTGAACTTATATAGTATATAAGTGCAAACCAAGGATAAAATCATACAACCTGCCGACTGCTCCCACTGGCAATCAATAAATAATCTGCTTCGATAAATTCAACAGAATCAACTGTACGTTTCTCTATTTTGACTAGAAATTTCCCATCAACAGTAGTAGATGCAGACGTCACAACTTTGCCTGTCTGCAGTTGAACTGATTGAAGGACTCATGCCTCAGAATAGCTTGCTTATAGCATTAAAATAAATAACAATGACAAAAGATAAATCTCAAGTGTTTGAACGCTGCACAATGGCTTGACAGTTGCCAAAAGTTCTACACCAGCTGCCAAACGATATGGCAATAACATTGGCAAAGTTTTTTTAGTCACAACTAACAATTACAATATTAGAGCTGCGAGGGGATAGAGATACATCAGCTCAATATTGGCAACCAGAGAAGACAATATAATATATTTGTACCCTTTTCCTATAACATTTTGATCACATGTTATGACTTACCAACAAATAATAGCAAATATACATGTGGATGAAACCATGTGCCGGACATCATGTGGAACCTCTTGAAACAGAGCCATATTATGCCACATCAACAAACAATAACAAGTGTACACATGGAATTTCTTGCAAACATCTACCAGAGTACAAACAATAGATTTATATGCTTTCTCTAGATTCTTTGTCAATTTTATTGGCTACAAGAAGATTGAAACAAACCACATACCAGATATTGTATGAAAGTTCTTGCAACACACGCACACATATTCTATTACGGGGACTTTATAAAGCATGATAGATTAAACCACCTAGGTGATTCCCAAACTTCTTCACATTCTTTCTTTTCACAAATTCTCAGTCAAAAAGCTAAGAGGAGATATATATATATATAGTTAATCAGGACAACAAAGGAAAGGAAATAAAACATATTAAGACAAAATGAATGCAGGCTTAAAATAGCAAAACAAGATATGCAACTGCATGTTATATAAAATATCCAAAATAATGTCAATCAAGTGGTACAATATGGTTCTCTGAGTTGTGAACTGTACCTTCAGTCCTCTCTGCTTCAAGAATAAGGCAGTCAATTATAGAAGATGAACTGTTGCTCGTAGGAAATACCCTTCCATCATCCTCAGTCTGAGGATAAAATGGATATATAAAGATTTGAAACTACATATAAACATGAAGGCAAGAAAGAGATGAAGTATGGAAGATATTTGAAGCAACCTTAAGCTCCACTCCATGTGAAGTGAACCAAGCCATGGTATCCATTGGACTGTGCATATTGAAGAAAGATCCTCTCAATTCCTTATTACCCCTGGGGTAATGTTCTGCCAAAATCTACATGAGTGGCAGCATGTAGAATTTTAAATTGCACAGTATGTTTGGGAAAAAATTGTACAGGAATCTCAAATTTTAATGAGTGAGCTGTATAAGAAATTATATTATTGATAGCATATTTTTTTGAAAAAAATAGATACAACATTTTACAGTTGGATTCAGTACTTTTATATTTGAAGTTTGAACCTCACAAGCAAATATTGAAACTGAAAATAGAATATCCATCAAGCATAAAATCATTGGTTATATTTCTGGGTGCCGTGTTACTAATGCTCTCAGGCTGCATGGGCTCAATTTTGTACTTCACTCAATTTTTCCATGGGCAAAGCAACTAATGAAGCAGTCAGATTCAGACATTACATTCAAAATATGTACCTGCAGAAGCATATCTTAGAATATAACATGTACTTAGACATTGAAGTATCATCTTATTTTCTAGATTTAACTGGTTTTGAAGAACAAGTGTTTCTTTTTTCTCTTTCCATTCTATTATTTCCTTTTCTTTGTCATTTTTACTTTCTAATGATTTTTTCCAAAATCTAATACTCACCATTTTATCAGCAGAATGTCCATTTGTCACGTTGCATCGGCCTCCCCCAGAAATTTTTACCTACAAATAACAGATCCATTTAGTCAACATTAATAAATTGTAAGATATGTAAGTTCCATCCTCAGTAATCCACATTGGAAACAAAGCACAGCTGTACACACGATCCATGTGCATAGATAACTAAGAAACAGCTTAAGGATTATTGTATCAATCAATCTACAGCATCATTTGAACAGTGAGAAATATGCAATACATACAGTTGCTAAAGGTGTAAATTGAAAGTAATCTAACCTTAGATAAGGGCTTCCCTTTTTCAAAAACCAACACATCCAGATGAGGTGCAATACTTTTTGCTCTAATTGCGCCGAACACTCCAGCTGCACCACCCCCGATCACCACCAGTAGTTCTTCACTTGTCTGCCCAAGAGTAGAACATGGAAAAAAAAATAATAAAATCACTAACCATCAAAGGAAAATAATACAAAGTAAATCTAAATTTTTAATCGAATGTGGGCTATTCTTCTGGCGAGCACAAGCTCAAATGCTTTGTAATTCGTGTCATTCAATAAGCTTAAATCAGATGAGGCAAAAACAATACAGAAACTTACCAGATGGGCTGTAGGAAAGCAGCTTGAAGCAGTTAATGTTCTTCTTATATTCGCAGGGAAGAAAAACCCAGAAGTGCAATGTCTCCCCAAGCTCATAGGCGCGAAGGAAACCCCAAGATGGAGAGCGAAACCTGAAAAGCGGGAATTTATCATATGGCTAACGACGGTTTCATCTGCTTGGCCCCTGCTTTTTTCGTTTTCGTTGTGTTATTTCATCATACATGCAATAGACCCTCCCCTGTAGATAAAACACTACCAACTGTTCAGTCAGTGGGCCCTTCTCGGCTTCCGGTAATTATAATCCTCTGTTTCCAAATAAAATCCACGTTTAATATTACCCCATTACTGTCACCCCAAAAATATCCTTTATCTTTATCTTTCCACCTTAGCTTCGGTATCGTATGACGATAAGCGTAATACAAGATTCAAGCAATGGTGGTTGCGGTGGTCTCACCAATCCCACCATCACATCTCCTCACCGGCGCCGCCGTCACCGGCCTGTATGCCAGTACCATTACTACTACTACTACTCGTCTTGGCCACCACCACCACCTTCTGCAGCTCCTTAGAGAATGTACGAATATGTCTCAACTCAAACAAATCCACGCTCGAGCTCTACGGACCACCTTACCTCAGCACCCAGAAACTATCTTCGTATACAGTCGAATTATGCATTTTACAGCTTTCTCTGACCTGGACTACTCTTCTCGGCTTCTCCACCATATTGAGAACCCAAACTCTTTCATATGGAATACTCTGATCAGGGCTTACGCGTGGAGCGTCGACGCAAAGAACTACTCTATTGTTCTTTATTGCCGAATGCTGGTGGAAGGTCGTGTTATGCCGGACAAACACACATTTCCGTTTGTTCTGAAGGCCTGCGCTTTCTTGTTTGCCGCTTCAGAAGGTAGACAAATTCACTCCCATATTGTAAAACTCGGGTTCGATTCTGACACCTACGTTAATAACAGTCTTGTTCATTTTTACGTGACGTGTGGGTGTTTGGAGATTGCCCGAAGGGTATTTGAAAGAATGTCTGATAGAAGTCTGGTGTCCTGGAACGTTATGATAGATGGGTTGGTTCAGTTTGGTGACTTTGTTTCTGCGTTGAGACTATTTTGTGAGATGCAGAAGCTGTTTGAACCCGACGGGTTTACGATGCAGAGCGTGGTATGTGCCTGTACTGGTCTGGGTGCTTTGTCTTTAGGGATGTGGGCTCATGCTTATGTATTAAGAAACTGTAACGCTGCCGTAGCTCGTGACGTTTTGATTAACAATTCGCTGCTAGATATGTATTGTAAATGCGGGTCTCTTGATCTTGCTTGTCAACTGTTTGAAAGTATGTCTACACGAGATATAACTACTTGGAATTCTATTATTCTGGGATTTGCAATGCATGGACAGGTTGAGGCAGCATTAGAAGCTTTTGCCTGTTTGTGCAGGTCTGAGAACTTCAAACCCAATTCAATCACATTTGTTGCTGTTCTAAGCGCATGTAATCACGGAGGTCTAGTGTGTGAGGGCCGAAGATATTTCAATTCCATGGTCGCCGAGTATAAGATTGATCCTCAACTAGAGCATTATGGTTGCATGGTTGATCTCCTCGCGCGTGCTAGCCACATTGATGAAGCTTTGGCTCTTGTTTCCGATATGCCCATGAAGCCTGACGTGGTGATATGGAGGTGTCTTCTTGATGCCTGTTGTAAGAAAAATGCTAACATTGAACTAAGCGAAGAAGTGGCCAAACAGATTTTTGAGTCAAATGGGGGCGTCTGTAGTGGTGCTTTTGTGCTCCTATCAAGGGTATATGCCTCAGCTAAGCGTTGGAATGAGGTTGGACTGGTTAGGAGAATGATGAGCGAGAAGGGTATAATGAAAGAACCTGGCTATAGTTCAATAGAGGTAGATGGTTGTGTACACCAATTTCTTGCTGGGGACACTTCACACCTTCAAACTGAACAGATATACAGAGTACTGGATGAGGTTGATGAGAGGCTACGGGGTGCTGGTTATGTCCCGGACTTGTCACAAGCTCCTATGGTCGATGACCGCAGTGATAGGAAGCAACATTCGCTTCGTCTCCATAGCGAGAGGCTCGCCGTCGCTTATGGACTCCTCAATGCGAAGCCAGGTGTGCCAATTCGTATCTTTAAAAATCTGCGAGTTTGTGCTGATTGTCATACCGTGACCAAATTGATCTCCCGACTCTTTGATGTGGAGATTGTTGTGAGAGATCGTGCTCGATTCCACCATTTTAAAAATGGATTATGTTCGTGTATGGATTATTGGTAATCCTTGGTTGTTTATTGAGTGTGTAGTATGAGCTCGTTGGATATGTGCTTTGAAAATGTAATTACTGTATATTCCAAAGGTTGGATGAACATCACAATGAAAAGGATTGATTTATTTCTTTATTTTTTTTCTTTTATGAAAAAAAATAAAAAAAAGATGTTACGTGCCTAACCATTGTTCCAAAAGCTCTAGGATTATGAAGACTTCATTAGTTAAGCACTTAACATTTAAGATCGTAACATTTCACTACGCTTCCATAGTTGATGTTTAAAGTGGCCCACTCTATCGATACTGATCCGATGGTAGTCTTTTTCTTTTTTGCACTTTCACTCATTTATCAATATTCAATGATTTAGTACCATGCCCACACATAATACTTAGGCATTTTAATTCAAGTTGTAACCGGACGTGGTAGTTAGTTATGATACTATTTGTTACGTGTTTGACTGTTGCTCCAAAAGCCCCAATGCTCACGGAAATAACTGAAAGAGGAAAGGACATTGAAGCCTTAAGCTTGAAACTGTGTTAATTCAATGTAGTCTCTAGTCTTTGGTCCATAATGCGATAATTCATGCATCTGACTCGTGTGCTCGGCAGCGGAAACAGCAGTGGCAGCATCCGAGCATGGAACAGGTGCATGTCCCTCGCAGAGCGATGCACATGCATGCAACAACTCAAGATCATCCATGCCATCTTCATCACCCATGGCCTACACCACAACAACTTCGCCGTTAGTAAGCTTGTTGCCTTCTGTGCACTGTCTGACTCCGGTAACCTCTCATACGCCGCTCTTCTCTTCAACCAAACCCCAAGTCCCAATTCGTTTATCTTCAACACACTGATCAGAGCTTGCTCTCGTAGTTCTCAACCCCAGCGAGCTCTTCATTACTTCCATCTCATGTTAAGAGAAGACAACAACGACGTCTTTCCTAACGAGCACACGTTCCCTTTTGTGCTTGCTGCTTGTACAAACATCTGTTGGGCCCTTGCAGGTAAGCAAATCCACAGTTGGGTCTTCAAGAGCGGAGTGGCTGCTTTCAATCACGTTCAGACTGCTCTTCTCAGGCTTTATGCCGATTGCAGCGTTTTGAATGATGCACGGAAGTTGTTTGATGAAATTCCGGAAACAAATGTCATCCAGTGGAACGTTCTTATGAATGGGTATCTTCGTTTTGGTCAAGCTTCTGATGCTTTGAATGCTTTCCGTGAGATGATGCTCTTTGATGTTGAACCTGATGAGTTCTGTGTCGCCACTGGTCTCACTGCCTGTGCTCACTCGGGGGCCCTTCAGCAAGGGAGGTGGATCCATGAATATATAAAAAGGCTGAATTGCTTCGCCTCAGACGTGTTTGTCGGGACAGCGCTTGTTGACATGTATTCGAAATGCGGATGCATTGACCAGGCCGTAGAAGTCTTTGAGGAGATGCCTAAGAGAAATGCTTTCTCATGGGCAGCCATGATTGGTGCGTTTGCGCTACACGGATATGCAAGGGAAGCTATTCATTGCTTGGACAGGATGCTAGAGGAAGATGGGATTAGACCAGATGGGGTCGTACTTCTAGGAGCTCTAATGGCTTGTTGCCATTCTGGGCTTGTACAGCAGGGTCAGTTACTCTTGGACAGCATGGAAGCTCGGTATGGTGTTGTCCCCAAGCACGAGCATTACAGCTGCACTGTGGACTTGCTTTGTAGGGCAGGTCGATTAGAGGAAGTGCTTCAGCTCATAAGAAGAATGCCCATGAAGCCACTTGCTTCAGTTTGGGGTGCCTTACTGTGTTGCTGTAGGAACCGTGGTAATGTAGAAATTGCGGAGCTTGCAGTTAAAGAGCTTTTACGGATTGAGCATGAAGATAGAGATGAAGAAGATGCAGCTTATGTTCAGTTGTCAAGCATTTATATGAGTGCTCGGAGACGTGATGATGCACGTAGGATTCGGAGAATGATAGGCGATAGAGGGCTAAACAAAGCACCTGGATGCAGTGTGATTGAGGTGAATGGGAAGGTGAATGAATTTGTTGCAGGGGATGTATCACACCATCTTAGACTTCGGATACATGAAATGCTGGATCTAATGTACCTGCATATCAATTTTCATGCGCTCTAGATAATAACAGAGGTTCTACAGTTCTTTCAGCTGCAATATAAGCAAGGACTGGTCTACATAATTTATTGCAAATTTCTCAAAGCATCCGGCTCTGATTGAAATGCTGCTGCCCCAGTGCTTTTATTGGTCAATCCTATCTTATGCCGCATCAGTGAGCTCTGCGTGGGATCAAATTCTACATCTTGGTTGTAGCCATGTTGGGTGGAAATAACTGCGAGACAGATTGCATTCCTATTTATTTATAGAATGACAAGAATACTATTAGTACCAGAACTCTTTTGTGAACAGTTTTGTGCTGAACCCTGGAGCACCTGACATTGGGAGATGGAAATATTAAACAAAATGGGATTGTGCAAGCTCGTTTCTCTCACAAAAGGGCAGTGTTTCTTGTTTCCTATGCATGTAAAGGTATTGTAAGGAGGCACTCTTGTAGGCAGCATTCGGTTTTACTAGTTCTACTTCTAGTTATAATATTCTTTTATTGCCTGGACTGTTGCGAACTGGGGACATTCGGGTGGACTCTGCTAATGTATGCACTGATATTATATATACTTCAAATTTTGGGTGTTCTGTACAATTGATCAATGGTACAAGCTTATGTCAACTTTTCTCCTTGCTCCATCTAGCAGCCAAGATACTTTTACTTACCCTTGGGAGATTGTTGCTAAATGGTTTTTCAAGTTGAGATCAGTTTGCTTGAGTTGGTAATTAAATTAAAAGAAGTATATTATGCTTGGGAAAAAAGGATCTGGTACAGATGGTTGGTTGAATTCCATTTTGTGCTTTGGCCAGTTGGTAATTTGCAGAAGAATAAAATTGATTCCTCGTACTTCCAGTTTGCATTGGTTGGTCTTCATATTTTCTTAATAAATAATCCAGTTGTTATAATCCATGTATTTCTATTAGGAAGGATTGCAGCTCACTTTCACTGTGAAAATAGATTGTGCATTCCCATGCTAAAACTGAGGGAAATGTTGTTTCTACAATCATTTTCCTGATCTGAACCCTTCATTGTCTGGAAAAGAGAAGAGTTAAAATGGAAATGTTGCATGGAGGGATTTCCTTTCTGTTGTGTTTTTTAACTTTGCATTACATTAAGAAAGCTAATTAGCTGCAACTTTTTTCGAACTTAATTTCTATTATGAAAAGGAAATTAAACAGACAAATAGAAAAATTGCAATAGTCGATTTTAAATTAGACAACTTTCAGTATTCAATTTTATGATAACCATTGTCATCGTCGACAAGACAACAGTTAACATGATAAAAAAAAAAAAAGACAAGACAACAGTTCCATGTTTTATTAGTCAATCAATACCTAATTCTATAATAGCCAATGCTGCCATTGATGACAAGGTGTGGCACGGGTTCCCTTAAAAGATGTTATGGGATTAGGTCTGCTAAGTTTCTTGTCTTGGTTGTTGTCGTCTTATTGAGAGCATCTTGTATCTGTGTTGCTGAGTGGGTTTTTGCTCTCTCTCTCTCTCCCTCTTTTTCTCATAATGACTCCCCCAATTGAGTGAAAATTTTAATTGGAAACAACAAAAACTGAATTAATAACATAATAATATTTTCTTTCCTATTAAGTTTATGTGTAAATTTCCTATTACAGCTTGTCTATTACGTGTCACTAAGTAGGACTTGATGAAAAAATTTCCTTTATAAAATTAAAATGTACATTTTTAAATTGTATACTCGCTATATATACATACTAGGGGAAATGCACCTACTAAAATTAAATAAATGGATGCAATTAATTGGGAGATAAAAGAAAAAATAAATTGATGGATATTTTGGGGAATAAAAGTAGTTATATGTGCACGGATATAAAAGCAAATAAAAGTAAAAGTAAAGGGCATTTTAAATAATATAAGGTAATTATAAGTGTAAGTTAGTTAAGAAGAGATGAAAGTAAATATAATAAAGTATGTGGGGGAATTTAGGTATCAAATGTCAACCAGAAAATATAAGCTTAGCTTTATAATAGTAATATATATCTATATATACATTCACATATAATATATATATATTTTTCCCATTGATTGTAAAGTTTTCTTGATTTTGTTCATGCAGTTTGAGGGAGATGATGCCATGTGTAGCGTTCAAGGGTTGAGTTTTTTCAACCAAAAAGATCTCTATGCAATTATAAGAAGAAAAAATCCTACCTTTTGTGTGCCAGACATGGCAGCATTCTCTTAAACTGCTTATATAAACGGTAGAGGTTCTCAAACCCCATTGGTGTATCTACCATTCATGAATCAGCAATTTGAAGGTTTGGTCCAATAAAAAAAAAAAAAAAAAAGAACCAGTGAAAATGAAGGGTGACTGGTGACAATAATGCATGTCTTTTATTTAATTAGAGAATGGGAGTTGAGAAGTTCATTCCAGGAGATGGAACCCCAAAAAGGCAATAAAATAAAATAAAATAAAAAGTTGAAATCTTTAGGAGTAGATAATAATAATTCCCATTTAATCGATGCGTAGTCAAGCTTTCTAGCTTTCTTAGTTGGAGTTCCCCGATCAGGCCGATATTCTCATCGATCACCACAAGGCTTTGTATATATAAACCTGAATCTCGCCGCAACCAGTTTGGTAGGTGAGAGGCGGGGGAACAAAAATCTCCAGACAAGAAAGAGGGGTAGGCCCTTCAACGGATCGATCGACATCGGAGCAGACAAGCTTTCCGGACTGTAACTCCATCGTTACATTCCCCATTCTCTTCATGGTCTTTCGACCTTCTTCGATCATTCGTTCAAGTAAGTCTTCATTTATTCCCTTTCTCTGCTTATAAATCAGTGTTGTTATGCTTGCGAAGCGAATTGAGTTAGGACGGACTGATGGGGCACAAGAAACGAAACCCTGCTCCACGCTCTAAACAATCCCAGACTCCTCCCCTTTCAACCGAGGGTCTGGTCGCCGTTGAAGAAGAACGGTCGCCGAATCTTGGTTCCTCCGATGATTCTCGATCGGAGCAGAGTAAGATCGAAGATTCAGTCGAGCCAGACGCTTCGTCTTACTCTTCAATCAAGCTGGAATGTGAGCGAGCGCTCACGGCTTTCCGGAGGGGCAATCACACCAAGGCCCTAAGGCTCATGAGGGAATCGTCTCTTCGCCATGAGAGCTCCGCTCTGATTCATCGTGTGCAAGGGACTGTTTGTGTTAAAGTGGCTTCTATCATTGATGACACCAATGCGAAGCAACGACATCTTAAGAATGCAATCGAGTCCGCTCGACGCGCGGTTTCGCTTTCGCCCAACTCAATTGAGTTCGCTCACTTTTATGCCAATCTTCTGTACGAGGCGGCGAATGATAGTAAGGGGTATGAGGAGGTTGTGCAAGAGTGTGAACGCGCGCTCTCAATTCAGACCCCCCTTGACCCGGCGAAAGAGAGCTTGCAGGATGAGAGTCAGCAGAAGCTGTCCACGCCTGATGAGCGGGTTGCCCATGTTCAACAGGAGCTGCGTTCACTTATTCAGAAATCGAATATTGCTTCGATTTCGACTTGGATGAAGAATCTTGGAAATGGAAGTGGTGAGGAGAAGTTCAGGTTAATTCCAATGAGGCGACTTTCGGAGGACCCAATGGAGGTTAGGCTGGTTCAGACTAGAAGGCCTAATGAAATAAAGAAGGCAAGTAAGACTCCTGAAGAGCGAAGGAAGGAGATTGAGGTGCGTGTGGCTGCAGCGAGGTTGTTGCAGCAGAAATCGGATTCACCTCAATCACAAAATGATGATGAGAGAGCATCAGAGTTGTCCCTGGGTGCCCAGAGAGTGGGAGAGCGGAGGAAATATGCAAATGCAAGGAAGATTTTATCTTTGGCGGATAGGATGGACCAGGTTCGTGCTTATTGGAACACCATGAATCCTGATAAGAAGCAAGGCTTGCTTGAAGTGGGTGTTCAAGATCTCAGGTCACATTTTAGTTCATCCAAGGATGTTTTGCTAATGGAAGCCCTTTCAGAAGCTCTTGCTTTTGCTGAGGCCAACAAGACATGGAAGTTCTGGGTATGCTGCCGCTGCAGTGAGAAATTTACTGATTATGAGTCCCACATGCAGCATGTAGTGCGGGAGCACATGGGAAACCTCTCGCCGAAATTGCAGTCTATATTGCCTCAAGAAGTTGATGCGGACTGGGTTGAGATGCTTCTCAATGGTTCATGGAAACCAGTAGATACTTCTGCTGCAATAAAAATGCTTGAAGATCAGTTAAAGTGCCAATCTCCTAAGGTTGTTGATGGGTCTAATACTGAGAATCAAACAGATGGGAGTAAGGATGACAGTTTCAAATACAAGTGGAGCTCCAACGATACATGGGACTCCTCTTCACCTGATCAGGATAAGATGCAGTCCATGGATGGAGAGTCCAAGGTGGGGGATGTTTGTAGTAAAACTCCATTGAAGAGCAGTTTAGATGATGGTATTTCCAATTTTGAATTGAGTGAATATGACAGAAATCAGTGGCCTAAAGCATTTTTACTTGCTCAAAGTTGGCCCTTGTCTGATGATCCTGAGCGTGAGAAGATACTCGAAAGAATCCATGGCATGTTCCAGTTACTTCTGAGACATAAATATCTTGCTGCAAGCCATCTAACGAAGGTGATTCAATACACCATGGATGAACTACAAGGTCTTGCTCCAGTTCCGCGGCTTCTGAACCATGGTCTGGACCAAACACCTCTCTGTATATGCTTCTTGGGAGCTACACATCTTAGAAAAGTCCTTAAATTCTTGCAGGAGCTATCCCATTCTTGTGGCTTAGGCAGACATTCTGAAAAGAGTAGCTTCACTGATGATACACACAGTACTGTTCAGGGGTTTGAAATCAAGGAGAGGATTGTTCTTAATGGTGATTTCTCATGTCTCCTTTTGGACAAACGCTTACTGCAAGGTGAACTTACTCCCGAAATTTATGGTAGTGCTGTTGCAGATGATGGTGCTGCGACCACTTCTGTCACCATTAATGATCATGATGATGAGGTATCACTCGTCAGTGATGCTTTGTTATCCTGGATATTTGCGGGCCCCTCGACTGGGGAGCAATTAGCATCTTGGACACGTCTAAGAGAAGAGAAAGCACGCCAAGCGGGGGAAATCCTCCAGATCCTCGAGAAGGAACTCTATATTCTACAGACCCTTTGTGAGAGGAAATGTGAGCATTTGAGCTATGAAGAAGCATTGCAGGCAGTTGAGAACCTGTGTCTTGAAGAAGTTAAGAAGAGGGAACACAGGGAACACACTGCAAAATTTGTCCCACAAAGTTATGAATCTGTTCTGAGGAAGCGGCAAGAAGAGCTTGTTGAAAAGGATAATGATGTCATACTTGTCAGCAGTAGGTTTGAGTTGGATGCTATTTCAAATGTTCTTAAAGAAGCACAAGCTCTGAATGTTACCCAGTTTGGATATGAGGAAACTTTAACCGGTATGAATTCTCGTTCATGTGACCCAGAATATGGCGAAGATGATGAGTGGAGGATGCAAAACTATATTCATCAAGCAGACACTTGCATCGAAGTAGCAATCCAGAGACAGAAAGAACAGTTGTCTGTTGAGGTGGGTTATTTTGTGTTATTGGTAGATCTTTTTATCAAAAACCACGAAATTGGTCCTACTGTTTTATCTCACTAGGTTCAGTACTGCAGCTTAGCAAAATTGATGCAAAGATCATGAGAAATGTTACGGGCATGCAACAGCTGGAGCTTAAGCTCGGACCCTCGGCTGCCTATGACTATCGATCTATAATGTTGCCTCTTGTGAAGTCATTCATGCGGGTGCGTATTGAAAATATCTGCTTATTTATTCTGCATGTGATGTCATGGGAATTAAATTTTATATATTATTTGCCTTAATGTTTTTTTTCAGGCGCATTTGGAGAATCTGGTGGATAAAGATGCTAGAGAAAAATCTGATGCTGCTAGAGAAGCATTTTTGGCAGAGCTTGATCTTGATGCAAAGAAAAATTTCAACAGAGGAGGCGATCATTTGAAGCAAGTACAAGAGAAGTTGAAGGACAAGAAGAAGAATAAAGATTGCAGAAAAACTAAGGAATCAAAGGTTTTAATTGTGTTGGATCTGGTCACTATGGTCATAGTTATTGTATAAACATATTCCATTGTGCAGGGCTAATGTATTTATAGTTTTGCAGACTGCTTGTGGCTCCGAGCAACTTAAACTTCATCAGAAGACCACAGAACTAGCGTATGTCACATTCTTGGTCTAAGTGGGCACACATAAATTTGTTTGATTGATCACACTGCCTTTCCATCACATTCTTTGCTACTAGTTTATTCCATGTTGATGTACTTGTTATATTTGTCTTGCAGCGCCTGCTTTCCTGCTGCATCTGATGGTGATGATGAAGAATCTAATGTTATTGTGTCAGTAAGGGATGATGATTTGAAACACCTGGAAGAGGAAGCTAGACGTAAAATTGAACTTGAAGCAGAAGAAAGAAAGCTTGAAGAAACTTTAGAGTATCAAAGGCGAATTGAAAATGAGGCTAAGCAGAAACAGCTTGCTGAGCAAAATAAGAAGGCTAGTGGAGTCATTTCTGACTTTTCACAGGGACTCTCTGTTAACCATGCAAATCTCTTTGTGGATGATCCGGATTTGCATGAGCAGTTGAGATGTCAGCCGGTAAGCTTTCCTGGTGATGATGTGTCTCCAGACTGCAGGAATGGGGAGCATATTGATTGTTCCCATTCTCCAGATAACTTTTCTGCAGACAGCAGGAATATTGAATTCAATAATACCTGCAGAAAATATTCTGGGAAGAGTGACAAGCTGCAAAACTCGGAGGTTGAAAAGGACCCTAATTACCATCGGAAGGCTCATGAACCTTACACAGCTCAGGAACAGCTAGTGATGAATACCAGGTTACAAAAGGATTTAGCTGAGGATCCTATAAACAATGCCGAGGGAACTTCAGTGCCTAGCAAATCTGACACTCAAAGCATCAAAAGAACTAACGGTCGCTCCCTCGGCAAAGTGAAGCATGGTTAGCACACTTGGCAGAACTCTTGAGTTTTGCTTTATATCATCATGCGCGTTGCTTCAAAATATAAATCTGATTCCTTGATTAGGTTAGTATTATCTGGAAGCTCTGTCCTGGCTCACCTTCTATATTTTTCAGGATTATCTAGTCAAGGAACCTCTCAAGAGGGTGTTTTGCCTTCAAGTCGGAGAACAGGAAGGAAAGGTAAACGCCCAAGCAGTTCTTCCAAATTGGTTGGTGAAAATTCTATTACTCTGTCGTCCGAACAAGAAAAGCATGAAGTTGGAGTTCTTCAAATTGAAAGTAACGTTAAACAGCAAGTCAGGGGTTGTCAGGACAGTCTTCAGGATGGCACCAGTAAGTGTTGCTATGCTTTCTGCTCTAGAACTGGCTTCTTATGCTCTAGAGCTTGCTTCTTCTTTTGTTATAGTCTTCTTTCTAATTCAATTGGGCATTTAGATCTTTTTGTTTATGTGTGTTTTCTTGATTGCAACTGATGTCAAGCTGGATTAACAAATTCCTCATTTTCTCTTTTATCCACAACAGTATCAGAAAACTGTTTTACAATGGCATGATTTGGTTTTGAACTTTGATATTCTTCGTTGACAGCAACAATAGATACATGAATTTTAAGGTTCAATCTTAGTGAGACCATTTTGCTATAGAGTATTCTAGAAGTCACTTAACTATGATATTCTTGTTAAGAGATGTTGGAAGGTTTGGAATCAAGGATGGTTGTACTTCGCGTGGACCATGCAATTTCATTGCATCAGTGATTGGTTGTTCACTTGAGATGTTAAAACTTGATTTTTCACACAAAAAAAAGGAGACAAATCAATAAATAAAAGGGTATAACAAAAATACATAATAAAAAAATAATAAAAGAAAGGAAAAAGTGTGAACATCCCCTCCCTCTTAATGGATAAATCAAAGAAGAAAAAGGGGGAAGAAAGTTTTTTTGGGGGGGGTGGGGGGGAGGTGTGCGGCTCCACCATACCACCAAACCTTCAAATAAAAAAAAAAAAAGAAGAAGAACAAAAGAAAAAGAAGCAGAGGAGAGAACCCCAAAATGTGGGGCTCCCTTATCTAAAATCTTCCAACTCCTAACTAACATGCCATGTGTTGATCAAACAAAATTTGAGGAGAAAGTGGAGCTGGACCTGCCTCCATTCTCCCTCATCATGTGGCATAATGTGCCACATGTTTAGATCCTAAACTGGGAGTTACCAAACTCCCACATTATAAAATCTTGGTTCAACAAGTTAGGGAGGATTTTTGCTAACATATTGTGGAGAGACATTGGAGAATACTCTTGAGAGCTCTGCTTAACGTTGGGAAGACTCTTTGTTGGAAGAAGACGAAAAATTCTGCAGGAAGAAGGTATAACAATGGTGTTTGAAAGTTTTCTTCTCCTATCTCTATCTATGTTATTTCAACTTTTTTTAGTTTGGTAGATTGAGTGAAATATGATGGAAAACCCCAGGATAGAAGGATTCTTTACAGATCACTTGTTCCCTAAAGGGCTCTTCAAATTATCTCCTCATAATTTTGGGGTTTAGGGATGTAAGGATTCTTCCACGGATCACTTGGTCCCTTTAAAACCCCAACAATTTACATCTCGGGGCTATGAAAGTTGAAATACTATAGACATGATCTGCATGCAAAACGAAATAATAAAAAAAAAAGAGATGGTGATGGGGCTTTTCCATGGACAAACTAGCTTCTACAGGGTTTGAAACCCATCAAAAACAATTTTTAGGGCCAAAAAATAGTGTTATAATGCCCATTAATCGACTAAAATTCATCTGAAACATGGAACGAGTCAACAAGTGGTAAAAAATGCAAATTAAACAAAAAACAAGGGCCTAAAAGATCATTTCGCACGTGGGCCAGGTTTTTTGGCTGCGTGCACGCTTGAAAATGTGCTGTTCCACATGCATGAACCCTTAGGGTGCTAGGCCCAGGCTGTAAGGCCCACACTAAGGTGCAAGCCCAACTTCATGTCGTCCCATGCCCAGATTGCTTGTCCGGCTCGTGATCAAATATTCAAACCTGAACAACCTAATTCAGAACCGCACCTCATCTCCCCATCCGCGTGATCCCAGCCTGCTTCATCTAAGGCCTACGCACAGGTCCGGCCCAAACCATTGGTCCATGTGAACTAGAAAACTGATCCATTTGACCCAGAATTGCATATTTTGCCCATTTTTAGCCAAAATTCAACACAAAAAAAATCTAGAAAGATCCTTAAAATCCTGAAGCTTTCTAAACCTCAAATTCACTGAAATTGCAACCATGATGTAAAAATAAAATTAGTCTCTTTTATCACTTAAAGTATTCAAAATTCCTTTGAACCAACCCAAATTCTTCTCAAAAGTGTTCAGCATTGAACCAGAATGTCTCAAATCTGTATAATATATCCCAAATTGAACCAATAAGTCTTCAAAATGATTGAAGGTTCTCAAATTGAACAAATTCATCTCAAATTGAACCAAAATTTTTCAAAAAACTGAAACAAACCATGCAATTAATGGCATCAAGCCAAATCAAGTAATGTCTTGCATAAACCATGCAACTAAAATGGTTCAAACCAGCCCCAATTTACTTCATATCTCTCAATTAACCAAATTAAACTGTTTCTCCTACGGTTTAAGTCACCAAAGTGGTTCAATTAAACTAATCCCGTAAACCAAATTCAAATGGTTCCGTATAAGGTAGGATCCGTGCGGTTTAATGCCTTGGAATTGATCCAAATTAAATCAAACTCTCTCAAACCACGCCATTTCCCTGTTCTGGTTTAATCCAAATCAAACCAAATAATTTGATCTCAGGTACGATCTTCTATGGTCCAATGCCTTTAGATATTACACCATTTAAATTAAGTCAAATCAAATCGGATCTTAATGGTCCAATCAAATGAATGATCCAAAATAAAATAAAACGGTTCAATCTGGGGTACGATCTGTGTGGTCCAATGCCTTAGAATTGTTTCCAAATTAAATTAAATCTCAAACCGGATTTTAATGGTCCAACCAATCAAAATAAATCAAACGTAGGATGAAAACCAAATACAATTAATTAAACACTTTAAATGCAAACCCAAAGTATGATCTTCAATGGTCCAGTGCTTTGGAAACTATATTAAATTAAATAAATCAGACACTAAATCTTGTCCTAAACCAAATCCAAATCAAATCAAAATTTGTCTACACATATGAACTATGGCTTGACTTGATCCCAAAATTGTGTACATAGGCAACTTGAGAAATATAAAATCGGTTTCATCCTCAATTAAAATTAAACCACATCAAATCTAAATTTTAAATTGCCTAATTGAACCACGGCTCAACTTGATCCCAAAATTTGGGTACGTGGGCAGCCGATAAAACCAAAATCGGGTTCAGTCACAATTAAAATAAATCAAACCAATTCCAACCATGCAAATAATCAAGACGTATGAAGTTAGAATCAAAGGTATCCTCTAATGTTCTAGAGATTAAATTAAGGGGATTTTTTCTTTACCTAGACGCCCTGGATGGGTCTACGCCATTGAAATAAAAACCCGTACAAAAGGGTGAAATCTTGTTCGATAAAAAATCACAAAGATTCAAAGTTTGGTCAACATGAGCATTTGCCCCCTCCTTCCCAAGAATCCCCCTTCACCACCACACACACACACATGGTGTTATAGCCCCTCTGTCCCTAGCTAGCTGATCTGCCACATCATTGGCTGATCCTGGCACATGGTGGAATGAGGAATTCAGCCCACCAGCCAAGATCGAGCCAAACGAACAAAATGCACAAGGGACTAAGGTCCCTCATTTCAATGGTTCTGTATTAAATAAAACTAAAGGTGGGCATATCAGAGATGTTTTAATAACGTGGTTTTTGGTAAATCTATAGGTCAGCAATAAAATTCTGAAACCCAAACATTTGAGCTGGAAAGATTAATTCTTCTCCACCGACCCAATCTAACAAGCCCCATGTCTTCAGGCATCATTTAGTTGTGTACCTTTAATACATTTCTGACGAACCCCACTGAAATTCTTCTCAGTGAGCCTCTAGCATTCTTATGTCCTTGTACTTTCATCCAGGTTCCATTTCATGAGAAATTTTGCAAATTCTTACATGGGTTTCTAACTTTATGCGATGCAATCTGTACTGCTTACCTATGCTTCGGACAAACAAAGTATAGCTGTGCAAGACAACATCGTAGAAGTGTTATTACATGAAGACTTCCGTAATATATATGTTATCAATTATAGATTCAGCCCAAAATTTCTTCAACAATTAGAAAAAACAAGAGGTTTACCATGTGAGAGTGAGGATAATAAAATTAATTCTGTCTGATGAAAGTATGAATACCATGACTGTCACCATGCATTCTGTATTATACACCAGAATGCAGATATATTTTCTTCCACTCGAAGGGTTTTGTGAACTGCTTAATTGGAACAAATGAGCCAAGTTAGCATTGTAATGATACAGAATAGTGGATTTCTGGCGCCGGGGGTGTTGTGGGGGGGGAGAGAGATTGGTCATCCCTTCTTTTAATGTGGTTACTATGTTGCATCTTCTTCTAGAATCTCCATATCAAAGCATGAGATGCGCATAGCAATCCTGCAAGAATCAGTAATATCATTGCAAAGATCTGTAATATTATTGATAAGAGTTTGTTTCACAATATCTTCTATATCACATAAGTTTGTGTTTTGTAGACTGATCTCAGTTTATTCCAAGGCGTCATCTACATGACTTGTTCCTTTTTTATAGCAGTTCTAAGATTAGTATCACTACTGGGTAACAGAACTAGTATTATCATTGTTTAATTTTTGTGAAAACTAATTGATCCATACTTTGCAGGCAATGCTACAAAGACATTAAGGCAATTACATGCGGAGGAGGATGATGAGGAAAGGTTTCAGGCAGACCTTAAAAAGGCTGTACGCCAAAGTCTTGGTAACTTTTTTCTCTTCCATTGTTTTTGTTGAATCAGAGTTCCTATGTGTAATTCTCATCAAGCATCATCGGATTTGATTCATTTGTTGTCTTAGTTTTTATACTGTGTTACTAATTCTGTGAGCCTCCATAGTTATTTCAATATTCAATGAAGCCCTTAAACATTATTCCAGCACCTTGATCCCTGTTTTTGTGTTGTTATTTATCCAGATACATTTCAAGCACAAAAGAGTTTGCCTTTTGTTCCAAAGTCAAGAGTGCCTCCCGAAGTATCTGTTGAAGCTGATGATTTTGTGGTTTCATCAAACAAATTTGAGTTAAACAATGTGAATAGAACAGATGCAATTGGCACAGGATTGAAAAATGAAGTTGGTGAATATAATTGCTTTTTGAATGTAATCATACAGGTTCGTACTCTAGATTTTCTAATGTTTGATTTTTATGATCTTTCAGATAAAAGTGTACATTTACATATTCTTCTATAGCCTAAGATTGTTGATTTTTCCTGTGAAAATCCAGTCTTTATGGCATCTAAGACAGTTCCGAGATGAATTCATGAAGAGATCAACATCCGTGCATGTGCATGTAGGTGATCCTTGTGCTGTCTGTGCATTATATGAAATTTTTACTGCCCTGAGCATGGCATCTACAGACACTCAAGTAGAAGCTGTAGCTCCCACTTGTTTGAGGATTGCTCTAAGCAATCTGTATCCCGATAGTAATTTCTTCCAGGAGGTAAGTTTTGAGGATTTAGCTGATATCAGGTTCTGTATTGAAATTTTGAGTTCAATTGTATCTTCAGCCTTGCTTTTAAATTGTAAGCTTTGTAAAACGGACTTCTTTGACCAAAACTATCTCTCATAGATAGAGTTTCTTGACAGGCACAAATGAATGATGCCTCTGAAGTACTGGCAGTAATTTTTGACTGCCTTCATCGTTCATTTACTTCTGCTACGGGTGTTTCTGACACTGAATCAGAAGACAGCAACTACTTGGGATCCTGGGATTGTGCAAGCAATGCCTGTGTAGCTCACACACTTTTTGGAATGGATATCTTTGAGCGAATGAATTGCTACAATTGTGGTGTTGAGTCCAGACATCTAAAGTACACTTCTTTTTTTCACAACATCAATGCTAGTGCTCTTCGAACGATGAAGGTATGTCTCATCTGAACAAGATATTCTAGAACCGCTCCTTATATGCATATTAACATCAAGATATTGTGTTCTTTCAGATCATGTGCGCAGATAGCTCTTTTGATGAGCTTTTGAAGCTTGTAGAGATGAATCACCAGTTAGCTTGTGACCCAGAGGCAGGTGGCTGTGGTAAACTCAACTATATCCACCATATCATTTCAAGTCCTCCGCATGTGTTCACTACAGGTAGAATATTCAGTTTAGTGAAGTGTCTTCTCTATGATATCATAAGTAGTACACTTGTGTGAAATTCACTGGTTTGCATCATGCAGTTCTGGGTTGGCAAAATACATGTGAGAGTGCAGATGACATAAAAGCAACATTATCAGCCTTATCTACTGAGATAGACATTGGTGTTCTGTATCGTGGTCTAGATCCAGGGATTAGACATTGCCTCGTTTCAGTGGTATGCTCAGATTAACCTCAATTTTTTCTGGATCTTGGTTTAGATATGGATTTTATTTTGTTATATGGCTACAAATTAACAAAGACTTATAAGAGTTGCTCTGTCATTTTTGAAACTTGATTTAGAAATCCTAAATGAAATAAGATATAAGATCCAAGTATTTACCAGTGGATTGGGATTAAAAAAAATCTCAGGATAAGAAATACGAAACTTGACAATTTTTTTCTGAGAAAAAATTTGATCGAGATGAAGGCAAAAAAAATTATAGAGCAAAAAAGGTAAAATAGATAAGTATTGTGGCCTTGTCTTTCCAGCTAGAAACTGAAGCCATACCTTCATTGGTCCAAGTACCGTGTTCAACATATAATTCAAATTATGAAGTTTAAAATAGAAAAGAGATGTCAATTTGTTTGCATTATGGATAAAAAAGAAAACTGGTAATCCTAGATTCTTAGGCTCTAATATTCTACATGCCACTTTCTTGTATAAAATATAAAAATGGTTCCTAATTATTTTATAGTTGCATGCAAGACATGTTGATCAAAATTATTGATATAAAAATCAATAGAAAGAACAAAAACGACTGCTTACGGCTCTATGTGGTTTGACATTATGCCTAGATCCATGGGAAGGACATAATTTTCTGCTCTATTAAAAGATGTGATAGTCACAACTTATGTTTCCAATCTCCAATTGCAATCATGCCCATTGTGTTATGAAGATCTCTTATATACATTGATCGCACCATAGATGCTTAGCCTCCCACACCCACAACCTAGGGTTCAACGCAGCAAAAAACAGATCCACAATCCAGCGGAGGAACCTTTCTTGTGGGCTTCACTTTTCTATGCTCATGGAGCCCCTCAGGTTCCTCGCATTTGGACCACGAGAATAGCGTGATAAGTTTTGCTGGGTAGGAATCAGTATTTCTAACAATACTGAACAGATTCCATGTAGTTGATCCTTTCCTTCAAAACTGGGGCCTTTCTCGTGTTGCGGCATAACTTGTTGAAAGGGCAATTGACATTGTTCTTGGATATGATTATTATTTCTGTAATTTGTAGGTTTGTTATTACGGACAACATTACCACTGTTTTGCCTATAGTCATGAGCACGAACGATGGACTATGTACGATGACAAAACAGTCAAGGTAGGATTCAGTATTTTACAATATTTGATTTTATAATTTCTATCCATATGGTGTATGATTCGAAAAACTTGGTATGTCCAGGTTATTGGTGGTTGGGATGATGTTCTTATGATGTGTGAAAGAGGGCATTTACAACCTCAGGTTCTCTTTTTTGAAGCTGTAAATTAGCTTTTTTCCCAAGGTTCTCATTATTTTCCCTGCCAGAGACTCTACTGCGGCTTGGCATTCAATATGCCCATAGCGAGCAATGCAGCGCTGATTATAATTGATCCTGCAAGAGGCTTTTAACTTTCATTTTAAGGCGAAGTTTTGAAGTCAGAGTTTTGTTGTAGAAACCAGGTCCTCACGGAGAACCACATTGTATTAAAAGAGGGTTTGTTTCGAAATGAGGAAAGCAGCAAAGTTAAGAAAATACAAGGCATAAATCTCGGTATCTTTATCCTTCAAAGATAGTATCAGCAAAAGCTGTGGATGGGCTTCATTTGGACAGTTTCTGCTTGTCGCCTTCCATTTTTCCCAAAAAGATGGCCTTTTTTTTCTGTTCTGAAGGGAAGAGAAGGGGGGACAAGCCGAACAAAGGATCAGAACTTCCCTCCAAGCAAACAAACTGGCTCCATCCATGGTTGCACCGAAGGAGCTTATTTTGCCGGCATCAGGTTGACAATGACAATTTTTGGGTGGTTGTTGGGAACATACAACTTACTCCTAGACAGGGAAAACTTATATTCTTTGGATGCAGATTGTCACATAGGTTATTTTGTTTTTGCAAGTTAGGAAAAGCCTGTGCATAGAAAGTTTCTGCTCCTGGGTCACATTAGTGTAGCTTACTGTTTACATATGCATCTTGATGTTTCATTGAAATGAAGAGTAGTTTTGTTCTGCGTTGTGTCAGTTTTGTTAGTATCTGCTACTCTGAACTGTCTGCTTTTAAGTTACTGTATCTTATCTCGTCGGATGGTCTTTTTTTTCTTTTTCTTTTTTTTGAGAATTTCCATGGCAATTCAATTGGTGCGGATTCATTAGTGCCAGAAATGAACTGTTTTTAAGGTCTCGAGAACGCCCAGACGGCTGGAAAAAGTAGTCATAGTGTGAGCTTATTTTATTCTGCTAGGAATATGAAAATGCCGCTCGTGGCTCAACCTTCGGGTTTCCAAAATTTTTAAAAGCAAAAAAGCTTTAATATCGTAGCCGTGCTGTTCCCTGTTTATTATGGAATTAATCCCAATAAATCATCTGTTTCAGAACACCGATCCTTCTTTCTTACGTATACCAAAATTGCAGAAAAAACTACAAAACCTTTCTTCTAATTCGTCACTTGTAAAATAACAAATGAATGAACGCAAGTAGCTGCCATGAAGAAAAATGAATCTGGTAAACAATAGCATAACATTTATCTTACTGCCCTTGGACAAAACAAGGAATTCTTCACTTTACATAAATAAAAGTTCCTCTCCAACAGCAGTATATCTGGGTTTGTGCAAAAACAATTTTAATATACAAATAAGTTCAACAGATAAATGATTTCCGCAGGCGTTACTAAGCAGAACTGAAGCAGAATGTACATAAATTGTTGTGCTTCTCAATGGTAAAGAAAGGTGTGCCACAAGCAAGCATATCATCTAAAAACTGCACTCCCCGGCTTTGCAAAGTCTCTTGTCACTGATACAAAACTAAAACAAGAGTCCTGTTAGTATGAAAACCAGAGATGAAATTTGGAGATTCTAACTCCGACAGAATAAAAAAATATTGAAACCATCACAATGAGCTACTACAAGCGGGAAAGCTGCCATCATTCAATACTTTGTAAAATAGAAAATCATTGGAGAACTTCCAAGATGCCTCCGTTTGATATTCAACAGATTCAATCTCAGATCATGGCTTCCAGAAAGAAATGATGGTTGGCAGTAAAAGGTAATGTAAACATTCCTGATTGGTGAGTCCTGGGAAAACAAGCAGTTTGACCATCTCTGTGCTAGATTGCTAGTGCTCTCAAATAATAAACCAGTAACAATATGCATAATGGATTGCCAAGACAGAGAGCAGTCTTTTGGAAAACTTATTCCTTGATCTAATGAAATAGCCTTTTCGGTCTTGTTCTCGAAGGCAAAGCATGTCATGGAACGATAATAGAGAAGCTGGATGTGGCAAACAAAGAATTGAGCCTATGGAGTGTAGAGCCTAAGAGTAGGGTACCTTATAAAGTTCATTTTTACCAGTACATTTTTTTCTTTATGGGGTGTTTTTTTTTTCCAAGTTCAGTTCAGTTCACTAAATTATAGATGGAATTAATTCAGTGCTTAAGACTTCAGTAAACCAAACCAAACCGAACTTGTAAATTCAGCATTTTCTTGATTGGTTTAGGTTAACTGTATATAGTCACTTAGGTTTTTGATTCTAAGGTTTGGTTTTATTTTTAAGGCTTCAGTGAACTGAAGCAGATCACACTCACAAATTCAGTTTTTTCCAATTCGTTTAGGTTAACTGTACATAGTCACTTAGGTTTTCGATTCTAATGTTTGATTTTATTTCAGTTAGGATTTGTTTTCCCATTTGGTTGACTATAATTTGTTTGGCCCTGATATGATCAGTAAACCAAATCAAATTGACTAATTATACCCCCTAGCCATCATTGAAAGAATCCCCTAACACAAGCATGGTGCCCGCTTTGTAAACATAAAAGAGTTTCACATTTGATATATTAACAATGTGAGACCTTGTCTTACAAAAACTGACCCGGGAACAAGTTAAAATAAATTTGTGTAAATTGTCCTGCACTATCAAATATAATTCCATACCTTTTAGTTTTAGCTAATTGCATCAACATAATGAGAGCCAATATTCCTTCACATATGTTTCTATTGATTTTGATGTATCTACTGGCACTCAAATTACTTTGACCTCATACCCACATTAATTTTGCATAAAACAATAGTTTCACACATCCTCAATGATTCACTTTATTGAAAAACTTGATAATTAATCAACTGGGTACCAATCAGGTACAATGAGGCCATTAAGAACATGCATAAAGAAGAATTTACTATGAAGAGAGCAGTGGGTACTCAGACAAATTAGTTCCAGTAGTGATAAGTCAACATCAAGTGTCGACTAGGGAGTTTTATTATAGATCGTTGAACTTAAGAGGAAGCACCTTCATTTATGCTATGCTATTTACATATCATGTGCTTTTGATGGACCAAACTAGAGGAGTAGATTCAAAACTATAATTATAGAAATAATTTGCAAAGTTGAGCAATGAAGGAGGTAATTATGCCCACATAGCAACGAGATTGGCTATACATATGCCAAGTGAGGTTCAATTCTGCACCATTCAGCTTAATGTACTTAAAATTAGAACAGTAAAGCATTCATTCACCTTTATCAATATTTCACAATCGGTCATACAGCACAGAGGGTCAAGAATCAAAAAAATGTCATAAGAATATGAACTATCTCAAGGCATTAAGAAAGACTTAAAGCTTACATTTGGATGTGGATTGAACTACAAAAACATTCATGGTTGTGTTGTTGGGAGGCAGTTGCAAGCGAAGGGGATAAAGTTTCCCATTCAATGGGTTTCGAGAACACACAACGATGTCCTGAAGCCCAGTCTCTTCCTCCAACTTCTGAGTCAATTCCTCTACACTAGTCCCTTTGAAATTGAAGGAAGGCATCTCTATAGCATCCTCAACACCACCATTGTCATCAGCAACCTTATAGTTGATAATCCGGCCATCAAACTTTATGGGTGAACTAAATACTGAACCACTGGACTGCAAAGAAAAAAGGGAAAAGGGCCCACTCAGCATTTGCTTCCATACCATGCATTCGATTAGAAAATTCCTCATTATAAAATATATAGCATAACAGTTATTGCAAAGCAAGCAGCAAATCAAACCTCTGGCCTCGAGAAATTGGGGAATTTATCAGAGGTGGATGAAGGTGAGGTCGGTTCAGAAGCTTCAGATTCTGGTCTTGCCAGTGATTGAGGACGCGGGGATTGCAATTGTATCTCCACGACATCAAGATCCCACAAAATCCAGTCCTGAGTTGCAGTTATTTGAGGGATATCATGAGTTACAGAATTCCTCCAAGGTGGGAAACCCCCATTGGCGCGTAAGAAATTCCCATACGGAGTCTTGAGCTTCACCTGAACCCCTTCTCTCACGGGTTCCCACTCCAACGACGAATCCAACCGTGTCGGCAGGGTCTGAAGCACCTTCCTTCCCGTCATCCCGAGAAGAAATGGCAAATTAGAAGCAGTCAGGTACTTTCCATAGCAGCTCTTGAGACGAATAAAGTTGGTGCCTTCTATGAACTCGACAGTCCACTTGGCAGTCCTAGACGAGCCATTCCGATCTTGGACAACCGACTCCTCGTCCTCCTCGGCATGCAAGTACTTGTCGTGACAACTCTGAAGTCGAACGGCTTTCGCGTTCTTGAAGAGCTCCATTCCAGGCTGATACCAACAGAATCCAAGTGTTAAATACAAGAACAAACAGACCAAAGAGCTTCACTGGAACGTTACAGAAATCCCAAAAGCAAAAAAATGAAAGAAATTGACTAATTGTATCGATATAATCCAAGAAATAGCGATCAATGAGAGATTGCGAATACCGATTAGTTTCGGCTTTCTGAATCGCAACAGTAAATGATCCCAAAAAGAGAAGAAAATCAAATGGGTTTCGCCGTTTTGAGATTTCAGAGAGAGAGAGAGAGAGATTCATAAAGAGAGAAAGAGATATACATCCGCCGTGTGGTAGGCGCATACGGATATATTGGAGATGGACAAGTCTAACACGAAGACCTTTTAGAAACAAACGCATCCGCGGATGGAAACCGATGGGAAGGAACTTTAAAGAAATGAAAAACTAACAACGTTGGTTAGAATCGTCCTTGGTGGGCCGGAAAGTAAAAAAAAAAATTTCAATAAATGGACGGTTCCTGATAACAGAAAAATAAATCCAACGACTGTTATGAAGTGGGTCGTAACGTTGAGTCAATGCCAGCCTCAGAAACAGAAAGTGGATCAACTTTATGCGTGCACGCCTCGATCAACACCTTTACCTCGTCTTCTTTTCTTCTCATATTAAAAAAACAAAGGTCGGTTAAAGTGATCGGGAAAATTGGTTCTTGCACATGAATTTCTCAAAATAATTCAGATTCAGTCGATCATACTTTTTTAATATAATTAAGAATCAGTATCATTTTATTATTCCTTGAAAGTTTCCTTCGGAAATGCCCTAAAAAAAAACTTACAAATTTTATTTATAACAAAATGAGTGAAAGGGTTTTCAAAGTCTTTTGAGGGCATTTTCAAAAGTAATTTTTAATGAACATTAAAATGACATTGATTTTCAGTTATATTAAAAAGTATCACTAAAAACCAATTACAAAAAATTAACCAATTAAATCTGAATAATTTTGAAAAAACATCACTAAAAACCAATTTTCCCTAAAGTGATGGGGTTTTCAAAGCTTTTCATTAATCAATATGGATATTTTGCCTAGCCGGTGAAATCTGACCATTCTTGGGTAAACCCTTAGACCAGCTGCCGGGAAAGACCCCCTAACAAACGCCCTTTCACGTGTGTGGACCTTTTTCCAGGTGCTTATTTTGACTCTTTCACCTGTTATTTGCATTCATTCTTTAGGCCCAACGCCCAAGAAGCAATTTTTTAATCATAGAAGTTCTTTTGCCATCCATTTGTCAAGGTCGCACTACCAAAAAAAATTTTTTTTTTCAAGGTCTAAGTCTCCATTTATTCTCGTTCTAAACATCAATTCATTGTAAGCATGAGTTGAGAGGTAATGACATCGTCACCAGTTTTATTTAAAAGTCATACGTGTAGTTTGAATGAAAAATGCTCCCACATAAAGCATCTCACACATGATTAGGGTTTTTTCAAATAAGAAAAAACTATTTACATTTTCAGAAGCAAAAATCCTACAACCATTAAATGCTCCAAGTCGCAACATCTCAATTAAATTGCACTAAGAACTACATTTAAAAAAAAAGTAGGCGATCTTAGCCTTCTTATTTGGTAACCAACCCACTTTCAATTTTATATAGACTTTATAGATATTACAAGTTTGCTACTTTTCTAACTTAAAATAACTTTTCATATAGATTATATGTCTATCTTTATCATATAAAGAAATCTTTATAACAAGTTTTCAAAACATCCTTCAGAATTTCTTAACATTTTAAGATCAGTGCTATCCTATTTTTGCAAAATGAGTTTTCAAAATCGAAAAAGGGGTTTGAGGCCGATTCCTCCTTTTAATGTATTTTTGAAAACTTATTTGAGGAAAACTCATTCTCAAATTTCAACTAAACCACAGTTTTTCTACAAGAACTTGTCTTAAGCCCTAGAATTCATTTCAAGATGTAGAATGGATTCCCAAAATGAACACCAAATGAGGCCTAAGTTGTAGAATGAATTCCCAAAATGAACACCAAATGAGTCCTAAGTGTTTATTAATGAACACAACTAAGAATCAATTTTTTAATGAAAGCAACTCTCAAACTTGTCTTACTCAAAGCAATTTACTCATTTAAGGTAAAATTATTTATAACATTATTTTCTATTATCATTACATATTTTTTGACCTAAAAACAATTTTACCAAACATGATCTACTTAGATGAAAATAAATTTCCTAAAGTATTTCACAAGAATCAATTTGGAAAGGATTGCTTCTTCTTTTACAGTCCAATATAACAAGCAATGCCTTAATCAAATCGACCTTCTAAATTAGCTAATAATCCCATTTAAATCATTTGAAAATTTGAGATTTTAGTAAACAAACCTGTCCTGAAGATCCTCTCGGATTGTTTGACATTGTTGACCGGATTGACATCGGCGAGCCTGCGTACGAACCCAGAGATCTGTCCGATACTGAAGAAAAACTCGGTGATTGAAAATCATTGAACGATTCGAACTCTGGTATTTCGACAACATCCACGTTCCAGAAAACCCAGTCCTGTGTTAGAGTCCGGTGAGGGATGTCATGCGTGACCGAGTTTCTCCAAGGCGGCGTGCCACCGTTGGCGCGTAAGAATTTACCACCCCGAGTCCTCAGCTTCACCTGAAACCCATCTCTGATCGGTTCCCACTCGATGGATGGGTCCGAAATTGTGGCCGGAATCGTCTGAAGAGCCTTCTTCCCCGTCATGCCCAAAAGAAAGGGCTCATCGGAGGCGGTCAGGTATCGACCACGGCAGCTCTTGAGACGCAAGACTTGGCAGTTACCTTGGACGAACTCCACTGTCCATCTCACTTTTTGTGAGGAGCCACTTCGGCTCTGCCGAACTGTTTCTTCATCTTCATCTGCAGCCAAGAACGTACCGTGGTGGCTCCGGAGTCTGACGGCCTTCGCTTTGTTGAAGAATTCCATCTGAGGTTTATCCGATTCAAGTTGCAGAACCCCGAAAATGCTCAAAAGGGATCAGAGATTAAGACTAAACTAGTTAAGATATTTCAAAAACTCAAAAGAATTACTCGTTCTGTTCTTAATTTGCTTTTCCCTCCTTGTTTCATATACCTACATATTTATACTCGGATGGCTTGTTCTTCTTTGCCTTCTTCTTAAGGTTCTGAGTAAGTGGAATTTCGAAGGAAGTGGAGTCTCCAACGACGAGGAAACTTCGGTGTTGCGTCCCTCGTTTTGACCAGAAAGGCCTGTACGATTGAGTTGAAATCCAATGATCCTTTATCAAGACTCATTACGTGGATCTTTCACAAAATTGTATCATGTGCCCCTTGAAGTAAAATTACATTTATACCATTCAAGGGGCACATGACACAATCTTGTGGAGGATCCGCGTAAGAAATCTAGATAAAGGATCCATAGCAATTAAAATCCTGTAGATCATTTATCTATACCCCTTATGTGGATCCTCCACAAGATTGTGTCATGTGCTCTTTAAATGGTGTAAATGTAATTTTTTTTTACTGTTTTAGAGGATACATAATTAGGGCTGGCAACGGGTCGAATACGGTACGGATCTGTCATGATCCGAATCCAAACCGAAAATGAAAATCTGATATCCGAATTCGATCCAAAATCCGACGGATCTTTTATATGTGAATCCGAATTCGAAACCGAATTTATATAATGTATCCGAATTCGAAATTCGACCGAATAAATAACCGAAATCCGAATTCGATCCGAATTAGATCCGATTTGAACTTAAAATTCAAAAGTTAAGTTTAACTATTAAAGCAAATTTTAATTATCAAAACTAATGAGTCAAATAAATACTAAAGCAAGATATGAATAAGGATAGTTCAACCATGGTTTATACAAAGTTTACCAATGATTTAATGAAAAGTATATGTTGATTTCGGTTCGTATTCGAACCGCGGATCTATATTTTCGGATCGGATTCGGGATTTTCGAGTCGGATTCGGATATATATCCGACCCATTGCCAGCCTTATACATAATACAATCCTACGGAGGGTCTACCTAAAGGGTGTCGATAGATGGGGTATAGGAAGCGGATTGGCCTTTGTTTTAGAAAAATGTTTATTTAGTTAACAAGCCTAAACTAACTTTGGGTCGATTCGACTTGTTTAAAGATTGTTTTTATAAATATATTTTATAAAATTAAATTATTTAGAAGAATGAAATAAAATTAAGAATTTTATTATAATTATTATTCATAATTTTTGTTTATATGCTATACTCATGGATTTACACCTAATAAAATATCCCTTTAGATTCATATGACCAAGTAATTCCAGCTGGTTAAGCTTCAAGCAAAGTCAAACCGGAGCTGCAAAATTTTAATGAGTCTAAGCCGACATGGAGCTTCGTCAAACCTGACTAGCCCCAACTCTTAGTTGGGCAAAAGCTTTGGTCAGTTTACCGAATCATGAGGTTTAGGGAAAATGGGTCTGTGGCGATGCTTTTAAAAAAATATCAATTCTTAGTAATTAGTTTTTAGTGATTTTTTTAACATAATTGAGAATTGGTGTCATTGTACGTTAAATATTTATTTCGATCATGCCCTTAAAAAGACCTGTAAACTTCATTTATAACAAAATGATTTTAAAGTCTCTTAGGCCCCGATTGGTTCAGAGAATTGGGGTTAAAATTGGGGGCAAGAATTGGAATTGGGAGATCGATTCCAATTCTCCAGATTGGTTGAATTTTTCAAAATTAGAATTAGAATTCTAACCCAATTCCGTAGAATTAGGTTTATGCTATATTTTAGATTACCTAATTCCCCTCATAATAGAGGGGAATTCGGGATACATGATCGAGAATCGGCAACTCGATAAAAAAGAAAAAGCAAAAAAAACCTATCGTGCCTTCGTCCATCTTCATTTTGTATTCTCTACTCCCCCTCTCTCTTTCTACATCTGTCGTTTTTTCTGGGTTGCAGGTTTTCATTTCTCAATCATTTTCTGAGTTGCTTGGTTGCTGCTGGTTTTCATTTCTCAATTGTTCTTAGCTGTTGCAAATGATCAAATGGAAGGCAATTTGGAATGTAGTCTCCCCTCCCTCTCTCTCTCTCTCTCTCTCTCTCTCTCTCTCTCTCTCTATTGTTTTGTTCTAAGGTGTCATTTTGTATTTTTGTTCGCAGCAACCGGTACCCTCTCTCTCTCTCTCTCCATTGTTTTGTTCTAAGGTGTCATTTTGTATTTTTGTTCGCAGCAACCGGTACCTTTCTCTCCCCTTCCTCTTTTTCTTTGCTGCAAACAATACTTTCAAACCCAACGGATATGTACTCTCTCTTCGTCTCTATCCTTTTAGTTTTTTTTCCCTTTACTTTTTGGTTGCTGCGGTTTTATTTTTTATTTTATCTTCCCCTTTGTTTGATCTTCTTCATTTTTGGACTGCTGTATGTGATTGTCTTCATTTTTTTCCCTGTCCTCGAGCTCTTTTTTTTGTTGATGTTATGTGATATATTTTTCATTTGGGAGCCCTTTTTCCCATGCCCTTTTTTAAATTTTTTTTAGCTCTCTTACTCTCTATCTCTTTTTTTTTTCCTTTCCCCTGTTGTGCAAACAAAACCACCAGTTTTTCCCGTACTGCAACAAAACCACTGTTCTTTCTTTTTTTTTTTGTATTGATTGAACTTTCTTCTTGATCTTAGTGAAGCATGTGGTGTTTTAGGATTAAAATGGCTTGGAAAAATGTCAAGTCTAATGGTTTGTCTGTTGGTGGTATGAAATTAATGGCCAGCACAATTCCCCAATCTCCATTGCATATTGAGGTTCAAGCTTGGTGTGAGTCTTCATGACCAATGACCATGATGCGTGAAAATCGGTCAATTGAAATTTATAAGTTTAACCAATCAATAGAATTGGGATTTAAATCAATTCTTTATGAAATCGGTCATGTGTCCCTTGAAGTAAAATTACATTTATACCATTCAAGGGGCACATGACATAATCTTGTGAAGGATCCGCATAAGAAATCTAGATAAAGGATCCATAGCAATTGAAATCTTGTAGATCATTTATCTATACCCCTTATGTGGATCCTCCACAAGATTGTGCCATGTGCTCCTTAAATGGTGTAAATGTACTTTTTTTTATTACTTTAGAAGATACATAATACAATCCTACAGAGGGTCTACCTAAAGGGTGTAGATAGATGGGGTACAGGAAGCGGATTGGCCTTTGTTTTAGAAAAATGTTTATTTAGTTAACAAGCCTAAACTAACTTTGGGTCGATTAGACTTGTTTAAAGATTGTTTTTATAAATATATTTTATAAAATTAAATTATTTAGAAGAATGAAATAAAATTAAGAATTTTATTATAATTATTATTCATAATTTTTGTTTATGTGCTATACTCATGGATTTACACCTAATAAAATATCCCTTTAGATTCATATGACCAAGTAATTCCAGCTGGTTAAGCTTCAAGCAAAGTCAAACGGGGAAATTGCTTTTTAGTGATACTTTATAAAAATAATTCCTATTCAGTCACCAACTTTGTCGAAATTGACTTTTAGTGATGCTTTTTCAAAACAATTAGAAACAGGTGTTGATTTACTGTTCATAGACGAGAATGCCCTTTTAGAGTATTGAATATTCATCATTCAACTTAGAGACTTGTAAATTCCACTTAAGGACTTGTAAATGGGTTCAAAATTCCATTTAGGACTTGTAAACTATTGCAAAAGAAATATACAGACTTGTAAACCCTATTAGGAGACTTGTAAATCTCATTTAGGGACTTGTAAAGCAAGTTTATGGACTTTTAAATTCCATTTAGAGAATTGTAACCCACTTGTAAATGCCATTCAGTGACTTGTAAACCCTATTAGTGGACTTGTAAACCTCGTTTTTGGACATGTAAACCAAATTATGGACTTGTAAATTCTATTTACGGATTCATAACATTCAATTCTAGACTTGTGTAATCCAATATAGAGACTTGTATACCTGGTTAGTAGACTTGTAAATTCCATTTAGGGACTTGTAAATGCCATTTAGGGACTTGTAAATCCTGTTAGTAGACTTGTAAACCTCATTTAGTTATTTGTAAACCAAGTTTATGGATTTGTAAATTCCATTTAGGGACTTGTAAATGCCATTTAGGGACTTATAAACCACTTGTAAATGCCATTTAGGAACTTGTAAACCTTGTTAGTAGATTTGTAAACCTCATTTACGGACATGTAAACCAAGTTTATGGACTTGTAAATTCCATTTAGGGACTTGTAAATGCCATTTAAGGACTTGTAAAAGTAGACTTGTAAACCTCATTTAGGGACGTGTAAACCAAGTTTATGGACTTGTAAATTCCATTTAGGGACTTGTAAACCACTTGTAAATGCCATTTAGGGACTTGTAAACTCTATTAGTGGACTTGTAAACCTCATTTACGGACATGTAAACCAAGTTTTTGGACTTGTAAATTCCATTTAGGGACTTATAAACCACTTGTAAATTGCATTTATGGACTTGTAAACCAAATCTATGTTCATTCCTTATGTAATTTTCAAAATGACAATCTCTCTCTCTCTCTCTCTCTCTCTCTCTCTCTCTCTCTCTCTCTCTCTTCCTTGTGTAGGCTCTAAGTTTGATTTTTTCTTGTAACAAATTCCAGCTTTAAACCAAATTCGAATTCTAGATAATTGTTCGAATTTCGAATTTGAATTTTTATTTTTAGGATATAATTGCTAAATAGGCTAGCCCGGCACGGGCACGATTAATCTATGCCGTGTTAGCCCATCACAGACACGCTTACAGTAGATAATAAAACTATAAATGTGTAATGTTATTAAAATACCCCATTTGAATAAAACTAACAGGATTTACAAGTTCCTAAATAGCATTTACAAGTGGTTTACAAGTCCCTACATGGAATTTACAAGTTCATAAACTTGGTTTACAAATAACTAAATGAGGTTTACAAGTCTACTAACAGGATTTACAAGTCCCTAAATGGCATTTACAAGTGGTTTACAAGTCCCTAAATGGAATTTACAAATCTACTAACCATGTATACAAGTCTCTATATTGGATTACACAAGTCTAGAATTGAATGTTATGAATCCGTAAATAGAATTTACAAGTCCATAATTTGGTTTACATGTCCAAAAACGAGGTTTACAAGTTCACTAATAGGGTTTACAAGTCACTGAATGGCATTTACAAGTGGGTTACAATTCTCTAAATGGAACTTACAAGTCCATAAACTTGCTTTACAAGTCCCTAAATGAGATTTACAAGTCTCCTAATAGGGTTTACAAGTCCGTATATTTCTTTTGCAATAGTTTACAAGTCCTAAATGGAATTTTGAACCCATTTACAAGTCCTTAAGTGGAATTTACAAGTCTCTAAGTTGAATGATGAATATTCAATACTCTAAAAGGGCATTCTCGTCTATGAACAGTAAATCAACACCTGTTTCTAATTGTTTTGAAAAAGCATCACTAAAAGTCAATTTCGACAAAGTTGGTGACTGAATAGGAATTATTTTTATAAAGTATCACTAAAAAGCAATTTCCCCAAGTCAAACCGGAGCCTGCAAAATTTTAATGAGTCTAAGCCGACATGGAGCTTCGTCAAACCTTAGTACCCCCAACTCTCAGTTGGGCAAAAGCTTTGGTCAGTTTACCAAATCATGAGGTTTAGGGAAAATTAGTGGGTAGAGATGCTTTTTCAAAAAAATTCAGACTCAGTTAATCAATTCTTAGTAATTAGTTTTTAGTGATATTTTTTAACATAATTGAGAATCGGTATCATTGTACGTTAAGAATTTATTCCAAACATGCCCTTAAAATGACCTGTAAACTTCATTTATAACAAAATGATTTCAAATTCTCTTAAGGATATTTTCGGAAGAAATTCTTAATGAACATTAAAATTAAAATGGCACTGATTCTTAATTATGTTAAAAATTATCACTAAAAACCAATTACCGAGAATTTGTTAATTAAATCTGAATTATTTTAAAAAAAACCATCACCAAAAGCCAATTTCCCCTGAGGTTTATTGGTGGCGGCCTTCGAAGAAGAAATTGGAAATTTATGAACCGTTGTAAAATCCAGTTACAAATCGTTAGATTTCTCATACAACGTTTGAAATCATCTTCGCATCATTTCGTCATCTTGGAAGCAGTCAATGATCTGATTCGTCAATGCGACGTGTGATTAAAGAAACTAGGCTCATCATCCCTTGTCCTGCACTCGTGTGCAACGTGAAAGAGACCATAAGAAGGTGTTGCAATCAATCATCCTCTCTTATATGATCTGCCCCATTCATGATCTATATGCTCGTTGGTGTTGAAATATGATAAACAAAATTAGTGGTAGGACCCACTTCCACTCCCATGGCTCGTAGTCAACCGTCCAATTCGAGTCTCAACATTCCGTCACCTGCTTTTGAAATCATCGGTCACGATGAATCATGCTTACTTCAAAATCTATTTTTCAAATTCTTATAATTCATTGATAGATTAGTTCACTTTTTTTGTAATGCACATTCATATTTAGAACCACAATGTTCTACAGCAAGAGTGGTGCCTCAGTGGTCTTGTGGGTTTGCAGAAGAGCTTGGAGGGCCAAAGGTCTTAGGATCATAGCCCAAGACTCAACCCCTGTAATATCCCAAACCTATATTAGAAATAGATGAAATCCCGATAAAGTATATGAATCAAAAAAGAATAATCAACCTAATGAGATGCCTTTTGGAATAAAACTGTGTGGGTTTAAGCCCAAAGCGATAATACTTCTCTGGGTTGGATCGTTACAAATGGTAATCCGTCACAAAATGTGGTCTTAGCGTTGCTCGTAAGAGGTAATTTGACCAACGAGGACATGCTCATGAGAAGCTAACAGGTTTCTAAATTAACAGCTATTGAACGAGAATGTGCAGTCCTAAAAGGGTGAGATTGTGACATCCCGATCTCACATCAAACACATCTCGATCTCACATCCAACTCTTCCGTTAAGACAAAGTTGATTGATAGCTAAGATTGAATCTCAACAATCCACGGCGGGGAGGAAGCCTTTGTAAAGACCACGATGTTTTGCCGGGAACCGTCGTGTTTCATATTCCTCCTCACACTACTAACATTCATAATAAGCTGCTGACCATTCATATCGCAACTCGTAAGCGCAAAGCGACAGTTTTCAACGGACATTTATCTATTCGAACTCAGCTCGAAGCGGCAAAGTCCGAGACCGAGCCCCACAAAACACAAAACAGACCCAGGGTGGGACAGGGTCGCACCACTCGTGCAGCGTTGAGCGCGGGCTTTTCAAAGGCGTTATTAATAAATGTTAGGCAGAAAGCCCCACATGACCAATCCAGAGTCTTGCTCTCGTCCAAAAAAAAAAACAAAATCCAGAGTCTTGCCAGGTCTCATTTCATTTTCATTTCTAAGTTCCATCCCCTCCAATCCGACTCTTCGCTTCCTTTCACGTGACATCCTCTTTTCACGAACCACAACCCCAGAAGGCGTCAGATCGGATCTATCTCTTCTTCCCCGTCCATGCCTCCGACGACGGCGGCGCTTCAGTCAACCGTTGTTATATCTTTCCTACTGTTCCGTCTGATTACCGCGGCCAACGCATGTTCTTCCCCACCTAAGCGATCTCCATGTCCGCCGTTCGGCTCTACCCCACAGTTTCCCTTTGCTTCATCGCCCGGTTGTGGCCACCCCTCGTTCCAGATCAAGTGCTCCTCCCCTCACTCCGTCATCGCCATTAACGACTTGTCCTTCTCTCTCCTTCGTCACGACCCCAACTCCAGTTCCTTGTTTCTCTCCCCTATTAACCCATCTGTTAATGGCGCCACCCGTTCTAAGTGCTCTTCTGCACCCTTACCCTCTTCTATTCCTAATCGTTCTATCAACCTCTCTGGCTCTCCCTTCCGATTCTCTGATGCTCCCTGTTCTCGGCTCTCGCTTCTCAAACCTTGCCGTCCTCTCACTCTCTCAAATTGCAGTCTTTGTCTTTGGCAATGCAATCTCATCAACCAACCACTTAGTCTCTTGCCCGGCTGCGAACGTACAAATCAATCAATCTCGGAGCAGGGATGCCATGTTGATGTCTTGAGTTATTTAGATGAATTTCTGAAACTGGGGATTGAGGTTGAGTGGGATGAGTCTGGTGACACATACTTCTCGAGCTGCAAGGATTGCCAGGCCGATAATGGCGTATGTGGTTTCAATTCATCGGATCCCCGGAAGCAATTTATTTGCTTTCGTTCGAAAGCAAGCCTCTCATCGAGCCTCTCATCGCCGCCGGCTCCTGGAGATAGCACTCCTAAGATCGTTATCTTGTGTTCGGTTTTCATCTTTATGTTTCTGTTATTTGTTGCTGCTGTAGCTACTGTGATCTTTCGCTGCAGAGGCATGAAGTCTTCTACAACAGAAGAAGACCCAACCGCAATGTTCCTCCATCGTCACCACTCCGGCAGCCCCCTCGCGCCCGTTTTCAGCTACGAGGAACTCGAGACTTCAACCAATCGTTTCGATCCGAAGCGTAAAATCGGCGACGGAGGATTCGGCTGCGTTTATCTCGGTCAGCTCTACGATGGGCGCATTCTTGCCGTGAAGCGGCTTCACAGACAACACGCCGCCGTGGCCGCCGCGGCGAGCAGAGCCGCCTCGGCCAAATCTTTCTGTAACGAGATTCTAATTCTATCCGCAATCGATCATCCGAACCTGGTTAAGCTCCATGGTTACTGTAGCGATCCAAGAGGGCTCCTCCTCGTTTACGACTACGTCCCCAACGGAACCCTTGCCGACCATCTCCACGGTTCAAAGAGCTTGTATAGAAAAGGTTCGTTAACATGGCAGGTGAGAGTGGATGTCGCGTTGCAGACGGCCATGGCGCTCGAGTATCTCCACTTCACCGTCGAGCCACCGATCGTCCATAGAGATATAACCTCATCGAATATCTTTGTGGAGAGGGACATGAGAATCAAGGTCGGAGATTTCGGGCTCTCGAGGCTTCTCGTCTTCCCCGAAGCGAACTCCTCTTCCTCGTCGTTATCATCTTCTGGGTACGTGTGGACGGGACCGCAGGGGACGCCGGGTTACTTGGACCCCGACTATCACAGGTCCTTCCGACTGACGGAGAAGAGTGACGTGTACAGTTTTGGCGTAGTTTTGTTCGAGCTGATATCGGGGAAGAAAGCAGTGGACCTGAGCAGGGATAAGCGGGAGGTGGCCTTGGCCGATCTGGTGGTGTCGAAGATTCAGGTGGGGTTGCTGTATCAGGTGGTAGACCCGTTTCTGGTTCTCGAAGGGGAGGCTATGGCCACCATCGATGCGGTGGCGGAACTTGCTTTCCGGTGTGTCGCCGCCGATAAGGACGACCGTCCCAACGCCAAGGAGGTTGTGACGGAATTGAAACGAATTCGTAGCCGTACACGTGGACATCGTGCTTCGAATTGTGTCCAAGATGGCTCGGAGACGTGATTTGTACGGTACGATTGGTCAGTCAACTGCCTCGTGGGGGGTTGGCTTTTGCACCGATGATGCATTTAATGCTCCCGATTAAAGAATATCGCAAAAGAATTTTTATGCAGACCCCATGCCCCTAAAATGGATCCAGCGTCTATATGCAGACCCCATGCCCCTAAAATGGATCCAGCGTCTATATGTCGTCTTTAATGGCGGTGCAGGATTTATTTCCTTGCGACCTAATGACCACGCAATTAAATGAAGATAGAAGGTTTGCTTTTGGGACCAAGAACGAATGAGACTTGCAATCTCAATTGGTTTTATTGCCAACACTGATTCATGTTGAACCAGAAACTGTTTCATTGATGGTAATCAAACGAAAACGTTAGAATCAATTGTACAGTTGGAATCAAAGCACTCTGTGCATGGATTTGGCTTTTGAATATGCAACAGGACCCATCCAATTTATCTTTAATTCACATCTTTATCTATTCGTTTCTTCTACAATGTTAAACAGAGCAACATTATAGCAGTGACTAAAATAAGACTTTGTGATCAACCGAGCTCTCAAAACCATGAACTCTTATGGAAGACATTATTATCAAGTTCAAATCATGCTCATACCAGCTGTTCGAAATATTTCGTCTCTAATGCTTTAGCCTTATCGGATGCCATGGAAGCTTCCTTCCTACCTGCAATTGAGTAACATCTCTCCTGGACCCACCATGCACATAAAAAATTAACAAAAGAATATAAGTGTTTTATAAGACCAGCAAGTGATGCATATTAACATATAACTATGTACATGATAGGCATGTATGTGTGTGTGGACATTTGTGGTGCATATAATAAGGTAATAAATTAAGAAGCAAACATATACATGGAGGCAAAGCCATACCAGCAAGCGCCACAAGAAAGGGACCCCTTCCCTAATTTTAATCCTCTTCTCAATTACTTCAATTGCTGTAATTCAAATGTTGCACCATAAGAAATGTACATTAATGAGGTTTCATAAACCAAAGAAAATGGTTACCATACCCTTTGAGACCTGTCCAATTTCCAACAGAACAACATACCAAACTTCATTGAATACATCAAGTTGTTCATCAGATGCCCCAATCATCTGCAGTGGAAAGATTCAAATTTGTATACTTACCTGAAATATTATGTGCATGTAGCATAAATATCTCTGTACGAATAACTTAATACCTTGCAGCTGTTGGCATCAAAATCTGGACCAAGCAATACTGCTGTATGTTCATAATTGCCCCTTCCATATTCGTATAGGGCCTCTGCAAGCTGAGTATGGAATTATGATAGACATTTAACTAAAACTTTAAGCAACTAAAACTCTACAATCAATTTAGTTCACAATAAGTAACTTTGCAAATCATCTACAGTTCTGTACATATCTTGATATCAAGTTTTGATGTACATTACTAAAGTTCAATTGAATAACTATAGGTGGTATTATTCACAAAAAGGCTTATTGCCAAATACGTTTTATTGGTGGAAATTGTCTAGTTCGGGCATGTGTCCTCGAATACCAAATAAGGGGAAAATTGCCATCAAACTCGTTACTGATGAAGGGATGCCAAGTCGTCACCCTGACCCAGAATTATCAGATCTGCATTTTTTAGCAGTCTTAACATTCCCAAGCATCGGAAATTTCACCTATCAAAACAATTCTTGGTTTCAAAAGTAGAAAATGTTGATGAAGGATCTATAGTCTGTCCTGTCAGGCCTACTTACCTGGTGAGAGTTCAGGTTTACTGGCCACAAGGAGTGATGCCCTAGATTTTGTCACATATCATTCATCCTAACAGTTTTTGGCCATGTGGCAGAACTAGAAGTTTTTGAAGCTGAAAACTTTGTATGTAAAACAATCTGGAATTTACACTAGGAAATTGGGATTTTCTAAACCATCTGCCACATTTAGAACACTTCACACCACTTCTATGACGTGGCTCTGGTAAAACTCATCTGTCTACCTGGCCTCAAAAGATATATGATCATAAATTCACCCTATATTTTCAAGAAACAAGTCTTAACCCCTTTTTGTGTTTTTTGACAAACATTCCCAAGAAATATCTCAGATCAACACAAGCATTCTTCATAGAACATAATCCAAGCATCAAACCTAGCTCAATTAATATATGTAAAATATATAACAGATCAATCCAAATCTAACCTGGAATAGAATATCAAAATCTTCTTGTGTTTATTTGAGATGTTACAAAAGTTCCTATAAAAACTTAATATTCAATTAAGATGTTTTAAATATAAGATTGTCAATTCACACCTCTGGCTCCTCACTTTCTGAGTTTCATGGAGCCGGGTGATAGCCAGAAAAAGACACCTTTACATACATTCAGAGAGCAAACTCAAAGAAACACATTTATTAAATAGGCTGATTTGGAGTACAAAAGGCACAGAAAATGGAACAAACCAGCATTCCCTTCTGCATCATTTCTTGCTTCTTCTTGCTCATCTTATACATTCTAAAAAAAAAAAAAAGAATGATGCAATAAAACAAAAATATGCAAGTCGAAGCTACTAAAATACCAAGGCATATCTTCTCAAACCTGGATTTCAGACCCTTCAGTAATTCCTCTGCTTTGGCTGTTTGCCCAGTACTAGATAAGGCCCATATAATCAACAGATCAAGATGCCACTCAAGATACCAGGATGACTGAAAATAAAATGCTCATAAGGTAATCAGAAGAAATTCAATAGCAGATAAACATTAAAGAAATAGATCCACAAAAATCATAGACAAATTCAGGTTCATACACCTAAGATGATGAAACATCCAATAAAAGGGGAAAACAATAACTCATCTTTGTTCGTTGACGAGGATATCATTATTAACAGAATTTTATTGACAAAGCACATAAATCCTATACACTAGGCAGTCCCTCCTCTTCTTCTGAGCCTTTCACTTACCAAAACTTGTATCTTCTCTTAGGCAGTCCCTCCTAGGTCTCTTAGGCAATCCTTCCATATCATTAGTATTCATTTAAAACCCAACTCTTTATTTTACTTTTGAACATTCTTTTAAAAGGTAGAGCCAATCCGTTAAGAAGAAGAAGAGACTAAAAGGGCCAATATCTCAAAACTTTAAATAAATACTTGAAAAGTTAACACCATCCCAACTATTCTGCTGGATGATGTAATGAAATGTGTTGAATATTTTTCAAATCTACTAATATCTATAGCTAGACTAGACACAGACCATAAATCTCATGTTCAATTGTTGAAATTAGTAAGGAATTGGGCACTGATGGTAAACCAAGAATGCTTATATAAGTTCAGATTTTGTTACGAAACATCTACAATTATGATACGCATATAATATAATTACCACTTGCTAGAACTTTGACAACGGATGCACTCTAACATGTATACTCACTTGATCCAAAAGCTGACTTGCCAATGTTCTTAGGCGGTCCTCAAAGACATTCATTTCACCCCGTACATACACACGCAACAACAAGCCCAGAGCATTCAGATACACCTGTATGCATGAGTACTTTGTGAATGAGTTTGATAAAACAGATCATACTGAAGAGCATGAGTAGTAAAATACCTCTGGAGAAGCAGCATTACTTCGTTCCAATTCCTTCCAGATGTATTGATCGTAAATTTCTAGAACCTTCTTGATTGGCGAATGACCTTCCAAGTAACAAACGGCAACATGCCACCAATTGTGTGTGTAGCTGAATTTTTTTAGCCATCAAAGAATATTGAACAACGTAAAAAAGATCAAATTTTATGATAAACTCTTGATTCAAGAATGACTATACATGAAGGATGAACAAGAACCCCATGAAGAAGAGCATTCCTCCATGAACTTAACTGCTTCATCAAACCGGCAATTATGCTGGAAGACATGACATAGCTGCAAGAATCCAAAACGGTTCCAGGTTCTATAAGTGAAGTGCTAGGGTTTCCGGCGAATGATAAAACGAAAGCTTCCAACCAGTAAAATTAAAAGACTATAAATAAATGTGCCCTTTTTCTATACTTAACTTTGTTCGAACCATGAAAGCAATCAACTCTCATGTGACCCACAGATCATATGACAATGGTAAGCTATAGTATTTTTGACAAATCCACCTAGAATACTTTTACTTGGATTGCTCATAAAATTTGTGGTTCCCAAATATGGTATGCCTATGAAAGTCATTTCTCTTAACATGCTCAAGTAGCATTCCAACCATCAATATGTATACAATAGCTACTTGGTGTATGCATTTTACATGGAAACAACCCATTAAACAAAATTTAGCACCTTAATTCAGAAAAAATTATTTACGTAGCATTTCCTTCGATTCACGAGCCTGATCTGTGTACCTAGGTCTAGAATATGTTATTGGCCAAGACATGGTGTTTGTTTCTCCAATCTGTAAAGAGCAAATATAAGTGTGTGGCTCAAGGCCATACCATTTCCTTCATTAAACCAGAATGCTTAACTAATAGGAAACTTGACAAATCAAAATCCAAAGGAATGTCTTTGATTGACAGAAAACCAAAGGTGATACAGAATCTAGAGACAAGTAACTAATTGAATCAAGAACAACCAGATGGTAGATGTATTTATATAAGCAAGTGGTAAAAGTCTCATAGCTTTGACTCACATTATGTTGTGACCATACATCATGGTTGTTGATCTCAAATCCCTTTCTTGCAGCTTTCTCAGCATCCTCCATTCTTCCAAGTTCTAGTAAAGCAAAAGCAAGCATGCCATATATGTAGTTTTCTTGTAAATTGTTTGGCAAAACCTGTTAAAGACATCAATCATTATGCTTTTCAAGTTCATTGAAGAATTTGAACTGAAATGAATTGTTGGAAACTTCAAACATGCAAAATATAACATGAGATATAAAATATTTACTTGACTCAGAGAGGAACTAATTCCTGTATCAAGCTTATTTTGGGTAAGGAAGTAGTTGACAGAAAAAATATGAAAAGAATGGCAAAGATTTTAACTTGGAAATTTAAGCAATAATACGTTATGTTCTTGAAAAAATGAAACCTGTTCAACAAGATCCAAAGATAGATCAGGTCGACCCATGTAGAAACACAGTAATTGACCCCGTTTCAAAGATACCAGGTCTTTCGGGAAATCTTTCAATAGCTGCAAAAAAATGCATCGACCACAAAATTAGAGGCTCACACACAACCATATATAAATAAATTTCTAGCAGATCGCAAATAAAGATTGCAAATTAAGTAAAATTCTGGATCAATAACTATTGCTCCATCAAGCAAAGGTTATTTGTTATGATAAGCGGTTGAATCTAAGAATAGGTATTCCAAAATAAAAGATGAGAAATATTTAATTAGGCTGCTTACACCAATTACCAATTACTAGGAGTTCAATATAAGAACAGATATTATAATACAATACATGGGCCACATTTAACTTCAAACTGCTTAAACCATATCAAAGCGGGTGTTTGCAATCAAGAAGCAAACCTCACACTTATAGAGACAGTAGAGTCTTTGCTGGACTCACCATGATATTGTGGATGAATTTCACAATGAAATACCAAAAAATTATAGATGCCCTTTCCCAAGACAAATATTGGAAGTAATTTACCAACTTCTTCTATAAACATAAATTTGAGATTTGGAACCCTCCATGAGGAATCTCAAAATCGAACTAAATGGAAAATTATGCATTCCAGCACAATTCACAAACATCAAATGGTTAATAAATCTTACCCAATTGGAATATTAGCAGAAAGCTCAAGTATAAACCAACAAAATAAAAAATAAATAAATAAATCCAATGCTCAAATGAGAATGCAATATTTCTAACTCATCTTCAACCAGAAACTATTAAAACGACGAGGACTCATTAAAACCTAATAAATGGTCATAGTAGATCGATCAAAAGATATGGATCAAGTTAAAAAGAAAAACCATAATAAATGATTCCTTGAAATTTGTTTAAAATTCATTCTTCTTTGTTAAATAAAACAAGTTTAAAAAAAAAAAACAATTTCAAAGCTCACAAACCTTGGAGTGCAACTGAACAGCGGCTTCGTCGTCTCTGTCACTAGAAATCAAGTAAGAAACAGCATCGAAAACCGCCTTCTCGTATGAAGTGGCATGTTCCTGCGCCAAAGAAATTTTCTGATAAGCGAAATAAAGGAAAATTACTCAAATAGAAGCAATGAAATACCGCTGACAGAGAAAAACTTACGAGTTGAGACTTAGCGGCATCGAGATAAAGAGGAACTCGAGAGGGATCGGTTGATGAGAGGAAGTGAGCAGCTAAAATGTTTCCTAGAACACAGTCTGCGTCATGGACCGGCGCTTCCATTATTACCGATCGCTCTCTCCCATGCGTAAGAAACTTCATGCACACAAGCTAAATCAGATAACAGACCGATAACCCAAAACAGAGGGGCGGTAACACAGAGAAAAGAAAGAGAGATTAGGTACCTGGTGATAATAAGAGTTGATAGCGAAGATGCAGGCATCCGAAGAGGTCCTCACATAGTATCCCCATCTGTCCAATTTCACACCTCCCTCCATTCTTCTTCTTCTTCTTCCTATATGAGATCAGTGCTCTGAAAGATTACGACAGCTGCGAGACTCCAAGGGATAAAACTAAAAGCGAAGTTCGAAGCATCAGGACAGCAACCTGCTTTATATAATGCTTGATGACGAACCGGCGATGAATCAGCCATACAAGGAAACCCAATAAGAATCTAAAGACAAACGGCAGGTAAGTTTTCACGTTTACCCTCCATTTCAAACCTCTCCCTCCCTCAACAGGCTTCGGTCCAGGTGATTTTCCGGTCCCTGTTTTTGACAGCTGGCTATTTGGACTGCCACGTGTACAATTTTGTAATCGGGTACTCCCGGTCCCTTTCTTTCTTTACTTAACCAGGTAGCTTCGTATCTATCACGAGCAGGATAGGGATAGTGATTCGATTGGCCAGCAGAATCGAGTATTTCTCAACAAATCCAACCACATTCGTATCGCCATTCTTGGCGGTCGGATTAACTCTCAGAAATCTAAAAAAAGATCACTTATCTAGTTATCTTCCAGTGGGAATGGTCACAGCCAGACAAAAATTGTTTTTGATTATAAACTCAGATTGAGAACGTGGTCACAGAGAATAAAACAAAAGAAAGACCAAAAATCAATTTTTAAGACTTTGAAATGAATGTTTATAATAGAAATTCAGAGCTACCATCCATAGTTTTTATATGGAAATTCTTATCCAATTTAAGGAAGATAAGTACTACTCTTTTTGAGCACACTGTACCAAGCTTTCGGCCTTAGTTGGATACCGAATATATTAAGTAACAGTCTCATCGATGTACAGAAAGCTTCTAACTTTCACCAAAAAGTACATTTATGTCCCTCCATGTTGATATATTTAAGGGATAATTAAAGTTTACCCCTTTAAATTTCAAACAATACACTTTCCTCCTTGAGGTTTTTTAAATACCAGTTTATCAAAGAACCGGCATTTTTTTAACAAACCCATCAACCTTGTCCAAACCCAAACCGTACTAAACGGGTTCGGGTTGACCCATTTATTAGTTGGGTTGAGATTTTCCCAACCCATCCAAAAAAAGGGTCAACCCGATAATATACCATTGTTTTTGTATATAGGCCTTCCAAACCATTAATCAAAAGTATCAAACTAACACGTATGTGAATAGAAACATCAAAAAAGAAAAAAAAAAGATCTTAGAAACCTGGAAAAAGAAAAAAACATAAAAGTAAAAAAAAAAAACCTAAAAGAATATGCCTTATGGACCTTAGAGCCATTATTGGTGATTTAATATTTAGTTTATTTTAATGTCCTTTAGAGAATTTAATTGTTATCTTGTCACTAGCTTTATTTTTTAGGTTCCTTAATTGTTATTAATTGATTTTTTTTTCCTTTTGGACTTTCTATTAGGTATTAGTATTATTAAAAATATATAGCTAATGCATGATTAGTTTTAGTGATAGTGTTAATATCACCAACAATATTGATTGTTAATATCACTTATAAAAACTATTGTCCATGTCTCCATGATTTCTAATTTCTCTATAAACATTAATTTAAAAATAAATTTTTTTAAAAAAATTTAATTTAAAATTAAATGGGTTGGGTCGGGTTCAACCTATTTATCTACAAGTTGGGTTCGGTTCCATGATTTCCAACCCGACCCAATCCATTTAACTCAACCCATTTTACAACCCGCCCAAACCCAACCCAACCTGACCCATTGCCACCTCTAGTTTATCACATTGATGTTTGCCGTGTGTTAGCACCTGATTTTTGCACCCCCAAAATAAAGAAAAATGAAAAGTCAAACTAAAAGTCAAACCCTGAGGGGGTCAAAAATTGACTTATTAATTCAAAGAGAATTTGGCCATCAAACTTCATCTCATTGAAAAGAGCATTCCGACACGGTTCCAACGCAACTGGATTTGCTGGAATCGAAGTCCAGATGAAAAAGATATGAGCTGGTCAAACTTTTGGGGAGCAAAAAGTTGACTTTTTGCTCGACCTCAATTCAACTGCCAAACTTGATCCCAATGGATAGGTGGTTCCGAGCTGATTCCAACGACACTAAGTTTGTTGAAATCGGACACCGGATGAAGAAGTTATGAGCAGTTGAAGTTTCAGAAAAACTGCTCATGTGGCAAAAAGGCAGCAAAAATGGACTAAACCAATAAAATAAATAAGATAAAAGTGTTTAATAATATTTTAATAAAGGAATCTCGTTTATGTAATAAAATAATCATAAAATCGAATGTAAATCTTGCAAAAAACCAAATTGAATAAAGATTTGAAATCCAAACATTTTTAAAACGTGCTGGACCGTATTTGTATTACGGGCAAGGCATGCCCGTATTTGAAGTACGGGCACGCTTCTAGAAGGAAACACGCGTCGCTGTACGGCGGGACACGCGTCCCGTACGGCCGAATCTGCGATAATTGCAAATATTCATTTAGAGAGGCCACCCCCCTCATTTGGACAAGCCCTCTCCTCTGGCCTTCCCCCTTTCCCTCCTGGTGCACTCCACGGCCAAGCTCTGCCCAACCACCACCACCCTTAACCCAAACTTATTTTATTCCCAAAATACCCCTCACCCTGTACAAACCATGTCCTAAATCTCTCTTTCCTCTTGTAAATATAAGCAACCTATCAAACCTCTGCCAGAAACTCACCTAAAGGTTGGCTAGGACGCGGAAGCGCTGCCCAATCATCTGGAGAAACACAACAGATCAAGAAGGTTTGCACGGTAAAAAGCTCTTTTAGTATTTCATGTTATGTCAATACAAATCCTTCTTTCGTTTCTTGGTTTCTTTTTATTCTACTAACATGTTTATTGAAGTTTTGCATGACTAAGGGATGTCCCATATATCCCTACAAAGAAAGGAAGAAGACTAAATTCATTAACAGCAAAAGATATGCTAATAAAGTAATAAAAATGTGATTTTTAAAGGGGGATTTACCCTCTTTAAACAATCCAAAGCATCCCTATTCAATTCTCCTACTTCTTCCCTTCTAAGTGCCACATTGTGTGCTGGAAAATGATGAAAGCAAGAGAAGAGGAATGAGGAATGTGAACCCATTATCAAACACATTGAAAGAAAGGTGTTTGGAGCAAGCAAAGCAAATGTATGGCTATAGTAGAAGATGAAAACCTCAAAGAACGTTGCCAGAATATTTGGGAAAGCCGCCGGAACTGATCCAGATTGAAATCGGCAGCAAAAGTGCAAAACAGGTGGCGCCCGTAAACTCAGGCCGGTCCAGCCTGGACCGTGTCTGATTCACGGACAAGGGGGACCGGAATCCATTCACGGGCAAGCGAGACCGTAGAGAAAATACGAGCACTTGTAAAATAATGTAAAATTTGTCATTTCTTGGTTCGGTTGGACCTGATCCGGTCTAAGCCGGCTTGAACCGTTCCCTTAAACCATTTGGGCTATCTTAAGCCCATTTTTTGGACTTTGGGCCTAGATAGGCCCATTAAGACCCCTTTGGCCCACTAGTGGGGCCCACCTTAGACTGGCCCATACCAGGCCTGTTTTCAATAAACAGGCCCAGGCCCTTTGACCCTTGGCTAATGGGCCAAATCCAAGCCCACTAAGCCCATGAAATTTGTAAATAAATAAGATAACCAAATGGGTTACCTAATAACCCAATTGGGCCCAAGGCCCAACCATGGCAGCCCACGGGTCTTTCAACAGGACCCGAGTCCGACCCACTTCATATAAATAAGAAAGATAAAATCAAAGTAAAAGGGACCCACACCTTCAGAGGGCCCCGCCAGACCCAATAAGTAGCATGCTGGTCTAGGAAGGGTGAAATTGACTCAGAAACCAGGGAGACCCGAGGGACCCGTCAAACTGACGGGGCGGACCGGGGTGTCTTTAGGACTTCCCCGGACGTAACCGAGGACTTAGCTAGATCTCTAAAAAGCCGCAGACCAGACTTAGACCCGGATAGGGCAAATCCGTGTCTGCCTGCACTCTCAGGCAGTGGCGACTCCGAATATCCCGAGGCACGCGCCAAAGGTGCGCCCGGTGTGTGATCTAGACCAGGTTTAGGTGCGCACACCGTGTATAACATTTTCTCCCATTTGAGAGATTTGGCCAGTGATATGTCAAGAGAAAAAAAACGTATATTAAAAATTTCACCCCTTTTAAATACTAAGTTTATCCTTTTATAATAAAAGGGACAAAGTTGTTAATCTATGTTTTTTTCCCTTACAACTTTATTGGTCAAACTTCTAAAAGGGGGAAACTATTACACTCAACAAACCTCAAGGTGGAAAGTATGATTGTATGAAACCTCAAGGGGGTAAACTGTAATTATCACTATATTTAATGATAACTAAAGATCGTTATAAAAATTATTCAAACAATAAATTTTGGATTTTAATTGAATCCTCTTTTTTTTTCCCTCAAACAAAACAAAATTAATTTTAGGGGGTTTGGACTGTAAAAAGGTCATTTTACTTCGTAAATGTTTCACATGCGGCCTTTTAGAATTGAGAGAAAATTGGTATATCTTCTTATGTTCAATTGAGAATGAAAATAAAGGAGAGAACAAAATTGTAAGGGAAAATTTATCCTTCTCAGGTACCAAAAAAAACCAAAAAAAAAAAAAAAAAACCAAAAAAAAGGAACACACAATCATATAACATAGTCATATGCTAACATCATGAACCATACCATATACCATCATCATACGCTACTCATCATTCCTCGCCCACATCTCCCTTCTCACTATTATCTCATTTCTTTTCTTATGATCTCTAGTTTTTATTCTTTATTGTCACAGTCTTTGTTACTTACTATTTACCCATAAAAATTTCATTTTATTTATTTATTTACTTTTTTTTTTTTGGCATTTTATGCTTTCAAACAAAAAAGGAAAATATTTATATATTTATTTTTCTTTTCTCTCTCAGCTTTATCCTTTTATATATATTGCTTTCTTTTTCGTTTGATCCGAACAGATTCTTCGATAATTGTCACCTTGATAGTAAACTTCAATGTCACCAATGCTACGGTCCAACGGTTTATGCCTTGGCATGGACCCTGACTACACCACGATGGGCACATACAAGAGCCCGACAAAGACTGATGTTATCCAGGTGTGGCTGACCCATGGACAGCTTTTGGAAAGCAACTTTAGGGTTTTTTTACATGACACAGTGAACTAAAACGTTAGCGTGGTGCTTAGGTTGACCGTTGATGAAAGAGCCAAAATGTACTTTTCTAGCATGCGGATCCCACGTCTTAGAGAAAATGTGGAGAGCAAATGGAGAAGGTTGGGTTCTGGCCACATGTGGAAGAAACTAGGGTTAGACATGAATGCACTCTGACAGGATATTATTTTGGTGGCCATTGTATTTTTATGCGCTCATAGGCAGAGCCAAGGGGGGCACAATTGGTCCCCCTCAAAATTTTTTCTAAAAGTAATTTTAATATTAGTTTTTAAATATTGTTTTAAAACATAAAACCTTAGAGTAAGTACCCCCTCCCATAGAGTTATGAAGGTCACTTTTTGACCTGAACTTACAAAAACAGTCCATAAAAAAATCTCATTTGTAGAAAGTAGTGTTACGTCTCAGAGAAAATGTGGAGAGCAAATGGAGAAGGATGGGTTCTGGCCACATGTGGAAGAAACTAGGTTTAGACATGAATGCGGAGAAAGTAGTGTCACTTTACTAAGCTACGTTGGGTACGACTGCAACCTATTTGGGACACGAACACGTTTTACATGAATACGAGTGCATCATATGCTTGTATCTCACATATTATGCATTCGTATCCCAAGTAGGTTCTGCTTGTATCCTATGTAGCTACAGTAAAGTTACCCTATAGTTTAAATTTTTTTTTAACCAGTTGTTGTTCTTGTTAAGCTTAGAGTAATCTTTTCGTCTACATCGTTGTTGGCATTTATTAACTGTTCAAAGATTGAAGTGTAAAAAATGACTTGAATTTGGGATTCTTCATACTGAAATTGTTTTAATCGCCCGAGGTTATGAATTTTACGTTAAGTATGCGAGTGTTCATGATAAATTTGATATAACCTTCTTGGGTGAGATTTAGTGTGGATCCATAGTTTAGTTAGAAATGGAACTCGTTCACTTTGTTTGGATTTAAGTCTGGTGTTCCTTAGTGTGTTTCCTCCGTGATGGAGAGGTCTTCCATGAGGGAGTGGCTGCAGTAATTCCGTTTCCACTATGAGGGTGAGATCATTGTATTTTCCACCATGAGGGTGATGATATGGATATTTAAGATGTTGCAGTTGTTCTTAGACTGGATTGTTTGGAATATTAGGTTTTCACCACGCAAAATAGACAAATCTCATGAGTTCCACTGTAATACATTTCTGAGAATGATATTGCTGTTTGTTTTTGTATTACCGCAAGGGTGCTGGATTAAATGGATTAGCCGTGGTTATTTGTCAAATTACATGTTTCAATTATCCATGTTTTAGAACTAAATTAAATGTACTTATGCATGCATGTGCTACTTGTTGAGATAGTCGTATCTCATTCCGTTTTGCTTTGTTTTCAAATCCTGGTGAGGATGATATCATACGGGTAGATCCGTCAATTGATTTCCCATAGTATAGGGAGGAGGACTACTATGCGGAGCAGTAGTAGTTTATTTGATTTTAGACTTTCCTGATTGTACTTGTTGGATATTGTGAGTTGTATTTTGATTCATGAATTGGTTCTTGTTGGAATTTGGTGATTGGGATATTAGTAACCTCTAATATTGTTTTCTTTATATTCGATCTTGTTATATTTGTGTATTTTTCTTAACTCTGATATAGATCCTGCAGTTTAACTAACAATCCGGACTCGAGTTACGGTTTCATTAAGTAACCCAGATCCGGGGCGTTACACCATGGAGGATTGAACTGATTATGGAAGAAACTCGGCATTTGTGCAATTTTTTTATCTTGGTTAAGGTGGGTAAAATCTTTAGAGAGGTGAAGTGTGTGGTTGCTCGGCTCACAAATTTTGCTTTTGATTATTTTTCTTGTTTTTGGTCTTGGTCTGTACCCAATTGTATTAACAAGGCTATTTCGGATGACTATTATGGTCGAACCTTTGTTGGGTTTGTAACCCAACCTTATTAATAAATTTATTTGCATGTTTCGCATTAAAAAAAAACCTCAAATATGCCCCATTAGTGTTTGGGTCTTTTATATTTATATTTATGTACCTCCATTTAGCATAATTGTTACAATTATATCCCTGTTGTTAAAGTACGTTAAATTATATTGCATATTTTTACTTTATTTTTTTTATTTATGCTCTTATATTATTACTTTACTCCATGATAATTATTCATTGAAATTCAACCAAGCATAAAGTCATTTGGTTATCTAATATTTTTTTTATCTTATAGAAGATTATATTAGTCATTTAATAAAAACTAGTGAGAGGGCACGTGCGTTGCACATGGAGCCACTTCAATATATTTTGCACTTATTAAGTAGTGATCGCCCTCATTCTTCAAAACTTGATATGAAAATGTACCCATTTTTACTTTTAATTAATATCTAAGCATTACAACAACAATGGCGGGATGACAAAAAATATTTGTTTAACGCAAACGCTTCTCACATTCCCCATCTCTATTTACTATCGTTTGATTCCTTCCAAAAGCTTGACGTCTCTTGTTGATTGATCTAAGATCAAAGTCCTAACATCTCTTGCTTAAAAACCTAACATTAAAAAACCTTATTTTAACGTTAATCATATTTTATTATTGATTTTGGGTTAAAATCATTAAAATAGTTAAACGATTTTAGTTAGTTAACTATTTACATTCTTTAATTAGGTCTAATAGTTCAATACTTATCTATTTTATATAAAAAAAAATTCATAAGATAGAACTATTTATTTCATATGTTATTTTATTAATTAATATAAATTTAATAGGATTTTAATCAACATTTATTAACATTTCTCTTATTAATTAATGCATTTTTTTTATTAATGTCTTGATATAAATCTAATTGACGTCTGTCTTGTTTATTTAGTTGATGATATATATGTAATCTTGTTTTAGTTAGTAATTTTAGTTATTTAACGATATATATTAATCCTAGATCAGTTTGTTTATTTAGTTGATGATATATATGTAATCTTGTTTTAGTTAGTAATTTTAGTTATTTAACGATATATATTAATCCTAGATCAGTTTGTAATTTACTTTTGTGTTGTTACTTGTGAAAATCATTAAAATAGTTAATGATTTTAGTTAGTTAACTATTTTATTAATGATATCTTTTACTTTTATGTTGTTGTATTAAACTAACATTAACCCTATTTTATTTTAGTCAGGGTTAAAAACTTGTCTCTTTTGTTTATTTTAGTTATTAATATTAATTATTATTTTGTTTTATTTTAATTTTATTGTATTAATTAACTTTTATGTACAATTATCAATTTTATTAATGTCTAATATAATTATTTGTCCATTTTTGCTTTTTTATTTTGGCCTAATCCGTAGTATTAGACACTATTTATCATCCTTTTATTGATTTTGCATATTTAGAGCTTTAATTTATTGCTAAATTTTGATATTGATTTAATAGGGATTTTAATCAACATTTATTAACAATATATATGTTATTTTACATGTGTTGAATAAGTAGACGACCAATTAAGATATGTGTTATTTTATTAACCTGATATATATGTTATTCTATCATAGAATAGGATTCATTATTATAAATTTCTTTTTATCTTCATTGCATTTCAATATATGTTGGAAAAAAAAACTATTTTAACTTTTTTTTGTAAGTAATATTTATTAGATTTTTTATCCTCGTAATATAAAAAAACAACTATTTATTTTGTAATAAAAAATATGTTTATTAAATTTGTCATTTTTTGTTGTTTCTATATTAAAGCATTAATGTAACTTTATTTTCAAAATATTTGTACCCAATGTCTTATATATATAATAAAAAAGCTTAAAATAGTAATAACAAAAGAAGTAAAAATAGAAGGATAGTTAAGTACGATCATCATCCCTTCCCTTTCTACATATGTCCAGTACTACACGTGCACCCTTTTTATTTGCATTGCTTTCACAAATAAGACTGTTACCTTGAGATCTCAATGTTTTTCAAACTAAACTATTATTATATTTGAAATGTAAAATTAGATGTTTTATTTTAATTTAAAATAAAAATTAATTGTATTTTTTATATGATAAACAACTAATTCTAGATAACTAAAAATTACTAGAACAAAATTAAATATTTAGTTATCATAGAAATATTTTTTAAAAATTTTAAGTAGAATATTTTAGTTCTACAACATTGGGTATTATGATGCAGTATGAAATCATTGAATTTTTTTAAGTAATGAGCCAAAATTGTAAGATAGCTAATTTTATGTATAATAGAACATGAATTTACATACTGTCAACTCATCCTCTTACAAAGAATAGGTTCATTCTGTTGTTGTATTTAAGAAAAGCATCCACAATCCAAACTAAAACAGCAAAAAGAAAAAAAAATACAATAGGAACACTACATTATCACTAATAAAGTGTTACAAAAAAAAAAGTATATTAACTAGTAAATGTTTTGATTTCGGTTATAATTTAGAACAAAAATTTGGATTATCTCAACTTACATCTTCTAATTTGATGCAAATGAGAGAGCGTTGGTGAAAGATCACTTGATAGCTTCGACTAAAAACTAAATCTATGGTCACCAAGACGGCGACAACTCGCGACTTTCGACTCACAATCCTCATTTCTTGATTTAATCGGAAATGGTAAAAGAAATTCACCAAATTCTATTTATTTATAGGGATAGTAATATTTATTTAGAACCAATTGATACTTTCACATTTTTATATAAATAAATCTAGAAAATAATATTCAGTCGTGAGGCCAATAATCAAAAGAATATTTGGTTCACATACCTGACGTGTAGATAATTTATTTACCAAACCAGAATGTTTTGCTGACTGTAGCACTATATTATCTGATTTTTTTAAAATAATAATAATTGGTACCCTTAACGTGTGTTGCAATACTACTCTCTTTTTTCCTAATGGTTTATTAGGAAAAAAGATTTGATAATATAGTTATTTAACAAAATTATAAATTTTTACAACACATGTTAATTATGTATTACATACCTAATCTGGTAAATTCTTATTTTATTATTAAAATAAAAATATTGGGTTTCAAAATAAGATAATTTATTTAACAAATTCTAATATATTGGATAAGTTTGATTTGATAGGACTGATGGTGTAATTAGAGAAGAAATAGGAAATCTAATAGATAATTATAAGTATAGGAAAGACGTTTTGATTTAATAGGACTCATGGTGTGATTGTAAATAATTATTGTTACAAGGGCATTTTAGCTATGTGAAAATTGAAACACATAAGGTAGTTCGTGCTTTTAATAGTAGTATATAGATAAATGAAAAAATTTAACGAAATTTAACTTTAGGGACACAATTGCAAAAATTATACTAAATTGGAGGATATAAATACAATTAGTAAAGTATGAGGGTATAAATCCACATTTAATTATTATTACGGGAATCTTTCCAATACCAAAAAGCCATTTTTTTCCCCTTCTTCCTTTACTATTTAATTACACATGGTGATGGCCTGATGGGGTCTCTTGATCCGGTTGAACCGAACCGGCCTCCCCACAGGATTCGACTCAAAGTCCTGTAAAAACAACATAGGCTCGCATCACAAAGTTCCCAGAGCCGGACGACAGACCATTCAGATCCCGATAAAGACCAAATGTCGAAAGCCTACGACGCCATATCAGTTACCACCAAGATTCTCTCCAGTAGTTTCTCCTATTTCGACCGTGAGATATGCCACGTGGAATATGTTACGGTCAATGTTCTTTCGCTATTATAAATATTTCAGGTGGGGCCCACATGATACAATACTGACAGTAACATGCTCGGCAGAAGAAGATTTCTAACTTCTTCTGGCAAACATAACAGGTGGCACGTCCCCGCACCATCACGTCATCCAATCCGATGGCTATGATCTGGCGGTCGAAAATAGTCCGGCTTTGATCACGCGACAAGTGCCTTTCATGCACACTCCAAGACTCTGCTGCGTTATACGCCAAAACAGTCTCTACCGAAGAAATCGTCTGTCGTGTTATACTGCAATGGTTACGGCTGCTGCAATAATTTGTGGCCGTGTGTCTCAACAAGCCACGTCATCCGAGAGGCGTTAAGCGTCTCCGTTTTCATTTTCCGTTAACAGCGAATAGGCAGGAAACAAAATTTCAGGCTTCGCATTTCTCTTCTTGGAGAAAAAAAATGGAAACAGAGCTTTTGTCGAGAGAGACAAGATCAAAGCCACATTAGCCAAGAGAGAGAAGACGAAGGGCTTTCATTGGGGATTTTATGCCGATTTTTTATTCTGAAAGAGAGAAGACCAAGATAAACTCTTTCAGAAAACCATTGACGCCTCTCCACATCCTAAATACCCAGGAAGATTCCTTTGGAGCTCTTCTTCTGTGTGGGGTTTGTTTCATCTCTTGCAATGAAGGTATGTGCATTGTTATTATAACTTTCCGAAATGGGATGATGAAGTCGTTTCTTTCCAAATGAGTTGTTTTATGTTGTGTTGAAATCTTCTATCGTGTGATGTTATGTTGGGTTGAAATCATCTCTCGTGTTGTGTTATGAATCGTCTCCCATGTTAAAACAGAGACGCCACATTTCTAAAATCAAAGATGCCATTTCTGAAAATCAAAGACTTACGGCACTCTCTTGCTTTATTTTGTGAACCCATCTTCGTACTTTTGGAGGAGAAGGAATTTCTACTGTTCACAAAGAGGGAAGAACGAAGGGAAGACCCCTCTTGATTTTATTGTGAATGATGTGAAATTTCTTCTCTTGCTTAGTCTTGTTAATTTAAAATCTAATCTAACTGAAGAAGAGAGCATTTTAATTATTATAATTTTTGTATATTGTTTTTGTGTTGAAATCTTCATGAAACACCATCCTTCAAATTCATTTCAATCACAATTTGGGGCTTTTGTTTCAGCTTTTGAGATCATGTTTTTTGGTGTGTTTCCTCTATTAGAACTCCATATCAAAAATTTCAGAGAGTCAAGAAACAGCCTGAATTAGTGCGACAATTGAAGATGAAATTTTTTTTTGTACAACGTTGGATTAGTGACCTCCGGAGAAACATGGATACGGAACTTGTAGCTGGGGTCATTCTTTTTTGCTCAATTTGTTTTATTTATTTGTTTATATACGTTCTTCCAACCTCCCATCCCCATCGAGACCCTCAAAACCATTTTTTATTTTTTACATATGAAGATGTTTTATCTAGGTCGTTTGGTTCAACATCGTTTAGGAATAGTCTTGTTTGATTTACATGCATCATTTCTCTTAGTTTTTATTGGAGTTTGTAATGCATGCTAGACTTTTATAGCTATGCAATGCAATTCTGTGGTAATTTTAAGATTTATTGGACATCATCTTGGAAGAGAAATGGAATTTAATGTGGAGTTAGGAATGGAGTCAATTGAAGAATGTGGCAAGCAAAATGTAGAAATGGAAGAAATTAGCAAAAGTGACTTCGAGCCAAAAATTGGAATGGAGTTTGAATCAGAAGATGGGGGCTTATAAGTTCTATAATGAGTATGCTAAAACAATTGGTTTTAGCATTCGAAAAAAGCATAAAAATATGAGCTTTGGAGTTGTCAAAAATAAGACTTTTTGTTGTTCTAGATCTGGCTTTAGAGAGAAAGACAGGAGATACAAAAATATTAAGAAGCCCCGTGCCGAGACAAGGACTGGTTGTCAAGCAGAGATAAGAATTTCCCTAACAGCAGATGGTAAGTACGTAGTCTACAAGTTTGAACCAGTGCATAATCATGAGCTTGTCTCCTCTGATATGGTTCACTTTTTGAGATCACATAGGAGATTTTCTAATGCCCAAGTTACAGAAGCCAAGAGCTATGCCAAGTCTGTTTTTCAGCTTGACAGTATAATGATAACTTATAACCCAGGAGGAAAAGAGAGAAACCCAGAAGAATTTTGTGTATGGCAAGGGAAGCTGGACTTTTCAATGTCTAACTTTTGTTTTGTGCTTATAATTGTTGAGTCATGGAATTTCTGAAGTAATGTCTAAATCTGGTTTTTTTTTTTCATGAGCTTGTTAATGTTGCTAGGTATGGGCTGTTCAGTGTCTCCAACCTAGTCAGTTATCTATCAAATAAAAATTCAACTAGTTGGTTCAGTTGAGATTTAACTTTAGTGGAAGTACCAGGTGATAAATGGAGGCTGGATTGTCTATTTTAGCCTTCCATTTTTTTCTCTAATGTTGTCTTCTTTTATTTCTTAATATAGTCACTAAATACATTAAGAAGGGCACACCATTAAGGATATACAAAGACTTGCCGTATCTCCCTCAAAAGACATTTTTCTATTATTTTGACATGCACAAGTCTAGTAAGGCATCAAATTCTTGGCTTGCTTCATGCTAGTGGAGATAATTATTCACTCGATTGAAAAGTAAAAGGAAAGAAAAAAGCATGTAATATAATTAGAGTATGTACAACCAAAAATTGACATGGAAACCATTTTGAGTACTGGTACACAACTACTAACATACAATAAACTCCTTCAATGGATCTTGAATTCTTGCAAACAGCTTTGATGACAAATTTTTCATCTTTCACCTTGGCCACAGACCTCCATTTATTGGATAAGTAATCAGTGAGATCTGAGTATTGCTCAAATGATGAAACTTAATTAGCTTTATTCTTGGATACTTCGACTCTTTGAGAAGCTTCCAACCTCTCTGTACAGCGTATCAACTTCAAACATTTAGACCACCTTGGACATCATGTTTTTGTGGCCTGGAAGATATTGGGTGCACAGGAGAGAGACTTGAATTATTTCTTCAAGCTCTAGTGTTTGAAATTGCATTTCAGATCTTCGTCAAACCATATATAAACCATTTATTTCTGATGAATTTTCTTCACCTGCAAAGCAATTAGGAGGTAGAGGAATTACCATAAAACTGTGATCTCAATGGTACTGAGATTTCTTTATCTCTAAGTTGGAACTCATTTTACACAATGATCATGTTTGTATTTCTACAATTGAAATGCGCATCAAGTAGAGGTGAACATAAACCTGTGACTTAAATATTAAGCAATTTTTCTTTTTAAACTCATGAATACCAATCGATCATGTTTCAATAGATATCATAAAACTATTGAATCCCCAAAAAATTTTAAAAGAAAACAGAGGAACCCATCTGAGTTTGAAAAAAATTATAACCTCACATCCTATTCCAAATATTCAAGTTTGACAAAAGAATGTAAAATGAGGACACCCAAACAAATTAAATGGAGGAAATGTAAATTCAGAAACCCCAATACAAATAATTATATAAATGTAAAATTTTCAATCCAATATAGCTCCCACTCACAGCAATCACCTGTTGGGAAAAAAAAACTTAGAAACCCCAAATTTCAATCCAAATTAAATGGAGGAAATGTAAATTCAGAAACCCCAATACAAATAATTATATAAATGTAAAATTTTCAATCCAATCTAATCTAGCTCCCACTCACAGCGATCACCTGTTGGGAAAAAAAAACTTAGAAACCCCAACCCAAATAGTTATAAAATATTCGTATACATTCAAAAATGATAAGAAATTTAAACCCCAAAAGAAAAAAAAAACGCAATCACCTGGTTTACCATACACGAAAGACGATTTCAACCCAACATAACATAAAACGACAGAAGATTTCAACCCAGCACAACATAACTCGGGAAAGAAACGACTTCATCTTCCCATTTTGGAAGAAGAGTAAAACTACAAGAACAATGTACATACATTCATTGCAATAGATGAAATAAAGCCCACGCAAAAGAAGAGCTCCAAAAGAATCTTCTTTGGTATTTAGAATGTGGAGAGGCTTCAATGATTTTCCAAAAGAGTTGTCTTCGTCTTCTCTCTTTCAGAATTAGAAATCGACAGAAAATCCCCCATGAAAGCCCTTTTTCTTCTATCTCTTTCTAATGTGGCTTTCATCTAGCTTCTCTCGTCAAAAGCTTTGTTTCCAATTTTTCTCCCCAAGAAAAGAAATGCAAAGCCTGAAATTTTGTATCTCCGCCTGTTCATTGTTAACGGAAGTTGAAAACGGAGAGACTTAACGCTTCTTGGATGACGTGGAGGGTTGAGACACGCGGCCGCAAATTATTGCTGCAGCCGTAGCCATTGCAGTATAACACGACAGACGATTTCTTCCCGTCTCTACCATCTATAAACAAAGAGACGTGGCGGCAAAGAAGACCCTGCATCACGCTGAACGTGTCGATCGCAGACGGCGGGGTGGTGACGGCTTCACGGCGACGAAAGACCGGTGAACACTGGCTTCAAGAAGAGGCCGCACTGAGAGAAGATGGAGAGCAGCAAATGGTTTGCAACCGTCGCGAGCATATGGATTCAATGTAGCAGCGGATCGTCGTACGCCTTCGGCATATACTCACCGGTGCTAAAATCGAGCCAGGGTTACGATCAGTCAACTCTCGATTCCATCGCCGTCTTCAAAGATATCGGAGCCAACGCCGGGCTTTTCTCCGGCCTTCTTTACTCTGCGGTAGCTGTCTATTCCGGTTCTTCGTCTTCGTCTTCGTCTCGGTTAAGGTTTGGTGGCGGGCCATGGATTGTGCACGCGGCCGGGGCCATTCAGTGCTTCACGGGCTATTTCTTTATGTGGCTTTCGGTGACCGGAGTTCTTCCCCGCCCGCCGGTACCGCTTATGTGCTTCTACATGTTCCTTGCTGCTCAGGCTCAGACCTTCTTCAACACGGCTAACGTCGTCACCGCCGTTCAGAATTTCCCTGATTACAGCGGAACTATAGTTGGAATCATGAAGGTATGTTGTTTTATGTTTCTTTCTGACTTTCTGTTGCCGTTTGATTGATTTTAGGTTTGTACTTACGGTGTGGTATTCTTGTTTGGTATGATCCCGGGTGATTATACGTAAAATGAAATTCCTTTATGGGTTTAATCAATACATACATACTGTTCTCCGCTTATTCTTTACTGAAATTTTGGTTTTGATATGATTTGTATTGAAATTCTTTCAAGTAGGTAACTCTCTTGAGTAGGAATGAGGCTCAATGGTGGGATAATGCCCTTTCAGGTTTCAGAACAATTTAAGATCGTGAAAATTCACGGTATTTGAAGTGTTACTACCCAATCACGAGATTAAATGAACGGAGTTTGGCTCGATGTAGATCCCATGGAAGCAAGGTTCCAGGAGGGTGGACTGGAAATAGAACTAAATTCTGGCATTTTTGCTCGCAGTGTTGGCACTTAAACTGGAACACTGTGTTTGAGTTATCCCATCTTGGTACTTAACTGGAACGATGTGCTTGTGGTTTTTTTAATTCTGGTAACCTAAGATTTCTACCATTATGCCTAGTGACGATGCCTATAAATATAATTGAATTAGAAAAGCATTAACATTTTCAGCCAAATTTTCCTAAATTGAATCAATTGTAAACCAATTCGTGCGAAGTTAAAAGCTCTTCTACTATTAACCCAAAAAGACTACTTATTCTTTTCCTGCAATTCTTTGTATCCCTGAACCACCTCTGTAGAAGCTCCTGCGTTAAAGTTCCACAAATTGGATGGCTCAAAATCAATTGGCTTTGCCAATTTTGGGCATAAGAAGTCTCTTAAGCAAGGCAGGATTCTCCTGACCAATGTTGTGTTCTGGCTCACTATAAATGTGACAAGTATTATTTTTAGGGCTGATGTTTTAAGTCTGGATACAATAGATCTTGTGGTGGAAGAAATACCATGGGAGATGAATCTGTGAATAGCCCGCTTCCACTTCCTAGTGGAGTTCTTATCTATGAATCAAATAACCAATGTTCACATGAGAAATTACTTCAATCTTATTGTTTCTTTACAATTCATAGTCTTTCACAAATTTCTTCTTTGTTCTGTTCTCATTTATTTGTATTTAGCTTGGGCTTCAGTTTCTGTCATGGTTGCAACTAACTTTTGGGCTAATCAAATATTAAAAGCTTTTTTTTGTGAGACCTTTGCTAAAAGAATCTTTCATGTAAGCTGATATACTTTATATTATCTTGATCAACTTTGCATTTGTGTGCTCTTTTTTTCATGCCTATCAAGTACTAGTTTTATACATGCATACAAATAGCTTAAACATTTATCTATGTTTTTCTTAACTGTCCAGACCTAACGAGGGATCTTTAAATGAAAATTTTTATTTTATTTTTTGATTAGGGCTTTCTGGGCCTGAGTGGAGCAATACTGATTCAGGTATATCAAACAGTATACAATGGAATGCCAAGCTCTTTCCTGCTGATGCTTGCACTTGTGCCAACCATCATCCCTTTCTCGCTCATGTGTTTTGTAAGAGTTTACCCTTCAACTGGAGGGGGTGATAAGGAGCAATTGAATGGTTTCTCAGTGATGGCTCTAATCATTGCTACTTATCTTATGGTCATAATTATATTGGAAAACATCTTTAATTTGGAGTTGCTGGTACACATACTTGTATTTGTGGTACTTCTGGTCTTACTCATCTCCCCACTCAGCATTGTAATTAGAGCCCAATGCAGGGATTCTCAGAGGTTATCAAGAAATTTATCTCTTGAGGGGACTCAATCAGTGGATGAAGTGGATCCAATGGATGCTGAAAAGATCTATCAAAGACATGATCTTGTTGGATATCATGCAATCCCTGGTGACATGGGTCAAGAGTCAACTATCCATGAGAAGATGATTCCACAGGGTGAAGATTTGAACCTCTCGCAAGCCCTGCTCACACTTAACTTTTGGCTGTTGTTCCTTGCCATGGCATGTGGGATGGGCTCAGGTCTGGCCACAGTGAATAACATCAGCCAGATAGGAGGATCCCTTGGTTACACAAGTGTTGAAATAAGTACTTTGGTTTCTTTGTGGAGCATCTGGAATTTTCTTGGTCGATTTGGAGCTGGATATGTATCAGACCATTTCCTGCACTCGAGAGGCTGGGCAAGGCCAGTGTTCATTGCCATTACTCTAGCAACCATGAGCGTTGGTCATGCTATAATTGCTTCTGGTTTACCTGGGGCTCTGTATGCAGGATCAATACTGGTGGGCATTTGCTATGGTTCACAATGGTCCTTAATGCCCACTATCACTTCTGAGATATTTGGCGTGCGTCACATGGGAACCATATTTAACACAATCTCCATTGCAAGTCCGATAGGTTCTTATATACTCTCTGTGAGAGTGGTTGGATATATATACGACAGAGAAACATCATCAGGTGGGAATATATGTCGCGGCACTCACTGCTTTATATTATCTTTTCTGATCATGGCATCTGTGACTCTTTTTGGGTGCCTTATTGCATTGGGATTGTTCTTTCGAACAAAAAGGTTTTATAAGCAAGTTATATTTGGAAGACTGAAACATTTGGCGAGAAAATAGTAATGTTATAAGGGATTGCTGTTGGCAAGTGAATGGTAGAAGTTTGAACCATGTTGCTGGTAAGTTTTTCTTATGGTGTGACAGTTATGTTATATTCTTTTCTAAACATGTTAATAAACAGTTGCATTGCATTTTTTAGAAGATGTTAAAAATTTGTTAACACTCTTCTCTCAATTGTGTTCTGCGCTTTTCTGAAAATGTTAATAAACAGTTACATTGGATTTGTAGATGTAAAAAATTTGTTATTTTCTCATTGAATTGGATGCACAAGTATTCTTCCTCCACTGTAGGAATTTTGACGTTCAATTTTTAACTTATGTGCAGTGCTCTGTCAATTATTTTGACTGATATCTTTCCCTGTGATTTTGTTCAGGATCTAAACCTGGTTAATGTAAGATTTATGGTTTAGTAAGAGGGTTTTATCTTTACAGAAAATAAAGTAAAAGATAGAGAAAGTAACAACGAATAAAAAGGGAAAATATTGTTGGAACTTATTATTTTTAGACTCTGTTGTCTCTTTCATGATTGCTGCTCTGTTTTTATCTTATTCATCCTATATAAAAATCTCCTATATAAAGATCAAAGCATTCTATTTGCCAGGTCTGAGGTGGATAATATTTTTCACAAAATTACTTCAGTGTCTACTTTTCCACCACATGATTTGTTAAACATACAATTCACATGTTATGTCTGGTATGTTGAGGAATCTAAACGAGCACTCTCTCACTCTTAGTCTTATAAAAATGTGCAGATGACTGCCATTATAAGAGATGGCATAATAAAGGTTCCTGCTTTTGGCTTATCAGTTGAAAATGTTGCCTAGAAATACCCCATCTTGCCTAGCATCTCTACTAATTGATATGGACATCTTCATTTCATTAGGATTATTTTTTATGAGATGGGCCACAACTGGATTCTTAATTTATAATTGGTTTGTGAAGTAAGCACTTGAGTACAATCTAAATCATGCAAGTAGTTAAGGAAGATATATATAGGAAACAATCACATAGCGTATCTTGTTTCTGATGCTCATCAAGCAAAATTTAAGGAATTTTTGTTATTGCTGTTTAGAGCCTGAAAGAAGATGCTTCATTTGAGTCATCAATGCAAACTTCATCAGTTTGTCAGTTTCTGGAATCACACCTGCTTAGCTAATGTACATTAAAGAACCATTCTGCCTATCCCATCTGGCCTGGTGTTTCCACCTTTTCAAGGAGTTAATCTTCGAGTTAACCTTGTCCTCTTCAAGAAGCTCCCCGTGGGATAGCAGGTACCTGATCTTCTCTCTGTTGAAACAGCATCAGTCCCTAACTCCTCCTTTTTGTGCATGACCCTGACAGAAGCTGTTATATCAATTTAATTTACTTTCTACTAGCATAGTTCTTGACTGAATCCTCTTGCTTGTAAATTCTAAATCAAATGTTACAAGATTAAGGGGCTGTTTATAACTTTTCAAATTAGAATTTCTTTAACTTTTGTACTTTGAAAAGTTGAGAGGTTACTTTGAAAAATTATACCAAACAGCCTCTAAAGAATCCTACAAAAAATTAGTTGGACTCTGACATGTTTCATTAATGATTTAACTTATTATATGATTAGAATTTGACAGATGTGCTTGTCAGTGTAGGTGAGAATGGGATCGTATTCTTGATAAGGTTGCAACTCCAAGTTGCTACTTTAACTGGCGGCAAAGTGGCTACTTTGTCAGCATAAAAAAGGTGATTAAATGAACTGCTGGTGAATTGGTAGGGTGTATTTTGGAAAGATTAGAAGGAAAGTGCTTGAGAACTCACAGAATGGTGATTCTGGAAGGCATGCAATGATTGGGCACTTGCCTAGTATAGTAATCAGAAGAAAAATCTGAAGAGATTTGAAAATTTTTAACACTAAATAGATCCTATATATACATTGTAATAAAGAAATATAAAGAACAAAGGTATGTTCCCAGATTAGAAAACAGGAAAATATGTCAAATTATTTCTTGTGGAATTGAAGAACCAGACAAATAGTTTGTATTTACTAGAGGGACAGACCAAGGGAGTCTGGTGCACCCCATAGAGCAAGGGCTTCACTAGGACTGCCATTCCTTTACAAAATCAATCCCAGTGAAATCTTGAACAGGAGAAAGAAGTTCGTTCTCCTTTTTCTCTGTTTCATTATATTTGTACAGCTTTTCCATCGTGATTGGAGGTATGTGCACTTTCTCTGGGCACTTTGGTCTACTTCTATCCCAGTAAGAGATGTGCATGTCCTGGTTACTGGTTCCTCGTTATGTAATACAGTCCTTGAGGATTAAGGGCACCTTTAAAGGTGGTTTGCATCCTTCACGAATTTTCTTGCCGCTTTCAGGGGACGGAGATGCCGTCAGACGGACTTACTGCTGTTGCGATTCGATTAAAGAGCCAAAATCCCAGGATTTTGTGGCTCTCAGGTACGCATGATTTGTTCTTGAAGATTCTTTCATTTGGTCCGTTTGGCTTGCCGGCACCGAAGCTGATGTTATGAACATGTTATTCATATTTATGTGGAAAAGGTTAGGAAACCGGAGCGATGGTTATTCATCAAAAGAAAAGGGATTACAGTTCAGTGTTGATTCATGTCAGATCAATAACTCTAGTGAATCACAGATCCATTTGCATGGTCATTAACCGAATAAGAAAAGGTCATAACAACAGTCCAGGTTGAATCTGAAGCCTTGGTGAGCCAGATCGAGAAGGGAATAACAAGAATAAGTAAACATCCATTAACCCATAATACATTCTCAAATCCCCAGTCAGATTGTTATATTCAGGGCTTGGAGTCATCGTTCTTGGATCCATTTGTTTCTGCCTGGATCAATCTACGTCCGGCCTCCTCATCTGCCATTTGTGTACTCCTCTTCTGTGCCTCGTTCAACTTCAATGCCTCCAATTTTCTTTGGTTATAGTAGCAAACGCCAAGAAACGCAATACCATAACCAATTAAATTAACCGACGTGACCGTATCCTTGATCACCGACCATGAGAAGGCAATGAGAAGCCAATCCTTCACAACACCTGCGACATTCATGGTAAGTGCCGATGTCTTCCCAACGAGCAGAAAAACTGCCAGATTAAGCGCAAATGCGCAGAAAGAGTTGGACAAGAAGATGGGGAAATCAAGATGGAACGACGAAGTCTCTTTAATTATGGGAAACTCAACGTAAAGCCAGGGGACTGAGAGAAAAACAAGGCAGCATGGAGCAACATAATAAAGGGAGGTAATCGGATTCAAGTTGATCCCTTTGGAGCTGAGCAAGACTTGAATCAAAACCAATCGGGTGGCCTCGAATACAACAGCAGATAACTGCAGAAAAACTCCCCAAGAATTGAAGTGGGCTTCACCATATGCGGCAACTGCGACACCAAAGGAAATGGCGATCATATTGGCCATGGTATCTGACTTGAACTCGTGTTTCTTAAGGCCAATCCCAATGGAGTAAACGGCAACAGGCATCAGGGCTTTAAGCATTTGAATGAAGGAGACAGAGAGGTAGATATAAGCAGAGTTGGAGAACCAGAGACTGAGCGAGTAGAGAACCCCAATGGGGACAACCGAGGAGAAATAGACGTCTCTAGTCATGGAGACGGGGTCGACGACATTGAAAACTCTGACCAGAAGGAAAGCGAGGATGGAGCAGAAAGACATGTGGATCATGGTGAGAGAGATGGGGTATGGCCAGTTGTAGAGCTTTCGGTCGAGAATGTATTTGTTGTAGACGATGACTGTGAAGCTTAAGAAGATCCATACAGTCGTGTAGGCGTAAGAAAGCAAGATCTTCTTAATGACATTGGAATTTAAACCCATCTGGGGGGATCAAGAAGGTTGGAAACCAGATTTGGAATTGCAGAAACGGAGGTTGGTAGGGGGATAGATATAAGGCTTGGACTAAAGAAATAGAGTAGCATAGACAGCAGAGAGAGACACGGAGAGAGGGGCGTTCATGCATTGATTGGTGCTCTTATCAGTATTAATTCTCGTCTGATTCTTTATGAATAGAATAGGTTGGGTAAACAGTGTGGGATTTATGGGACCAGCATAGTACAATACCAGGGAAATATTAGCATTATTAGAAGGTGTGGCACAATGCACGGCCTACCCATTCATGAAAGCTAATTAGTGTTCAGCTCAGAGTCGGATTTATGGTGCCAGTGCTGTCCTAACACTAAAACATGTCTCTTTGTAGTTTTGCACGGGAGTGGTGGCTCAATGGTTTTACAAGTTACTCTCATGTGATTTGGAGGTGGGTCCTGAGATCAAATCTCCTTGCATGGAGAGGTTAATCTTAAAGACTACTAGGGCTGGCAATGGGTCGGATATATATCCGAATTCGATCTGAATCCGATCCGAAATTGGTGAATCCGATCCGAAATCTAAGATCCGTGGTTCGAATACGGATCTGAAATCTAAGATCCGAAAAAATTCGGATTCAAATATGGATATACATATATCCGATCCGAATAGGATCCGACCGAAATCATATATATCCTATACATAAACCCAGAGTAGACATTAGTTAGATTGTAGACCATTTATAAACTACGGTTGAACCATCATAACTAAAACAAAAAACCTTTAGAGAACGATTTGTCCTAAATCTAAACTTTCTCTTCTCTTTGTCGCTGCGACCCTCCAGTGACTGGTACCTACAAACCAACTTAAAGAACTAATTCCAAAACCCCCTATTTTGCTCTGAAATTCCATTGTCCAGAACATGCCAGTCGTTTTAAGTTCTGGGGTACTATATTTTTTGCCAGTCGCTCAATATCCACTGTTGCGTGATCCTTCAAATTTGAAATTCAAACCCATTTCTCATTTAAATCCCTCTTTGAGTAGGGTTGGCAATGAGCGGGATATATATCCGAATTCGATCCGAATCCGATCCGAAACCGAAATTGGAGAATTCGAATATAGGATTTAGATCCGTGGTTTGAATATGGATCTGAAATCTAAGATCCGAAAAAATTCGGATTCAAATACGAATATACATATATCCGATCCGTATTCGACCGATTGCCACCCTTAAAGACTACTACCAATTTCCCTTTCAGGATTCATTGCACTTCCGTGATGTTGTGGTGAAGGTCTATTTACCCTGCCTAAGTCGGGGATGTGTGGTAGTTATGATTCAATCTGAACATTCGTCACGCCCATGGGTTGGTTAGATGGTACCCCGTAAGGGTGGCAATCGGTCGAATACGGATCGGATATATGTATATTCGTATTTGAATCCGAATTTTTTCGGATCTTAGATTTCAGATCCATATTCAAACCACGGATCTAAATCCTATATTCGAATTCTCCAATTTCGGTTTCGGATCGGATTCGGATCGAATTCGGATATATATCCCGCTCATTGCCAACCCTACTCAAAGAGGGATTTAAATGAGAAATGGGTTTGAATTTCAAATTTGAAGGATCACGCAACAGTGGATATTGAGCGACTGGCAAAAAATATAGTACCCCAGAACTTAAAACGACTGGCCTGTTCTGGACAATGGAATTTCAGAGCAAAATAGGGGGTTTTGGAATTAGTTCTTTAAGTTGGTTTGTAGGTACCAGTCACTGGAGGGTCGCAGCGACAAAGAGAAGAGAAAGTTTAGATTTAGGACAAATCGTTCTCTAAAGGTTTTTTGTTTTAGTTATGATGGTTCAACCGTAGTTTATAAATGGTCTACAATCTAACTAATGTCTACTCTGGGTTTATGTATAGGATATATATGATTTCGGTCGGATCCTATTCGGATCGGATATATGTATATCCATATTTGAATCCGAATTTTTTCGGATCTTAGATTTCAGATCCGTATTCGAACCACGGATCTTAGATTTCGGATCGGATTCACCAATTTCGGATCGGATTCAGATCGAATTCGGATATATATCCGACCCATTGCCAGCCCTAGTACCCCGGCCTCCCTTTTTTCTTACCCAAACATGTCTCATTGTGTTTTCCCCGTACACTCCATATGATATAAATTTGTTGCTATGTTGTCGAAGGCTTTTGTAGAAGAGGGAACATAGTGGGTTTCAATTGCTTGTCTCTGGTTCGATTCTGCCGCTACACAAAACCATACCTTATTTAAAACTCTGAGAATCACAATCTATATATATTGGTAGGTTTTGAATTTCTTAGTTTTTTTTTAATATTTTTTTAATTTTTTATTTAACAATCCCTGTTCGTTTCTGTCCCACAGCAAGCAATTTGGTAAAAATCGATTTTGGTAATATCGTTAGAGGGTTAACTCGGACAACATGAAAATTGGTTTTTAGTGGTATTTTTAAACATAATTCAGATTCAGTCACTCAATTCTTTATAATTGAAAATTAATTATGTTTTTTTTCAAATAATTGAGAATAGATGTTATTTTGCTATTCATGAAAATTTTCTTATAAAAATGCACCCTCTTTAAAGTAGGGGTGGCAATTTCAAGCCCGGCCCACCCAGCCCAAACTTCTCGGTCCAATTTTAATTAGGCTTGGACATGATTTTTAGGCCCATCGGGCTAGCCCAGCCTTGATTTTAAGAGCCCATAATCTTTAGGGCCAGGCTTGGGTGAGTTTATTTTAGCCCGAATTGGCTCAGCTCGGCCCTATTAATATTATGTTTACTAAAAAGCATTATTTAAGTCTCTCCTCATCACTCTTTAATAAGATTTTTTATTTGAAGTTGATTAATTTAACATATTTTACATGTTTTGATGTATTTGGATTGTGGGATTTAATTCTTCTAGGCAATATAGAAACTTTCCAATAGCACATCTTATCTTTTGTTTGGTCATGTCTCTATTACTCTTATTTTTTATATTCAATTAATAAATTAATATTAAGATTCACCTAAGCATGTATTCAAGTTTCAAGAAAAAATTTCTTATCAAATATATGTTGAACATGCATCAGAATTTTTGTGTTTCGGAGTGTTCAATAGGACAATTTGTCGGTGAACAGGCGGCCTCATTGTCTTCTTTTGAGATTTAACCTAGGCCTCAAAATGTCTTGTTTTTGGTTTTATAATTAAAAAAATTAATCATTTGTAAAAAACCGGGCCAAATAGGGCTGGGCTTGGGCGACTCTACTTTTATTAGGACTAGGCTTGGGCATGATTTCCAAGCCCGAAATTAGGGCCGGCCTAGGCTTGGGCAAGCCATAAAGTGCTATATATGCTCTTAAGCCTAGCTTGAGCTTGGCCCAACCCACCAAATTGCCACCCCTACTAGACAGCAAAAGCATGTTTGCTTTTAAAGGGCATTTTAAAATTAAAATAACACCTGTTTTCAATTATTTTAAAAGCATATCATTAATTGTGAATTACTAGTAACTGAATCTGAATTTGGTGATTGAATCTGAATTATGTTTAAAAAGAGCCACTAAAAACCAATTCTTTGTCATTGTCTCTTCTTTATTTCGTTTCTTTTTTCCTTTCTTGTTTAATTCAGTGCGATTGTTTTGCGGCTTCTTCTTCACATGGTTGATGAGGAGAGGAGACCTTGAGGTTTGACCAACATTTCATCATTATTTTTGTTCGGAGATGGACCTACCTTCGTGTATTTGGAAATTTAAAAGCCCCCGAATGGCCTGCATCCGCCAACTTCGCTTGTTTCTTCTTCAACTAGACTGAAGCCGCTGTCTTATTTTGCTGAAAGCAAATCCCAATGGGTCCAGTTCGAGTTTGAATTGTACTTTGATATTCGGATTCTATCATGTGAAGTCAACTATCGGCTGCTCAATCGATGCTCCTGAAAAAATTATAATATTCTTTCTAGATAAACTCTCTCTTTTTTTGCCTTCTATCCATTGAGTTGAAGAAGGAGAAAGTCAAATAAAGTGTTAAGAATGGGGAGAAAGAGAGAATTTAATCGACTAAAAGAGCGAGCTGAAATTTGTGAAAATTAAGTTAAAATCACTAAATCAACTTACCAGGTAAATGGATGGATAGAAGAAGGAGATGGAGCAAGGTTCGGTTGGTAGCAATGGGCATAATTTGAAAAACCCAGAAAAGTTTCCGTATGCAGCTCATTTTGTCTTTTTGTCTTGTTCAGCCATACGCAAGAAAGAAATGCTAGTGTGATTACCTTTCTTGGAGAAGATAGAAGGGGTTTGTTGCTGTTCCTGTTATTCTTTCTTTTCTGTTTGAAGAGATGGGTCGTGTCCTACCCATGATTCTCCTTTTCTGTTACTTGCTACTGCTTCCTGATCATTCCTGTTCACATCCTTTGTGCACTGATTTAAGTGGGTTTCTCTAACTTTTTGTTTTTCATTTTGGTTTTGCTTGATTTGATATCTTGTCTTTCTTTGCAATCCTTTTAAGGAGTTCCATATTGGTTTTCTTCTTTCATTTGAACAGGGGCGCCCTTCACCCCAACGTCTCCCCTGACCTTCTGTCCATACAGGGGGAGCACCTGCTGCGACTCTGCTGAGGATTTGCAATTGCAAAAGCAATTTCAAGCCATGAAAATCTCTGATCCTGATTGTGCATCTATACTGAAATCGATCCTTTGCACAGTAAGATTTATTCACCAGTAAGAATTGGATAAATATACTGTTGATTGACTTACTGTAATGATTGCATAATGTGTAATGGCCTTCATAAATAGAGAATTTGGTGGAAGATCTTACTAGTTTAATTCGATCCTTTTTTCTCCTGGATAAGTAATCTCATTTTATTATTTGATCGATCCATGAAAATTTGTAGGTCCTTTGATGTTACTAATGGAAAGTTAAAACTTCATGGGTCAGGAGCTATGCAAAAAATTTTGTATGATAGTTGGTCATCCATATAGATGAAGGGGATGTTGGTAATGCCTTTGTTAACTTTCCCCCCAATTTATAGGCATGTGAAATCCTTATTTTTGCTTCTTCTGTGGAACTTCTCATACGTAACAGAAGTTTCTTATGAACATCAGTAGCTTCATGAGAAATTTACATAATGTATACATACATCAAATAAAGAAGAAATCCTACAGTTAAATTAAACAAAAAAGTTGAAACTATGAGCAAAACTAATAATTTCTGTCAAAGGTCCAGCTACTAGCTAAAAGTTTAAGCTGCTGAGGTAACATATATTTATATAAATAAAGCCTAAGAACTATGAGAAAGTTGTTTATCAAATTGGGTTTGATGCTGGTACACCAGCCTTTGGGTCATATCTTGTGTCTTCCACCATTCTGCCAAGGTTCCATTTCTTGGCCAATGTTGAATTTTTTGCTCTTTTTCCTTCTTCAAAAGTTGTATAAATAAACACAAAAATTCCTTAATAATTTCCGTGAAGCAATTTTTGCATTTATTTCTTCTCTGACCCCTCTTCAGACAGTGGACTGATATCTACATGAATGTGAGGCTGATTAATAAAAAGCTGCCCCTTCTACTTATTGATTTTCATGAGTATATTTTCAATTTCTCATTCTTTCAACAACAGTGGGCCCTACGTTAATATTCAGTCTTTCATATTTTCAGAGATGCAATCAATTCTCAGCAGAGCTATTCAAAATTGAATCTGCACCTAGGTCTATTCCTGTTTTGTGCAGTTCTTCTGTTTCAGGGAACTTATCACGGTCCAACAATGCATCAGATAACTTTTGTGAGAAGGTCTGGGATGTATGTCAAAATGCATCTGTACTGAATTCTCCTTTCGCTCCATTGCAAGCAAGAACTGGAGCACTTAATTCTACTTCTTCTAAACTAACTAATCTATGGCCATCAAAAAGTGCTTTCTGCAATGCATTTGGTGGGGCTTCTGATAATGGATCAGTATGTTTTGATGGTGAAACAGTTTTACTAGATGATAATGAAGCACTGGCTCCTCCAAGTGGTCTGTGCCTTGAAAAAATTGGAAATGGATCTTATCTCAATTTAGTTGCTCATCCAGATGGGTCTGACCGCATCTTCCTCTCTAACCAACCTGGAAAGATATGGTTGGCAACTGTTCCTGAAAAGGGATCAGGAGGAACTTTGGGCCTTGTCGAATCCAATCCTTTTCTGGACTTAACTGACCAAGTGCACTTTGATACTGAGCTTGGGATGATGGGGATGACTTTTCATCCAAACTTTGAACATAATGGCCGCTTCTTTGCTTCATACAATTGTGATAAGGTTAAGTGGCCAGGATGCATGGGAAAATGTTCATGTAATTCAGATATGAACTGTGATCCTTCAAAGTTAGGTTCTGAGAATGGGGCACAGCCATGCCAATATCACAGTGTGATATCTGAGTTCACTGCTAATGGTACCGGATCACAGCCTTCCTTGGTATAGATCTGTATGCTTTTCAAGAAATATCTTTCATGTTCCTCATCTGGGGATCCTAATGGGATTTTTGTTTAACTATTTTCCAGGCAAAAGGTGCTAAACCATCAGAAGTGAGAAGAATATTTACCATGGGCCTTCCATTCAAATCTCACCATGCAGGGCAGATTCTCTTTGGGCCTAAAGATGGTTATTTATACTTTGTGATGGGGGATGGTGGAAATAGAGGGGATCCTTACAATTTTGCACAGAACAAGAAATCCTTGCTTGGTAAGATAATGAGGCTTGATGTGGATAACATACCAAGTGAGTACCCACACAGCACAATTTATGGTGAAAGGTTAACTCTTTTGATTGTTAGTAATTATTAATATTTATCGTAGTAGCACTAGTTGCTGTTGTCGTCAATGGTGATGATGTTGGTTGTGTTTGTATTGGCATTGATGTGATTTTTGTTGATCTGTGTACTTAGTCCTGTTGGCATCATATTTGGCCATGTGGCACACATGAATTGTGGTTGTGATCGATCATGGTCCAGCGTCTATTAGGCCCCTTTTAAATGATAGTGTACAAAAATTATGTTTGACCAATTTATTGTCACCATGAGATTATAGTGCATTCATTTGGAGAGTGGAAAATACAATTCATTGGGACCATCCAACTTAATCCTTTTTAATTGTGTAATAATACAACAGTTCAATTTTCAAGTAAAACTTCCGAAAAGCGAGTATGAATCAGATGATTAAAAAAAGAGGTCTCCAATCATGCTGATTTTTTATTCACTTGATCTCATAACCAGGATCAACGTCATGGTCGTTTGCAACATTGCACCGAGTGTCTAAATCTGATTTTTACAGTTTTATGAGTTTTCAGATACAATACACTTCCTTTGTTAGTTTGAATATGAATGTAATTGTCATTTTGATACATTTGTTTATCTTCCTATATGGTGGAAGGATTGGTTTCTTTGTTTGCAATTTGTACATTCAACATTGAATGATAGCAGCATATGAAAATTAAAGAGTAAATATTAAGGGACTGAAATATCATACTTTTGGTTGATTCTACTAACCAAATTTCTTGATTTATTTAACACATTCTTCTACTTATTTGGTCATTCTTTTCTTACTGTCTTGTTTTTCCAGGCGCAGCTGTAATGGACAACCGTGGTCGGTGGGGAAACTATTCTATACCCGGAGATAATCCATACTCTGATGATAAGGAATTGCTGCCTGAAATTTGGGCTTTAGGATTTAGAAATCCTTGGCGCTGTAGTTTTGATTCAGAAAGGCCTTCCTACTTCATGTGTGGAGATGTTGGCCAGGTTTGCACATTATTTTCTGCCATAACAACTCTCTGATAGGTGGCCATCTTTTGCAAGCATAGTCTTGATTGTATTCATGATGTTGTACAGTAAGATAGCCTCAGGTGCATAATGTTATAACATTCTCCGGCATCTGCTACCCATATGCTCTGCATTCTGGAATATTTATTTGACCTGTCGCCACTCCTGGCATAATTGTATGATCACAACTTTCTGATATGTGGGTTTATCCTTTCACTTCTTTAGCAGAATCATTTTGGAAAATGCTTAAAATGCTTCATAGTTTTTCTTCCATCTTGTTATCAAATATATAAATTTTTTCATTATATTTTTCTTACCCATTATTCTTTGGTTCTGTAGGCATTTCATGATTAAATTTCCTTTCGCATGTCCTTATTTTATCAAATGCATTTCATGACGCCTACAATAATGTGAACCCTGTAGGAGCAATATGAAGAGGTGGACATTGTTACTAAAGGCGGAAACTATGGGTGGCGCATTTACGAGGGTCACAGCCTTTACCATCCTCCAAAGTCTCCTGGAGGGAATACATCTATCCGTTCCATAAACCCAATCTTTCCTGTAATGGGATACAACCACTCCGACGTCAATAAGAATGAAGGATCTGCATCAATCACTGGTGGTTATTTCTATCGATCAATGACCGACCCATGCTTGTATGGGAGGTGAGTGAGCTTTCTTCCCTCCTTGATGTATCTACATGACTCTTCTGAATCACTGATTGCAGTTTGAACAGGCATGTCAAAACCATCATGGTCTAAAATTTTGTTTTCAGGTATCTATATGCAGATTTGTATGCAAATGCTATATGGGTAGGTACAGAAATCCCAGAAAACAGTGGTAACTTCTCTACTAGTCAAATTCCCTTCAGCTGTGCTCGCGACTCTCCTCTCCCATGCAGCTCAGTGACGGGAAGTAATGTCCCCTCTTTAGGTTTCATCTTCTCATTTGGGGAGGACAACAGAAAGGATATCTTTGTTCTAACCATCAGTGGTGTTTACAGAGTTGTTAGTCCCAGTCGCTGCAGTTTCACTTGCTTGAAAGAAAACGTTACTGCCGTTGCTTCTCCAGGTTCTAGTTCTTCTCCCTCACCTTTACCTTCATCTGGAAACCGATTGATTGACCTGAACAATCATCTGCTGCTCATTTTCTCAACCCTGCTTATTGCTTATGTTGGGTTCTATATTGTTAAGGTTTAATTGAGGTTTCTGTCTGTAGTGGGAGATCACTACTGTTGTTGTAATGTGAGATCACTTGTCATTTTCATTGGTTTGTTTGAGACTTGAGACAGGAGGCAATAAAGTATCAAATCATTTGTTTTGGGGTGTAAATGTTAAATTTAGAGTCTTTAAGGCCTTCCAATATCTTGGTGGGAACAAAAGCCGAACAAAACAAAAAATCGCTCTTTAAACAAAAAAATCGCTCTTTACCATCGGTCTTATCAAAGATGCAACTGGATGCGATTCCATCGACTTCGTTCTCGTCTCCTCCACTGTTACCATATTTAAGCACCAACAACAACACACTCCTCCTGCTGTCTAAGAAGCGCAGGAAGTGGAGAACCTCTTCTGCTGTTCTAACAGTCTCAGCTTCTTCTTCATTCAGAGATGTCTGGACAAGATCAAACAACTCCTCTTCTGTACCTCCCCGTCAATACCATCAAAGACACAGAAAAACCCAACAACATGTGGTCCATTGGGACCACGGCGTCGACATGGAGGACCTCATCTCCTCCCTTAAGCAGACTTCAACCCCGGAAGAACTGTACTCACTAATGTCTCCATACAAAGGCAGGCAACTCTCCCTCCGCTTCATGGTCTCTATTCTCTCTCGGGAATCCGACTGGCAACGGTCTCTTGCTCTTCTCGATTGGATGATAGAGGAGGCCTTGTATACTCCCTCTGTCTTCGCCTACAACGTAGTTATCCGAAATGTGCTTCGCGCCAAGCAGTGGAATCTTGCATCCGGTCTAGTCGACGAAATGCGCCAAAGAGCCCTCTCGCCTGATCGCTACACTTACTCCACCCTTATAACACATTTCGGCAAAGAGGGCATGTTTGATTCTGCTCTTTCATGGCTTCAACAGATGGAGCAAGACCGTGTGTCGGGTGACCTTGTTCTCTATAGTAATCTCATTGAGCTTTCTCGCAAGCTCCATGACTATTCCAAGGCAATCTCGCTTTTCTCGAGATTGAAGCAGTCGGGTATCTTGCCTGACCTTGTTGCTTACAATTCCATGATTAATGTATTTGGAAAGGCCAAGCTTTTTCGGGAAGCCCGGCTCCTTCTTCAAGAGATGAGGGCAGCTGGGGTTCCCCCGGATACTGTCAGCTACTCGACGCTTCTTAGCATGTTTGTTGAGAACCAGAGATTCGTTGAGGCTTTGTCTGTGTTCTCTGAGATGAATGATGTCCAGTGCCCGCTCGATCTCACAACTTGCAACATTATGATCGATGTTTATGGTCAGTTGGATATGGCGAAAGAAGCAGACCGACTGTTCTGGAGCATGAGAAAGATGGGAATTGAACCTAATGTAGTTAGTTACAATACCCTCCTGAGGGTCTATGGTGAAGCTGAGCTTTTCGGAGAGGCCATCCATCTTTTCAGGTTGATGCAGAGGAAGGACATTGAGCAGAATGTTGTCACTTATAATACAATGATCAAGATTTATGGGAAGTCATTGGAGCATGAGAAAGCTACCAATCTTGTTCAAGAGATGCAGAGTAATGGGATAGAGCCAAATGCTGTTACGTATTCAACCATTATCTCAATTTGGGGAAAAGCGGGAAAGTTGGATCGAGCTGCCATGTTGTTTCAAAAACTAAGGACTGCTGGGGTGGAAATTGATCAGGTTCTATACCAAACAATGATCGTGGCTTATGAGAGGGCAGGTTTGGTTGCACATGCAAAGCGTTTGCTCCATGAGCTCAAATGCCCCGATAACATCCCCAGGGAGACTGCCATCACAATTCTGGCCCGAGCCGGTCGGATAGAAGAGGCTACATGGGTTTTCCGTCAGGCTTTTGATGCTGGTGAGGTGAGAGATATATCTGTTTTTGGGTGTATGATGGATCTGTTCTCAAGGAACAAGAAGCATACAAATGTCATTGAGGTGTTTGAGAAGATGAGATGTGCAGGATACTTTCCCAATTCTAATGTGATTGCTATAGTGTTGAATGCTTATGGAAAATTGCGGGAATTTGAGAAGGCAGATGCTGTCTATAGGGAGATGCAGGAAGAAGGTTGTGTTTTCTCGGATGAAATACACTTTCAAATGCTTAGCCTCTATGGTGCAAGAAAGGATTTTAAGGCTGTGGTGTCACTTTTTGAGAAGCTGGACAACAATCCTAACATCAATAAGAAGGAGTTGCATCTTGTGGTTGCCAGCATTTATGAAAGAGCAAATAAACTAAACACCGCGTCACAAATTATTAACCGGATGAATGGAAGGGGAATTTTGAAAATGTAATTGTAGTAAAGAGAAACAGACCAGTCCTCTTGAGGAGTGCAGTCAAGAATACTGTAATTAATGTTTAATTTTTTATTTTATTTTTTGGTCTTACACTTCAGAGAATTATTGCGTCTAATTGATGATTTTTCCCAGTTAATCTACATTGATTTGCAGCAACGTAAACAGGTTGAAGTAAGTGCCTTTCCTTTTTATTTATATTTTTTTTCATTGCTTTTGCACCTTAGTCATCTAATATAAAATCAGAATGAAATTGTACATCACTGAGACAGGTGTTGAATGGGGTGTTTTCCTTTTGGGTAGGCGTCTTTGTGAAGTTTTATTTTCTACTAGATATGCCTGGTGTAACTGGCCCAAGTTTTTGGTAAGATCCTCGTTACTATTAAGGTTCCCTTCATATTTTGTCTATTCCAAGTCTGAAATAAGTTGTTCAGTTTGCTCAAGTGACAGGCTTAAAAGGCTATGGATCCATTTGTCATACTTCTGTCACCGATATTATTTGTGTTGGTTAAGAGACTGCATACAGAGAAATACAGATTGTTGAATTTGGTCAATAATAAGACATCAATTAACATTTTCATCATTTCCTGTGCAGTAAGTAATTCCCTCTCTTTTTTTTTCCTTTCCTGCTTCTGTTAGTGATGTATCGTATAACTGGCTGGTAAGAGTGCCTTTTACGACTGGATCTTACAATTGTGTATGCTAGCTTCTATTTTGCCTCCTACAATGCTTTTATCATCACTTGGTGTGATGGTAAAAAGCCTTGGGCTGTCTCTGTGAAAATGCAGGTTCTAGCAAGTGCAGTCACAAAAAGGAACCTACAATGGATTATGGTTCTTTTCTTATCCTCGACTTTGTGGGGCAGGTATTCATCAACATATCTGTTATTTTGTATTGTCTGTTTAGGTAGATTTCATGCTTTCTTAGTGAATACATGTTTTGTTGAGATCCTAATGGCTGATACACCGTTAAATCTACAAGGTTAGTTTTTATGTACTGGAAGAATGAAAATCTTACTCCTTATCTTACTACTTTGTTAAATCTACAAGGTTAGTTTTTATGTACTGGAAGAATGAAAATCTTATTCCTTATCTTACTACATTGACAAACTTTGGCAGAAGAGAAAGTGTTATTGCAATCAGAAACCTGTCACAGTTTTATGCATATATTTATTCTATCATTACCTGTTATGACTTGGTAGAAATGAGTTGAAGTCTGGGGGAGAGTTCCTTTTTGGAAATAAACTTGGTTTGTGCAGTTTTGGTAGTGAAGTGTTCCATAGCCATCAACCAAAATAAGCTGTTAGAAGCAGGAAGATATGATTTGATTTGATTTACTTTCTATAAAGTTATGAAAATTTTATGACAAATTGCTGTGTAGTATGTTATGCTTAAATTGGTCAGTCTTGGTGGGTTTCATTGCTTTCTGTGTTGGTTTATGAGACTTTTGTCTATGCAATGTATCAGAATGGATAAAACAAATACACAACACAATACTGCAGATTGTTGATCTGTAGCATTCTACACAAAAACAAGATAATCTGGCTGTGATTAACTGGCTCAAGATATTTTCCTTTCGTCTGATAATGATGTAAATAAATCTACCTAGTGCTAGACAAACTAAGAATTGGGCTGTGTTTCAGTCGCAATACTAAGACTCAGATGGTTGGGTGTTTCAGTATGTAGGACACCATTTGCCTGATTAACATCTTGTTTAGCTTTGTCATCTTCATTGGAATCTTTCGGAGCTTTGCACCTTTCTTCTTCCTCCTTGGCCTTCAACCTCTCTTCTGCTTCTTTGGTTTCCTCTAATGCTTGAATCAGGTCTGACAGACATGTTTCTGCATCCTCTGTAGGTGACTTGGGCATCAGGTTCTCTGCAACATCTGCAGGAGTAATGTTTATCTCGCCGAGCATCTGGCGGATGGTCGTGAACATTGGATGTGAATCAAGGCCCAGGTAATTCTTTGCAAGCACTTTAAATCCCTCGAAGCTGCAATAAGACAGCTCAATATGCTTGTCCATCCGACCTCTCCTGATGAGAGCAGGGTCCAGCTTTTCCATGTAGTTGGTGGTGAAGACGATAAGTCGCTCTCCTGCACAGGCAGACCAGAGGCCATCAATGAAATTGAGAAGCCCTGATAGAGTAACCTTGCTGCTGCTGCTCTCTTCCTTGGGTTCTTTATGAGGAAGCTTCTTCTTGTCCTTCTTATCATCATCCTCGTCTGATGATTTCTCACTCTTCTTTTTCCTCTGTCCTGTGAGATCCAGAGAGCAATCAATGTCCTCGATGACAATGATCGATTTCCGTGTCGTCTCGATCAATAGTTTCCGCAGCTCCGTGTTGTCTTTAACAGCCGTTAGCTCAAGATCATACACATCATAACCCAAGAAATTCGCCATGGCAGCTATCATGGTAGATTTCCCTGTCCCAGGTGGTCCATAGAGGAGGTACCCTCGTTTCCATGCCTTGCCAATTTTGGCATAGTAGTCCTTACTCTTACTGAATGTCAACAGATCTTCAATAATCTCCTGTTTCTTCTTGGGCTCCATGGCTAGTGTCTGGAATGTTGCAGGATGCTCAAACACCACATGGCTCCACAGTGTCTGCTTGTAGCTCGGCCACTCTCGTCCCGGACTATTAGTATACAGCTTCCTCTGCCTGTTCCTCACCTTCACTGCCTTCCCCTCCCTGATTACATGCTCCAGATACGTCTCAGTAATGAGCTCTCTGTAGCGTTTATGGAACCTGAGCTTGTAATATCTCTTCTCCGGCTCCGGGAAGTAAGACATGCTTCGCGTGGGTGAAGTCATCTTGGTCGAAGTCCACCAGATCTTCGCACCACGGAAGTCATCAGACACCCTTTCATGCTCATCCATGCTGAGTTCAAGCTTGGAACTATCTTTTCCCATCTCAGCCTTGAGTCTCTTGGCGGTCATGGAGGAGTTGGCACTCAGGTAAGCCTCAACTGCAGTGTAAGCCTCACTGCGATTCAATCGATCCCCAGTAAACTCATGGATCGATATGTGAATATAAGGATAGATATAGCTCATGAGCCTGCGAGTATACTTCTCAAAGTAACGCCAGACTTCATATGGTATGTACTGGCGAATTATCGCATACACAAACATGAAGCCTGCAAGAGTCGATCCCACATTCCCCCACATCTCCGCCATCTTCGTCGGCGTCATGTCTGCAACTTCAAGTCCCTCTTTTCAATCTCACAACAGAACAGCTTCCTCTCCCTCCCCTCTTATTATCTCCTTCTCCTGGAAATTCAGCACAAGAGTCCTTCAAAGAAACAAACAAGAGTAGGTAGAGAACCAGAATGCAAACCTCATGAAAGGTGGGGTGTGGTGATAACTATATATTCGAAACATGAAATGGAAGTGATAACCCAGTCACACAACTCATGGGGATTTTTTTTGTTTTTAACGTTTATTTTTTGTGTGGACTAGTCAGCAAAGATGTGGACTGATACACAAAGTGACAAAGCTCAAAGGAGAGTAATGTGTGCAGCAGCAGAGAGATTTTTTAATATCGCGGTTGATCGGCTCCACATGTAGTAGTCGGTCCGTATTTTTCTACTCAGTGGTCCCTCGTTTGAATGGAATCATCCGACTTTTAGTTGGAAAGCTTCCATGAAAGTGTACTTTCTGCTTATTTTCTTAATCATAATTAACTGTGTTTCATGTGTTCCGATGAATCCCTCCAAAAGGGTTGTTGATGTGTTAATCCTTCAATTCCTCTTTTTCATTTCTTTTTTGTTATTTAATTTGATCTTTCCGTCTTGGGATGCTTATTTTTCTCTTGTTGATGAGTCAATTGTGTGAGAACCTAGGCCTATCGATTGCCTTATTTGGTAGCTTTCTAACCCACTGAAGAGGCAGAAGGTGGTTGGTTACAATTGGTATTCTTAGTGGTAATACACATGGCCACTAGTATCTTCTGTGATCTTTTGATTTGATAAAGGCTGTGACCTGTGGCACAGCACTGAATCTTTTGGTTTTATGAAGGCTGTGACCGGTACTACAGCACTGGAATGAAATCTTTTGGTTTGACAAAGGCTGCGCCGAGTACGCACCTGGTCCATGCGGCCCGTACGCCATTGGCCAGACCACGTTGGTCCTCTTGTTGACCAAGTCCATGGGCGTTTTTCTTGTGGGCTCTTAGAAACAAACTACTGCAAAAACTGTGCCATTTCCTCTGCCACTGTAGTGTCAGATGGCATCCTTTGATAGGTCCTATGAGTACCCATCAAAGCATGGCACCTGTTAGGGTTCTAAGTGATGGATGTTATAGGTTCATAATTAATTGTAATGTATATGCGTGAGTGGAGAGAGGGATCAAGAATTCTAATGAATCATCTTTTAGGATTCCTAAGGTATAATATGGTCACCAAAGCCATTTAAGAATTCTAAACTTTAGCTTAATTTGGTCATTAAGGCCACTTAGGTTTCCAACAGTCCGATAATCTTGATGGCTGATGACCAATGCATAGCATTTGTCACACCATTCAAAGATGCTATTTAGCCTTCATGCATAGGAGTGGTTAAAGCAAACTTTTTGCACCACAGATTACCATTAGTGCCAAGAAAATTACTTGATTGTTTTGTCAACTTGGCTTTCTCCAAAACAAAAGAAGAGGAGTCTGATTACTGATTCTGTTAAAGCATCATTATTTTTCTTCTAAACGCTAGTTTCCCTAGTGAAACGTTTTTAGACTTAGATTTAAGAGGAATTGTGATATCTCGATCTCACATCGGAAATAGATAAAATCCTAGTGAGGTATAAAAGTTAAAAAGAACATTTAACCTAGTGAGACGCTTTTGGGGGATAAAACCGTGAAGGCTTAGGTCCAAAATGAACAATATTTTACTGGGTTAAGTCGTTACAGGAACCCACTTAATATAATGAATTTTAAGGCTAAACACAATTGGTTAAAATGCTATCTTAAATTTAAATTTAATAACATATTTAATTATTAAGGTAGTAGTTATAAAATCTAATAAACATGTTATAATGAAACTCATGAGACCTTAAACGTTAAATGTACCTATCTATAAAGCCTCCTAGTTACAAAAGCTTCTTAACGTGGGAGCCCTTTTTATTTATTCATTAAAATCTAGGGCTTTTTGCATTAATACCCCTACATTATGCTATATTTGCATTTATATCTTCTTATTTTTAGTATTTATATTTATACCCTTCTATTCAACATAATTGTTGCAGATGTACCCTAATGTTAAATTTCACTAACTTTTGTTGTTTATTTTTATTAAATGACTAAATTAACCTTCTATAAAATAAAAATATTTTACATTTACCCTCCTATATTATCTTATAAATTTATTTAAGACCTTATATTATTATATTTATTGCATATATGCTTTAAGTCATTGATATTAATTTACTTGATTAATAATTTTTCATTGGAACTCCACCTAGACCCATTATCATTTGGCTATTTAATATTTTTCTTTATCTTATAGAGGGTTATTTTAGTCATTTAATAAAAATAAACAACAAAACTTAATGAATTTTAATGACAGGGATACGATTGTAATGATTATACAAAATGGAGGGGTATAAGTGTAAATATTAAAAACAAGAGGAATATAGATGCAAATATAATATAACTTAAGGACATGAATGCAAAAAACCCTAAAATCTATTCAATCAGTAGCATGGGACTGCATCGGAGCAACCCTCCAAGCAAGTGTTGTCGCTCAACACCCATCAAAACAACATCAAAACACATGTAAAATATTAAAAGGTGACTTGACATTGTGAAAAAACCATCTCCGCTTCCAATCAGTGTCCTAATTTGTTGACTTTGGCTTCCACAATTCTCTTAATATCCTATTTTGATGTGAGGTGCTATTTTTGACTGTGACAGAACCTCACGATCAAAATCCTCTCTCATCAAATTGAAGGGAGGGTATTCAACAACTTGTCTCTAATTAAGATATTTGGAGTCATTCGATTTATCACTATATGCGTGCTTGCATGTCTCCACTGAAACCCCCAAAGGAGATTAGTGTAATGAGTGTATATGTGTATGTCATTTATGTGCCGGGTGGATAGTGCTTCTAGCAAACGTAAGAAAAATACAATAAAATAAAATGATTTCAAATTTTTGAATGCAAATTGATGTGATTGGTATCTTCTTCTTTTGCTAAAAAAAGGTAGTCCAAAAAATATGGGTTGTGTTATGAATCCTACATCAAAGGGTGGATGACCTCTCATCTTCTAACTCTTAGAATTCATGTAACCTCCCATCAAAGGTTTTTGTTCTCCATGTAACCTCCCATCCCTTGGGCTCTCCACCACATAACTTTTAAACTCTTGGAATTCTTAACTCCTTGATATATCTCATATCTCTTATATGTCTATATTCATCTATCTTTTGAAATTCACTTGTCTATTCACATTCTTGTAACATCTTTGTAATTATGACCCTTGGCCTATATAAAGGGGCCTTGAGGAGAATGCAATGTATACAGAAGTAGAACTAATTTCCTACAAGTTCACTTTCTTTCTTCTTCTTATTTTACAACAAGTTGGGCTATTTGGAAAATGCATATTAATATAATTTTTATAGGTGTTTAGCGAGGCAGTATTGTTTATATCAAAGTTCCTACAGCACACTCTCTAGCAAGACAAAGTTTGCGGACCCTACCAATTAAAAAATACATGGCTTGGGGCGTCGACAAGCTTTGTGTCTTGTTAGGGGGTGTACCTCTAGTCTATAGACATTACGGCCATCAGGGATAACGACGAGACGTGTTAAATGGGTTACCTCAATCCTCCCCTGCCGTTGATTGCAGCTGTCATTGTTGCTTCATTCAGATGTTGACGCATGTAATATCTAACGGTTGCAGCTTTTTTTTTAAAAAAATATAAAAAGAAAACTTTTAATGAAAAAAATGTAACCGTAAAATGCTACACATGACAACATCTCATGATTGTTGCATGAATAGCAGCAACAAGTTGTAGCAGATGACATCTTCCCGGCATAAATTGGGTTAGGGGCGAGTTAGAGGTCAGCTTAACTGCCTTGAACCGAACTATAAAATTAAAATATTATCTTTTACTTCTATGATTTATCACATATAAAAAATACACGTCTTATGAATAAATATATTATTAATTTATATATTACATTTAAAAAATTCATATTTTGACATTTTATAAGACAATCAGGTCAATCCCAACCTATCCCATTACAAGCTTGATAGGGTTTTAGGAGTGGGTTTCGTATGGGTGAAATCCTTATAGGGATGTCTCAAGATTTGCCAAAACCTGCCTTGAACCAATCGCTTCCGCTCCCTACAGCCTACGGGTTAAATAATCTCTTGAACTAATTCTATCAAAATACCATTTGATGCAACAAGCGTCAAAAGAAACTTCAAGAGGATATCAACAAAGCAAAGTGTCAAAATGGAATTAACAGATATAAGATGGACAAGACCCAAAGAGAATTGATTGAAAATTAACATAGATGGAGCAGTAAGTGGTACTATGGGAACAACAATAGAAGTCTTTTTTCCTTTTGTTAGTAAATCAGGGTGTCCGGGCTAGCTTACGCGTACCTTGACTAATCCATGGGGGCTTGTGCAATCTCCCCGTCACACACAAACCAGATAATTACTAGGCGAAAGGCTCGGGTATTTGAACCTAAGACCTTAGAAGGAGTGGCCCTAAAGAATTAATAGCACCTAAGAGTTTTTGAACCTAAGACCTTAGAAGGAGCAGGGAGCGGCAATCACTTTCCACGTATACCCATAATACTTTATTAAAAATTATGTTTTCAAATGATTTTGTTGAAATATTTTACTTTAGAGTTAATAGTAAATATACATTAGTAAATAATTATTTAACTAAATACACTACCACCCCTAAAATATCGGCGAGCGCTAAAGCTAATTCAAATATACAAATCAGAGCCCTTACTCATATCATATGGATGACGCAATTCTCTCTCTTCCGTGAAATTTTCAAAATCTCCCTTTCGGTTCTCTCTCTCTTCCGTGACCGACTAAAACCTTCTCGGTTCTGTCTTTTCCGTTAGATACAGATTCACCCCCCTTTTTTCCCTTTCAAATCACATCGATGGTGAAGAAAGATCAAGAACATAGCATTAAGAAGAGCAACCGATGGAACAGTGAATTAAAACCAAAACACACAACCACGTCGTTGTGAACACAGAAATTTCTCACAAGTGGAGGAACCCTAAAGCCCCTGTTTCGTCTTCTTCTCAGTTTCTTTACTCTGGTTTTTCCCTCTGTTCTGTAAATGCTCTACTGATTTTAAAAAAAAAACACACAGCAACCTCCTCAAATCAAAGTACATATATACAAAATTAGAAATTAATCAATCAATATCTCCTACTTGAGATAAACCCAATACTGTTCTAATAAGTTATGATTATCATGGTAAATAAATCAGATGCTTCTACAAATCTAAGACAGGTTCATAAAATCCACATACCTTGTGTGTAGAAATCTTCCCCACACTGATCTTCACAAAATTCCAGATTCTCTCCAATTTCCAACCCCACATGAGTAGCACTTTTTATTTCTCCCAAGCATGCTCTTCGTCTTTTTCCTAAATATCTCGCACGTCCGGTTCTTCACCTGATTAATATTTAATAATGAAAAAAATAAAGCACGGTAACCTACTGGCTATTCATAAATATTTCAATTTAGGGCTTCAGAATTAGTAAAGTACCTAATTTCCAATTTTCGTTCAATTTTTATTTGTTGATTTAGATAACAACTAATTACACTTTTTCCTTAATTATATTATATTATTTAAAAAAACCCTTAATGAACTACTAAAATACCTTCTACTCTTTTAATGAAATAATGTAAATCTAGCAACTTATATCTAATGTAGTCCCAACTTTATCTCTAATTAAATTCTTAAGCCCCAAATAAGTTAGTTAAATTAATTAATATATTAAACTAATTAAGAAAAGACTAAATTACCTATAGGTCAACTCTAGATCATTATAGATATGACTATAAAATTATTGTAACTAGAGGGATTCCCTTCACCCATCATCATCATCATAAGCCAATTCCCATTAAAATTGGGTCGGTTAAAGGGATTCCCTTCACCCAAAAAAACAAAAAACAAATTGTTGGGGAAAGACTCTTCCCGGCAAGCAGAAAATTCATTCAAATATAATTTTAAATTATATTAAATATTTTATCTAGAAAATTAACTTAGATCCCAGTGTTGATTTGATTTTATCATTTAACCCGAGAAGGCCCCTTGGGAATCGTGACTAACAAAATACACAACTTTACAAAAAAGTTCTTCTTCACATTATTAAGATCCATTAATTAAAGGGGTGTAATTATCATAACAACTCAATTCCCTTACATTTAGAAGTTGAGCAGTTTTATAACTTTTCCCACTACATCTTTTCTCACGTGCAGTATTGCACATGCACCTTGCTAGTAGGATTTAAAAATATGAAAAAATGTTCTGTTGGAATATGGATCTAGGTAGATATGAATAATTTTTTACTTATCGAGAGCCCTAATTAATTGCCATCCATTGATTCCATTTCAACAATATAATTTCACAAAACTACATGCCAGTTAATTAAAAGCGTTCTCGCACCTCTCTTAGTGCATGTATGTCCCTGTGATAGCAAAGAAGAATAAAATAGAACTCGTATAAATAAATCAATGTGGTGTGGCATTATGCCTAAGAAGATAGAGCACAGAGGACAGAGAGAGAATAATTCACTATTCAAAGAAAGGTATATTAGAGAAAGTTACTAACCCTTTCCCGGTGGGTTTTAAGGCATAGGTTGAAATTGGCTAGTTTCTGGTTAATTTCATGAAGAAGAGTTGAGAAATTGGGAGAATATGAAGTCTACTGCCACATTGAAAACGTTTAATCAAGGCAGGACTGAGTTGTTAATTGTTAGGGTCTAACTGTGTAAAGAGTTCTTCATGTATACCTTACCATTTCAAGCATCATCATGCAGCATGTGTATCTGCATTTCTAGTTCTACTACCAGACCCCATGCCACGGTATTGAAATTCCTTCATGGGCACAAGTCCACAGGAAAGTTTTGATAATATGTGGATTTGTGTAAGAGGCCCCAGATCCGTTACCATTTGATATTAAGCCCATGATTCAGCTGTTCTTTTTCATTGTTTTAAATGTGATAACCAGCCTTGGTCTTTGTTTTCCTTTTGTTGGATTCAGGTCTGGCCTACCCAAAGCAATGGATTTGAATAGGGTCCATTAGGCCTAGATTCTAAGCATAATATATCAGCTCTCAGGCCTGGGATGCATCAGAACCTTCAATGTGAGATTGATCATAGATCAGAGGACCAGAGCCTTAAGAAAGGATAAGCATTGCTTTTTTTTTTAGAATAATTTTAATTTTAATTTAAGTGTTAAAACAGTGATATGCTTATTAAAAACTTCAATAATAATTAAATTATCCAAAATATAATTGAGCAAAAGAGGGAGAAGAAAGTGGAATTGAACATACAGCAGAAGCCCACCACTTACCCCAATTATGACCATGTTTGTATAACACATCCATAGAATTTATGAATAAATGGTTCCCCTTCAATTGGGGTTTAGAAAAATTAAAGATGAAGTCCAGAAATCCTGCAACTCCCAATTAAATATAACAAGTGATTTTTATTAATTAAGTTATCATCCTCAGAGATGCATAAGTTGGTCTACTTAATTGGGTTGGCTTCTGTCCCTTGAAAAGAAATTGAATATCAACTTTATCCTTTTCTGCACTCTTAGTGAAAGACAGACAATCACCAGGACCCTCAGATTTCTATGATCCTAAATGTATATAAGTTGTTGTGGAAAAGATGCTTTTGGGTATAGGTCCACAAACATGTGTACCATTGCCTTTTCTTTTCTTTAATTTTTTTTCCCTTTTTCTAACAGAGTTAAAAGTTAAAAGTACTGGATGAAATTATACAGAGCATTGCCTATAACATAAAAGTCAATGTGTCATGTTTTTTTAGGAAACTTCTATAGCATATCAAATGGAGGAAGTTGAAAGTTTATTTTTATTAAAACTTAATTTAATTCCATTAACTCTTCAATTTGAGTTGAATACTTTCTGGGTTATTTTGTTTTTTTTAACATAATCCACCTACTTGTTGAGAAGAATTGCTGATTGGCCATTAGATCCAATTTAAACTATAGACTAATAATGTTAATCTTTGGATCAATCAGATTTTTGACACCGCGCATCCAATGGGCGCACGAGACTCACCAGTTAATGAGTAATAACCAAGAGTAATTAAGGTTGATTCGATTGAGAATAATGTTTATCAATGCATCACATACAAATTCTTAAATACTAACTAGCAGGGTGCCCTTGTAATACTGCACGTAGAGGAAGGGAACAGTTTGAAACTTTCCAGATTTTCAATGAATAGATGAAGTTTTGACTTTTTTTAACCCTGTATTAATGATGCATTTACAATAAACGATAAGGGCTTTTTGGGAAGGCATGCATAGTTTTAGCACGCTTCCCAAGGAGACTATTCTCGTTATATAATATAGAATAGATATAGATACTCAGTAAATTAATTAGTGAATTGGAATCACAAAACCCATAGTTTGTTCTCCATGGAAACTTTCACATAGGTCTTTGGGGGTACTTCAAGTTGTTTTATAAGAGAAACACATGAGATGCAGAGCCATAGTTATGAAACCAAAGCTTCTAAAGAAGCATAGATATTAAAAGCGAGCCTTCACCGAAAGCAACAGAACCAATACCCATAAAACAAAAGCAAAGGCTCTCACCTTCCTTTGCTTCTTCCAAATCTCAAAAAGGGAGATTTATTAGTTAGCTACTTGCACTAATAAATCACACTTTCAACACTTCCAAATCTAGTACCCTTTGCTTCAACTCACGCAAAGACCAAAACCATGAGTCTCAGGCTATCTTCCATGACAATCCTTCTCTGCATCTCTTTCATCCTCCTACCCTCCTCAGTCTCATCTCAGGCCTGCAAGACAACATGCGGCAACACTCCGGTCCAATACCCTTTCGGCACCGGACCAGGCTGCGGCGATCCCCGGTTCCAAAAGTACGTAACATGTGATGGACAGAAGCTCACCTTAACCACCCACACTGGTTGTTACCCCATAAACACCATAGATTACAACAACCAGTTCCTCTACATACAAGACCTAACCATGACTACTTGTTTTTCCACGCAGCCAAGTAAAGGCTTTGGATTAGACTGGGATGCACCGTTCTCATTCCTTGAAGACAACGTGTTTGCACTACTTGATTGCTCAACCATTTCTTCCCCTCTTTACAAATCAAAAAATGGTGGTAATGGCACTTATCTCCCTCTCTGTGACAATCAGGACTCATCCATTTGTAGTCTCTTGTATTCTTGTCTTCCAATCACCACACTTAACCTACCCATCTCAACATGTTGTGTATACACGCCGGTTGATCTGGGGCCAGCCTTTGAGATGGACTTGCAGAAGCTTCAATGCAATTCTTACGCCTCCATTTATAGCTTTAATGGCCAGGAATCTAACCCAGAAGCCTGGAAGTACGGAGTGGCTCTCAAGTACAAGTTTAGTGCCAAGAATGACTACCCAAGTGCTTGTAGCATCTGTGAAAGGAGTAATGGAGTGTGTGGGTACACCGAAGCTTACAATTCATTTGTATGCAACTGTGATGGTGGGTTTAATACTACAACAGATTGTTATTTTACGAATTCCTGGAACGATGGCGTGAGGCTTCTTCCTCTCTGGATTGGTAAGTGCAATTGTACAAGACAGTATCTTTGATCTCAGATGGTTTGTGTAGTAGTTTCTGAGTCGTGGATTGTTTGGTTTTGTTGCAGGAACATGGTTGATCTATTCTTTAGCCTGGTTTCTTGCTTGGGTGTTCTTGTAGATTGTGTAGATCCATGGATGCAATCTCGAACTTCAAAACAAACTACAAGGCCGAGATTCTTCGTTATTTCAACGATTACTCCAAAATGAAATTGAAGAAGTATTTTACTATTTTTTTTTGTTTTCATTTTCAACGTTAGTCACTTCAGTGAAAGGTTGATTGTTCTATGTACTTGAATTGGAATAAATAAGAACATGAAAATAGTTTCATCTTATATTACTACTAGAAAGCGAAGAGGCGTTTTACATTTTTGTTACTCACTTCTGTTTTTTATTCATTTGAAATCATATGCGATTTGGGCTACTTAAACAGCCTCTACTTTTTATTAAGTTAACTCTTACATCCATTTGTTAATTTCAGATGCATCAATTAAAATTTAAAACTAATTGCTTAATATTTTAATACCCAAAACGCCCTCAATTCTCTTTCAAATTTGCTATGATCTAGATTAAAGCTAGAATGTTAAATCTATAGAGAAGCTCTTTGATGGCCTGCAGCTTAAGAAATGGCATTTAGGCCATACCATCATGGCCATCCATTAAAATATTGAATTGGTCCTCTTTGAATTATTAGGTGATAATGGTATCAATGGCGATCCAGATAACAAGGAGAAATTGCAGTCCAGCTTGTAAAGTAGATCTAAAAATGAAAGCTTTTGGGATTATGAGGATTTAAGAATAAAATTAAATAGCTAGCTTTCCACTGGAATTGGGTTCCTTATTCTCTAATAAAAGCATTATTTAGTCCACTAAAAAAGAATCACTTTCATCATAGAGCTTTCTGTAACCTCACTTTCATCATAGAGCTTTCTTGCAACCCCCTTTTTTTATGTTATTATTATTTTTTTTTAATTGGAAACTTTCAACTTTTAAGTATAGTTTGATTCTTTTTCTTGAAGGTCAGTCTCATTATTTACCCTTGATTTGTGAAGAGGTTTTGAGTCAAATAGCCTTACTTTCAGGTACAATTTATTCTCTCCTATTTTAGGTAGGCAAGTCTTTCTCTCCAAGGCAAGTATCATTATGCGTTCTTGATTACTTTAAAAGTTTCAAGTGAAATATCTTGGACACGGGTTACTTGTAATCAAGACTCTCATGGTCCCTTGATAGAACCAATGGTTTAGTATTGATTTGGTTGGTAGGTAGGACAAGCAATATGACCAATTGAACATTAGCTCTATCTAGATCTCCAAATGTTGTTTTGTATTATTATGGAGGAGAGTTGCTTCATGTTAGTAGCCAACTAAAAGTTCGCAAATATAGTGAACAGAGAAATAAGATTCATGTTGCCAATACCAACCGGCAAACAGAGGAATAAGATTCTTCATGTCTTATCAAAAAAAGATTCATGTTGCCGACCCCAACTAGTTAGGATAAAGCGTTTGATTTATCAATCAATTGATCTCTCTCTCTTTCTCCTACTTAGACAAAAGAACAAAAATTCATATTAATTTCAACATTAAAACACAAAACTTGATCATCCCTTAATGTTCAACATTTCAAGGGTCTCAGTGTGACCTGAAAATAAATAATCCACCAATTCAAATTTCTATGCTTGGATCCTTTATTTCTTTAATTTTTTATACAAATAAAGGCACCATTGAATTCAACAGAAAATTGTGCACCAAACCAGTAGAAATTGATTTGACATCCAAATTACCTGCTGCATACAAGCTAGAGAGCAAATTGGTGTATAACAATGAAAATCCTGCATTTGCCTCTAATGGGTGTGCCACACCATGACTCCATATAAATAACCCACACAACTTAAACAACTAAATTCCTTAGGATAACTGCTGGAAGACCCAATAGGCCAATCAGAGATGAAGTCCATCAATCCATCTAGATGAGCGTGTGATCAACCCTATTCGAAGGACAAAAGGATATAAAGTACTGATTGGACGTACAAGTTACCGCCGGTGAAGGTGTGTCAAAAGCATAACTAACATAGAAGGGACAAGCATCCTTGAATAGCTTGGAATATGGAGTTGCTTTGCATCTCTCCGGGCAACTATAGGCATTTCTGCAACAGAAGACATCAAGATCAAAAGCCAAGCATGCGCTTTTGCAGGCTACGATCTCTTTCTTCTTATTCAAGACTAGGAGCTCCCGGGGGCAAATGCTGTTAGGGTTCTTTCTGCAACCACCAATAAAACAATTGGCTGTTGAGGGATGTGCGGAGACAGAAATCGGGAGGTTGTAACCGTCAACTAAGCTGACATCATAGGTACTTGGCTTGCCCCGCTTAAATGACACCTGAAAAAGTGTAACTGGGGGGAGGCCTATGCGCCCTCCACAGGCAACTCGACCACCACAGTCACCTGTCTCACAAGCAGGCTTGGAAGTGCCAGAGAAGTCGCATCCTGTTCTTGCCCAAAGTCGACCACTCCAGTCAAGGGGGGCTTGGATGCGTTTTGTCTGACCCGTGGGAAGGAAGAAGCCGCCATTCGCTATCACTGGATTGCCTGCATTGGGGGCAATCGCTGGCCAAATTGGAAAGGAGCATTTGTTGGTCACATAAAGAAATATATAATTTCCTTTTGCATGGCCTGAAACATCAATTTTAATCAAGATAATAGCTGAGTGATTCATTGTCAAATAATATATATAGAATTTTTAAGTAACACATCAGAATTACACATAATTTTTAACATATCTAGATGTAGTATTGCCAAAGAGAAAGGAAGAAAAACTAAAATAAAACCTGGCTTCCAACAAACTTGAACAAGCCAAAAATCACCACATACCAGATAAAATAAAGATCCAAATCAGGAACATAAATAATGTGGTAGAAATTTTGAGATGCTCCATTGTGATTGCTGTAAGAGAATGTAAGTAGAGACAGGGTATTTATAATTAGCAACAAAATACTTTACTTAGATTAGAATTTAAGCTTAAAGATGGGAAATCTTTGGAGACAAGACATGGTCAATTTTTCCTCTGTCATTTATCATCAGCGAAAGGAAAACAGATGGCAATTAGAAATTGATTGTTCAGGACACATTCATGACACAATTTACAAAAGAAAAGTACATATCTTAATACACTAAACAAAGTTTAATTATTAATTTTAGAAGAGAAAAATATCCAATAAATCCAATTTTATTATACTTAAATAATAAATTTCCAAGGACTTGTTACATAACCTTAAAGTAGCCAAATAATCATCTTCTTGACATACCTAAGCGTACATCTTTTGATTAGCTTCTGCAGAAACATTTATCATCTCGGTATATCAACTAAGCTCATGTAACCCCTCTACTTCAACAGGGGTGATGGTCATTGTAGTCAAGATATTTGTGTCTGAGCTATTGACTTAACCATGACATCCAGCAATGAAATATTTCTACTGTTTGTACTTAAAACAACAAAAGTGCCTCAGCAGTTGCACTATGCAGTCCAGTAGTTATTGGTTTAATTCAAGCATATATGATAGATATCCTCATAGAGAAGATGGACAGCCTGGAAATATTAATAACATCACAGTAACCTTTAGATGGCCTGTGTACGATTTCTAAGAGGAAAAATATTAATAAAATTGTTCTACTTAATAATAGGTGAATAATAAAAGATGCAGTTATAAAAAATAAAAAAAACATAAGACCGAATAAACAAGAAAAAGATGGGTGCAAACCTCCACCATCATCAAGGCCCATCTTCATTGCTCCAACAGAAAGCTCAGTCTTCTATACTCGAATCCAAACACATGCTGTCTGATGAAGATTAATACAAGTGTCGAAACCATAATATCTACGGATCAAATTGCCACGTTCAATTGTAACCCTGTCATGGAAGGATCCAATTTGTCCTCTTTCATTGGTGTCTTTAATGAGAGTTGGCCAGATATGAAGCAAACCAAACCAAATTTGAGAATGTTAGGTAATAGGAAGTCAATGCTAACCTAGTAATGTTATCCCACGAAAATTTAGAATTAAGAAATTCTTGGGGTCAATCAGAATGAGCTACCAGATTCTTGTCATCTCAGATCCATCAGCTTGAATTGCGATTCTCACCCCTCATGGTATCAAGCCTCATTATGCCATAATGGAAGTTTGTGGTTCATTATTGGTTTCACCTTCATCACTTGCCTATACCTATCATTTATTCCATCCTCAATATTTCTACGCAGTTCATCTGGCAAATCATCATGGCCTGCTGAATTCAGCGCATCACAGACCAACCTATATGTATATTCTCTTGGAATAGACCCTCCATCAACTAACTCAACTAGAAAATCGCGTGCCTCCATCACCCTGCCCAGTTCACAAAGAGCATGGATAATTGTAGTATAAGAACTGGAAGTGGGTATTCCATGATTCATTGACCTCATCCTACGCATCATATCAACAGCTTTATCAATCTCATTAACAGCACTGTAGTATCTAATAAAAGAATTATAAGTTACCCGATTGGGAAAACAACCTTTTTTAATCATATCATCAAACAGCTCCAAAGCTCTCTCTATTCGGTACGTCTTGCAACAACCATCAATCAAACAATTATAAGTCACGACGTCAGGAGCAAAACCCTTAAGAAGCATAATACGAAATAAATGGTTTGCTTCCCACAACCTCCTCCTAATGGCCTTCCTGCACCCGGTCCGCAAGCTGTGCTTACAATAAAAACTGATCAAAATTGTGTATGTAAATGTGTCAGGTGGACATCTAAAGCCTGGGAGCTCCATCTGCTCCAACAAAAATCTTGCCTTCTTAAAATTATCAACCCTACAAAGAGCAAAAATAATAGTATTATAAGCATGAATATCAGGCTTACAATGAAACTGCTTCATCCGGTAAAAGGCAGCTAATGCTTCATTAACAAGCCCTCTTCTCCAAGGACTTTTATCAAACGGGTAATGGTAACAGTAGTCACAAGGCCGTCTCTTCCACCAGCAGTCCTTCTCTTGAACATTTCTTTGAGAAATTCCCAAAGATGTTTCAATCTATTTCCCCTGGCCAAAACACAAGTCTTATTATTTGCCCTTGATTTGTTAAGAGGTTTTGAGTCAAATAGCCTTACTTTCCGGTACAATTTATTCTCTCTTTTTTTAGGTAGGCAAGTCTTTCTCTCCAAGGCAAGTATCATTATGCGTTCTTGATTACTTAAAAGTTTCAAGTGATTTAGCTTGGACACGGGTTACTTCTAATCAAGACTCTCATGGTCCCTTGATAGAACCAATGGTTTAGTATTGATGTGGTAGGTAGGACAAGCAATATGACCAATTGAACATTAGCTCTATCTACATCTCCAAATGTTGTTTTGTATTTATTATGGAGGAGAGTTGCTTCATGTTAGTAGCCAACTAAAAGTTCACAAATATAGTGAACAGAGAAATAAGATTCATGTTGCCGATCGCAACTAGCGAACAGAGGAATAAGATTCTTCATGTCTTATCAAAAAAAGATTCATGTTGCCAACCCCAACTAGTTACGATAAAGCGTTTGATTTATCAATCAATTGATCTCTCTCTCTCTCTCCTCCTTAGAACAAAAATTCATATTAATTTCGACCTTAAAATGCAAAACTTGATCATCCCTTAATGTTCAACATTTCAAGGGTCTCAGTGTGAGCTGAAAATAAATAATCCACCGCTTCAAATTTCTATGCTTGGATCTTTTATTTTTTTTTAGATAAATAAAAAAATAGTTCATATCAAGCAAATAAAGGCACTATTGCATTCAACAGAAAATTGTGCATCAAACCAGTAGAAATTGATTTGACACCCAAATTACCTGCATACAAGCTAGAGATCAAACTGATGTATAACAATGAAAATCCTGCATTTGCCTCCAATGGGTGCCACACCATGACTCCATATAAATAACCCATGCAATTCATTCACACAACTTAAACAACTAAATTCCTAGGATAACTGCTGGAAGACCCAATAGGCCAATCAGAGATGAAGTCCATCAATCCATCTTGATGGGCGTGTGATCAACCCTATTCGAAGGACAAAAGGATATAAAGTACTGATTGGACATACAAGTTACCGCCGGTGAAGGTGTGTCAAAAGCATAACTGGAATAGGAGGGACAAGCATCCTTGAATAGCCTGGAATACGTAGTTGCTTTGCATCTATCCGGGCTACCATAGGCATTTCTGCAACAGAAGACATCAAGATCAAAAGCCAAGCATGCGCTTTTGCAGGCTACGACCTCTCTCTCCTTATTCAAGACTAGGAGCTCCCGGGGGCACATGCTGTTAGGGTTCTTTCTGCAACCACCAATAAAACAGTTGGCTGTTGAGGGATGTGCGGAGACAGAAATCGGGAGGTTGTAACCGTCAACTAAGCTGACATCATAGGTACTTGGCTTGCCCCGCTTAAATGACACCTGCAAAAGTGTAACTGGTGGGAGGCCTATGCTCCCTCCACAGGCAAATCGACCACCACAGTCACCTGTCTCACAAGCAGGCTTGGAAGTGCCAGTGAAGTCGCATCCTGTTCTTGCCCAAAGTCGTCCACTCCAGTCAAGGGGGGCTTCGATGTGTTTTGTCTGACCCATGGCAAGGAAGAAGCCGCCATTAGCTATCACTGGATTGCCTGCATTGGGGGCAGTCGCTGGCCAAATTGGAAAGGAGCATTCATTGGTCACATAAAGAGATATATTTCCTTTTGCATGGCCTGAAACATCAATTTTAATCAAGATAATAGCTGAAGTGATTCATTATGAAATAAGACAGAATTTTTAAGTAACACATCAGAATTGCACATAATTTGTATTTTGTAACATATCTAGATATAGTATTGCCAAAGAGAAAGTAAGAAAGACTGAAAAAAAAAACTAGCTTCCAACAGACTTGAACAAGTCAAAATCACCACATACCAGATAAAATAAAGATCCAAATCAGGAACGGAAATAATGTGGTAGAAATTTTGAGATGCTCCATTGTGATTGCTGTCAGAGAATGTAAGTAGAGACAGGGTATTTATAATTAGCAACAAAAGACTTTACTTAGATTAGAGTTTAAGCTTCAAGATAGGAAATCTTTGGAGACAAGACATGGTCAATTTTTCCTCTGTCATTTATCATCAGCAAAAAGAAAACAGATGGCAAATAGATATTGGTCGTTCAGGACACATTCATGATACAAGTTACATAAGAAAAGTACATATCTTAATAGATTAAACAAAGTTGAATTACTTTAGAAGAGAAAAATATCCAATAAATCCAATTTTATAATACTTAAATAATATATTTCCGAGGACTTGTTCCATAACCTTAAAGTAGCCAAATAATCATCTTCTTGACATACCTAAGAGTACATCTTTTGATTAGCTTCTGCAGACTTAAATAATATATTTCCGAGGACTTGTTAGATAACCTTAAAGTAGCCAAATAATCATCTACTTGACATACCTAAGCATGCATCTTTTGATTAGCTTCTGCAGAAACATTTATCATCTTGTTATATAAACTAAGCTCATGTAACCTCTCTACATCAACAGGGGTGATGGTCATTGTAGTCAAGATAATTGTGTCTGAGCTCTTGACTTAACCATGAAATTCAGCAATGAAATATTTCTACTGTTTGTACTTAAAACAACAAAAGTGCCCCAGCAGTTGCAGCATGCAGTTCAGTAGTTATTGGTTTAATTCAAGCTTACATGACAGATATCCTCGTATAGAAGATGGACAGCCTAGAAATAGTAATAACAATACAAACATCACAGTGACCACTAGATGGCATGTGTATGAGATAAGAGGAAAAATATTAATAAAATTATTCTACTTAATAATAGGTGAATAATAGAAGATGCAGTTATAAAAATACGTAAAACCAAATAAACAAGAAAAAGATGGGTGCAAACCTCCACCATCATCAAGGCTCATCTTCATTTCTCCAACTGGAAGCTCAGTCTTCTATACTCAAATACAAACACATGCTGTCCGATGAAGATTAATACAAGTGTAGAAACCATAATATCTACAGATAAAATTGCCATGCTCAATTGTGACCCTGTCATGGAAGGATCCAATTCGTCCTCTTTCATTGGTGTATCTAATGAGAGTTGGCCAGATATGAAGCAAACCAAACCAAATTTAAGAGTGTTAGGTAATAGGAAGTCAACGCTAACCTAGTAACGTTATCTCATGAAAATTTAGAATTAAGAAATTCAACCAGAATGAGCTACCAGATTCTTTTCATCTCAGATCCATCAGCTTGAATTACGATTCTCACCCCTCATGGTATCAAGCCTCACTATGTCATAACGGAAGTTGGTGGTTCATTATTGGTTTCACCTTCATCACTTTCCTATACCTATCATTTATTCCATCGTCAATATTTCTACGCAATTCATCTGGCAAATCATCATGGCCTGCTGAATTCAGCGCATCACAGACCAACCTATATGTATATTCTCTGGGAATAGACCCTCCATCAACTAACTCAACTAGAAAATCGCGTGCCTCCATCACCCTGCCCACTTCACAAAGAGCATGTATAATTGGAGTATAAGAACTGGAAGTGGGTACTCCATGATTCATCGATCTCATCCTACGCATCATATCAACAGCTTTATCAATCTCATTAACAGCACTGTAGTATCTAATAAAAGAATTATAAGTTACCCGATTGGGAAAACAACCTTTTTTAATCATATCATCAAACAGCTCCAAAGCTCTCTCTATTCGGTACGTCTTGCAACAACCATCAATCAAACAATTATAAGTCACGACGTCAGGAGCAAAACCCTTAAAAAGCATAATACGAAATAAATGGTTTGCTTCCCACAACCTCCTCCTAATGGCCTTCCTGCACCCGGTCTGCAAGCTGTGCTTACAATAAGAACTGATCAAAATTGTGTATGTAAATGTGTCAGGTGGACATCTAAAGCCTGGGAGCTCCATCTGCTCCAACAAAAATCTTGCCTTCTTAAAATTACCAACTCGGCAAAGAGCAAAAATAATAGTATTATAAGAATGGACATCTGGCTTACAGTGAAACTGCTTCATCCGGTAAAAGGCAGCTAATGCTTCATTAACCAGTCCCACTTCTCCAAGAACTTTTATCAAACGGGTAATGGTGACAGTAGTCACAAGGCCGTCTCTTCCACCAGCAGTCCCTCTCTTGGACATTTCTTTGAGAAATTCCCAAAGACCTTTCAATCTATTTCCCCTGGCCAAAACACAAGCCATCTCTCCGCAGGTAGATTCGTTGTGAGTAAAGCCAAATTGGGATTCAACCCAGTAGTAGAACTCTAAAGCCTTGTCTAGTCCTAATTTGACCTTCATGGGGTCTCTGTAGGCTGCGGGGCCAAGAACTAGAACACCATTGCGAAAATTATCGGATTCCCGTCGAAGGTTTCTCTGTTTTAGAGGTGCCCTGTGCCTGAACCCCTTTTGACGCCCAATGGATCTAGAAGATTGGAAAAAGAATCTGGGTATGGATCTCAAGACGTCACACACCGAATCAACAGTCCATGGACTCTGACCAGACGTGGTGGGGGTTGAAGCAGCGAGGCAAGTGTCGAAGGGTCGATTTTGGAGTATAGCGACCATTATCTGATTCATTAAAGAAAAACACGGAGTTTTGGGAGATTTTGGTGAGGCAATGTTTGGAAGGGAAGAGGGATATGGATTTCCTTGACAAAAGGAGAAGAGACGAATTTGTTGGTGAGAAAAGGAGAATACAAGTGCGAGATTTTCAATTTTTCTTGATGACATTCTTCTTAGTGTGTACATAGAGACTGCCATATCTTAAGTTTTAATGGAGTTCTTAGGCGTCACCGGTCACTCCGAAAATATAATTGGAATTTCGAACAGAGAGAGAGAGCGGAAGTGCAGAGATGAAATGGGAGTTCAAAGTGCGTTTTATGGTACCCCTAACGGGCTTCCATTTTTCCATTTGGGCATGCTCGTGTTTAGCAGTCTAAACAAACACGGCCTGCGCTACTTCTCATTGGACTCCGCTCAACCCAACAACCATGTACATGGCCTGAAGTTTTATAAAACTGGGTTAATACCAAGTATTTTTGTATTGTTTGGTCAGTGTATATCTCATCTACATGTATCTCAGTCATCTGAAACCGTAAGCCATACACAGAGATCTGTTTTCCTCTTGCTTGGATCTCAAAAAAGAATGATGTATTCGCTTTCGTATACTGCTATAGCTACACCATAGATTACAGGACTTTTAAACATTTCTCTTCACCTCTTAACCATAGATTACAGGCGGCATTGTGCAGTAAACATTTCTCTGCACCAAAATCCCAGTAAAGCCAAACCTATCCTCCTATAATCCTCTCAACATCGAACAAAAACAAGAAAAAAATAATAATGAATGAATTGAAAAATCTACGGAATATACAGAAGGCGATCCTATGGCTGCGAAAATTGCTTTTTCTTTCCCTTTTTTTTTTTCGGGTTTTTGTGTATATCCAAGGTTCTTTGCGTTTCTGAACTTCATGATTGGCGTCATCTCATGTTGCAGCACTGGGGTCTTCCCTGCTGCAGTAATTTAGCCCACAAGCAGATCATCTGCCTGGGAGACTGGTAATGAGCTGTAACATAATCTTGGATGCACCCAAACTGGCAGAACTTCAAGCTGTGTGAGTACTCCACTGATCTTGACTTGTTGAACTGCTCCACCCACATGCCCATGCTAACATCTTCCATCTTGAATAACTACATTAAATGGAAACTAGATCAATTAAACTTATAGCGAACAACCTCCCATTTTATCATCTGGGAGAACTAGACTTCATTGGATACAAACAAACACAGGCAACAGCACATTATGCAACTTACTCTTAACCGGTGCTTCTCAAACTCTGATACAATGAAGTTTGCAATGTCAGATGACACAATGTAACCCGGTCCATTTGCATAGGGTGGATAAACCTCTTCTGGCCATTCCTGAAATCATTCACAAGAGCAAAGGATGGTAATCAACTACCAAGATAATGAAACAATCTTTAAAGGCTACCAAATAACAGATTACCAAAACAATACAATTTTATGCTATGCATACTAGGACACGTAGGATTGGGGGAGTTAAGAAAACTGCTATGCTATGCATACTAGGACAATTCACGGAATGGTCATTCACCACTTGCCCATTTCATGAGCAACATAGGCAAAATTTCAAAATTTCTCTCATAAAATGGGTGGAACAGGCAACACATTCCACCCGTGACGCCTATTTTTTTACCCAGAACTCATGGTTCACTGAAATTAAGTGGTTTTGGTGCTGCATTCTACAGGCACGGGTGAAATTTAGCTGAAATTGCATTCCTTAGACTTGCTGAAGAAAATAAACACACCCAATCCCAGCTACTTTGATTTTGTCATATACCTTTTAGCAGCAGAAAAATTAAACAGAAGCTTTATAAGGAGGAGAGAAGAAGAAGAATGGGCGTGAGGACCTGAGGGGTGTAGGAGAGCTAAAGGAGTGTGCAAATTACACTAGTTTTCAAAACATAGTTTTAACTGAGTTGTAACGGCCGGTTAAACTTGGTACTGGTCTGTACTGGTACCACTAAGTAGTGGTACAACTCAGTACCAGTCAAGGTCAGTAACATGAACAGTAATGTATTTTGAAACGTTGTTTCAACATATAAACTAAAATCAGTATTATCCTAGAAAAATTCATGTGGTCCTTTATGTGGCGTCCTGATTCACTGATGGGTAGTTATTATTGTTTAAACTCCAGAACAGAGAAGTGACATCCCAAAAACAAAAGATTTCCTTCTATATTTACTATAAATAAAACTACCCAGGCAGAAGGCCTACAGAGAGTAATACCACAGGCAAAGACCAGAGCAGTAGTTTAAGCAGCAGTCCCTTTCTCTCAGGGTGTGCACAAGAAGAACAGCAACATTAGAAATGCAAACCAGACTGGTAGAATTAATTTGAAATGAAGAAATCCAAAAAATACATTTTAGAAAAAAGGGCATTAGCAGAAACAAGACAACTGGTCATCAAGGCATCAAAAGCAAAAATTAATCCATACCTCATATGTCACTGCCCATTTGCCATAGCGCAAAGGCTGGTGGTAGTAGTTAATATTTCCCACATACAGACTCCTATTGGCTGGAACTTTCTTTGCTTCCTTGATCACAGCATCCACCCTCACAAAAGTGTCATCATCACACTTCATAATATACTTTGCAGCCACCGTGCGTACCTGCAAATAAGGAGCACAGAGGTGAATAAACTCTACAATGAAAAGAAAGAAAGCATAAAAAGGGAAACAAATAAATTGTGGACAAACAAGTTATCCCAACACTCACCCCATATTCACAGATGGCGACTGTCTTCAAAACAACAAGATCATAGTTATCCATGTAGGGCACTACAACGATATCACCAAAGAACTCTGCTTCTTTCTTTAGCTCTACATTTACTTCCTTTCTTCCATGCTGTCCCGACATCAATAATAGAATATTAAACTTTTCACATTGAAATTCGTATGTAAATTGGTTTCTACAGGAAGTGGCATTAGCCATGGATCATACCAGTGCTACAAAGAATCGAGCCACCGCATTTGAAGATGTAACCAGCTTATGCTGCATCCAGGACTTCCTCACAGCCATCCTCTCAGCAAAATGGTTACCAGCAGAAAGGATACCAATGAAAAGTTCCACAGGTCCATCAGGAAGAGGTGGGGCCTGCCACTTATTCAACATCTCAAGACTCCTCTGTGGACCAAAACTTGGATGTGACATCGGAAGAGAAGCAGCAAATATGGAATGGACATCGACGTCTCCAATCAGGGACAGGCCAGTGGCATCCTCAAGAACAAAACCCTGTCATTATTAATGTGATTTTAGACATAGTCCACATAATCAGTAGCCAAGGAGGTTTAACAAGAGTACTCACAGTCCGATAAGGAAAAGAGGTGACATGTCTCCCATCAACATTGATATGATAACCTTCAAAACCAGCACTAAGGGTAAGAACAAACAACTTGTCCTCAGCAAAAGGATACGGCCAGTCAACTGTCACTTCCTTAGTTCTGCCTATCAGCCGGTTCAACCACCATGTAGCCTTCGATTCCTCTAAATGATCATTGTCATCACGAATCCACTTCTCACACTTTACCTGTCCATCAACTGAATAAAGCCCAAGGAGTTACAAAGGTTTGTTAGATTTTCCCTTTAAGGAAAATGATTGACGAGATCTAAAACAAAAAGAGCCAATTTCAAAAAATTTATAATTTCCCATCTGGATTCCTTTTGCCAAAGTTCTTCATTTCTATTTGGCTATAAGATAACAGCATCTTCTCCCTCTAGAGCAATGCAGTGAAAGTAGTTTAAAGAACCATAGAAGAACAAAAAAATCAGCAAAACTCAAACCTCTCCACGTAAGGTGTTAATGGTTTCAATTTCAAGCTACAGGTACTTTTTTAAACATAAAATCCATGTGAATTATGAAACCTTTACCTAACAACCAAACAATGAAGAAGGCAACAATCACAAGTACAACATAAGTCATTTCTAAACGAGATGGCCCCATTTAAGTTGAACCCTGCTGATCCTCCTCTTCGATCATCAGAAACAATAAAAGCTGAAAATTTTGACAAATATGACTTCCTACATCAGGTCAACTCCTATGTACCAAATTCTACAGCGAAAATATAGAACAGTAGAACAAATGCAACAGTGTTAGATAATCGGAGAAGTTCATTAAACTCACATACCAGTTTCCTCGTCAGCCTTAGATTTCCATCCTTCGCACCTGAGAGCCGATCCCCATTGCATCCTGTAACACGTGTTCTGCTCGATGACAGGCTTCCCACTCCAGTCCCCCTTCAACCGCGGATTGAAGTGAAGGATCCTAGGTGGATCCTCTCCATCAACCGTCTTCAGGCCCTGTAACTCCATCATGAACTGCGATACCATGATTGAGGGAACACCATCTTTCAAAAGAGATATCCTGGGGTCGTATTCTGGGTGAGCCAGATTGGGTTTCCCCACAAGCGTAATGTGAGAGCCCAGCGTCAGTCCACAAGGAAGCACCATGACCTTCCCACGGTCTCGAAATTCAGACCCAGAAAGAGAAATAGAATTTGGGCAGGACTCAGACCGATTATCTGCCTTCTTCTCCATATCAATTCGGACTTTCCCAGACTCAAGCTCTTCCCAAAGTTTCTTCCCCATTTTCCATGCATCCTTGGCGGAAATATGGAGCTCAGAAAACGCACCTTCACGGCTACTATTCAATGTGGTCTCCTGAAAGATCAAACCTGACAAGGTCTTGTACTCCTCCATCCGTCTCTCGGGATTTCGTTGTTGCGGTTGTTGAAACGTACCCTGAGAAACATTCAAAGGATCCTTTGAAGGTCGAACCGGGGCTTCTTTCTCCTCCAGGTCCTCTTCGCTCTCAAGTATAACAGAACGAGGCAACGCGTCGTTGAGGAACCCATTGAAATCCTCTCCAGATACAGCACTGAAGCCTCTTCTAAACACAAAAGGGATTTCTACGCTTACCAATAACAAATACAGAAACCCCACACCGATCAACATCTGAATCGATCTCTGCCGACTCAAAGACACGAACGTGTCTAACTTCCCTCTCCTCATCTCGGCTTCAACCACCACAAAAACCCCAAAACTAACTGAATCTCTAAAGATTTCTTTTCGTAAACGAGAGAAAGCAGGTTCTTATAAAGGAGAAAAACCTAACCCTAACCCTAGATCGGAGAGTACAAGTAAAGGAAGAAACGTTATTTCAACATATCAAAAGAGTAATGAGAAATTAAAAGGAGACAGTGAAAGAAAGCCGTTTTAAAGTCATCAGCTTTCATGCATGAAGGGATTTCCAGCTTAAAATTGTTGAAAGTAGAAAGAGAATGAAGCAACCGACGCTTTGATTGCTTTTTGCTGGCTTTACAGATCTTTTTCGATAGTTTTATTCAAGCTTTTTCGGGAATTGATGATGGAGAAAAGAACTCCCATTACGGAGATTGTAGAGTCCGAGTTGAAGTGATATAAACTTGAAGTTCCCGCGGCCGACAAATTACTAAACATAACAGACAGGTGGATCACAAAAATTGCACCACCATTGTTGCTTCTCTCCATCGGTGGACGTTTGTACTAGCTTCTTTATGAGCCTCGTTTCTGTTCGTCATCGAGTCTCTTGCACCCACAATGCTGAAATCCAAAAAAAAAAAAAGGAAAAATTACAGAATGGAAACGGTCCGGGTTGACCCAAATCAACTCGGGTTCGACCAGATCGAGTCTAAACTACTTATTGCCACATAATGCTTAACATAATTAATGTCCCTTTTTATGGAAGTATATATCAGATGGTCTTCGAGGTGGTTACCAAAAAAAAAAAAACAGATGGTCTTCGAGGGATAGTCAGCCCAGATATTTGGCCAGCTTGTTAGTCAGATTGTAAAGCTTCAACAGAATACTAATTTATAGAGATCAAATCAAGCTAGGGTGGGAATAGTTCATCTCCAATCCACGTTCAATGGAGTACACCTGAAGGTAACTTCCTTAAAATCAATTTTGATGGTGCTTTTCGTAGGAGTACTTCAAAGGATACTGGAATTGGAGTGATTGTACGAGATTCTAATGGGAATTTTAGAGGAGCAATTGCATCAAGATGTATGGCTATTTCGGCAATCCAAGCAAAGGCAATGGCGGCCTTAGAGGGTGTGAGATTTGCAGCATCACAAGGAGCTACTCATGTAACATTGGAAGGTGATTCTCTAACAATGGTGAAGCTGTTAAAGTCTGAGCAAAACAGTTATCCCTAGCAAATCTCAGCTATAGTTGAGGAAGTTAAAATTTTATTTTCAAAATTCCAGATTGTGTTAGTGTTACATACATTCAGGGAAGGAAATTGTATAGCTAATATTTTGTTGGCTAATTTAGCTATTGATAACTATTCCTGCACGCTCCATGACAAGGCTATAGACTCTCTCGCAAATTTTACTCTAGACAATTTTTCTTGTTTTTTGGTAGATTTTCTTCCTACTCATTTTGATAGCATTCTGAAGTAAAACTTTACAATCAAACAACCAATCCTCTAGGTAATATTCATTCTTATTTTATTCGATATAATAGATAGTTAGCCCTTAGAGCACTTTCAAATAGGGCTGTAAACGTGTCAGATTTGGACCAGATCCACCACGATCTGAATTCAAATCTAATTAAGTTATAGGATATCTAAATCTGATTAAATATCCGACGAATCCTTCACATTTGTTACTGTACCCGACTCCGAATATAGTTATAAAATCCGTATTCGAATCCGATTATCCGATAAAATATTTAAATTTGATAAATCCAATTAAATAGGCTTTGTTTACTATAATTATACTGCATAACACTTTAAATAATTTTAAACTCTATATCTTAAGGTCACGTTTACGATGATATATATATATATTATTTTAAAAGAAGAATATTAAAATTACTTAATCATCCTTATACATTTGAAAAAATTATAGATATATATGTAATTTAATCAAACTTGGATATTAATCGGGCGAATATGACCCTAATCCCATTCCGAATCTGATTGTAAACTGATCCTATTTTCATATCCAAATCCAATGCAATGTACATTTTTTTGGTGAAAAACCCAATTATATCGAAAACAGACAATAAACGGATCATAATACGACCCTTTTACAGCTACAGTTCCAACAAAATGTCTATTTTAACCCAAACTTAGGCTTTGGAAAAGGCATTATAGTTCTATACGAGTAATAGTACGGGTGCAAATTGGTTTGGTTTGGTCCAGGTTGGTGTCTGACCAAAAAACCAAACCAAACTCAGTGCAAATAGAATTGAACCAAATTTAAGAATTAACATCTCCAACCTGAAAACCAATTGAAACTAAATCAGAAACCCTAAAACTAAGCCAACTCAACCCAACCCAAATTATGAATTTGGTTTAGTTTACATTCACCGGTACATAATCATATTCACGTGAGAAATAAATGGGCGTAAAATAAATTGAAATGACAAAGAAAAGAAAACCAATAGTAAAATACTATCTAATAAGCTAATATTTAATCTCAATGAAAATATGCAATTACTTATTATTTAAATCATAAGAAACAAGCTGTTTTCTTCCTCTCTCTCTTTTTCTTCTTTTTTTTTTTTCCAGGTCTATAAATAAGTTGTTTTCTTCAAGCTAATATTTAGCCTAAATTTTTTTAAAGAGAAACAATTAATAATATAGTTATTATAGTTTTTAAATAGACCGTTGGAAGTAAGTGGGGGCACATAAACGAGCCTTTGGAGGTGGTTTCGACCGTTGGAATATCTGTATTCCTATTATTTTTTAAAATTTATAAGAAAACAAAACTAAAGACAAGGCATCAACGTGGCAAAGGTCGCTGTACATTGGGATATTCGTTAATAATTATTTTATAATGTTAAAGATACCAGTTCATTATCGATTCTTTTGAACAATATTTTTTAATTTAATTGAATGCTTTCATGTCGCTTTCGTCCTTTGATTGGTCGTTAAGTACAAGAAATAGAATAATCCCTCCGAACGGATCCATGACTCCTAATTTGGGAACGAAATTGTCTATGGCCTTGGTGCGGCTTTTCCTATACAATCAAATACCCAGAGATGCCACGTGGTTATTACTTATTAACATGAAACGCACGGTTGCGTACCCCGTTTTAATAGGTGAACCCATGCCCAAACAAAATCCCAGCTCACGGTACAAAATCCAAGCCGACGGTACCACAAAACATATATATATATATATGTATTTTTTGGTGAATACCACAAAACATATTTATAGTGGAACTTATTTTGGAAGGTGATTCTCTCACTGTTATTAAACTCTTAGCCAGAAAGAATGCAACCTATCCATGGAGGATTCAGGATGTTTTATCACAAGTTCGTCAGTTATGTGCAAGGTTCAGAATGATCATCTTTTCACATCGTTGTAGAGAAGGGAATCAAGTTGCAGACCTTATAGCAAACTTTGCGATTGAAGAATTTTCATGTACTTGGCTAAAATTCCCCCTTCATGTATTCTGTTTCAGCTTCGGGTTGTTGCCCAGAATGTACCTTTTTTGAGATTCTAATGAAGGTAACCACCCAAAAAAAATATATTCATAGTGGAACTGTTCAACACATGCGATTATTATCTTGTATTCGTAGGTGCCCGTGCAAAGTTATAATAGATTTGTTTGTCCTCCTCTATTTGAGTTTTGAGGGGTTGCTTTCTATCATTGTTATCGCCATCTCTTTCCTCAACAACAACGACATATGTGAAGCCATTTCCAATGTCACCTTTTGTACGTCGCAATCAACAGTTCACATCCTATATGATCTTTATCTATAGCCTTATGTGTAGCTTTTCAATGAGAATGGTTGATGGCATCACCGTGTGCACCCCCCTGTGGCGGAACCAAGACTCCAAATCTGAGGGGGCAAAAAAAATTTTCAATTAACACTTCTCATGAAATATAGAAATTTTAATGAGTTAGGGAGGCAAACCAAAAATTTTAGAGAGGGCAAAACATAAATTTCAATTAAAACATATATGAAAAAATATATTTTAAATTAAAAAATAAAATTTTAGGGGGGGCAATTGCCCCCTCTAGCTCTAAGGTGGTTCCGCCACTGTGCACCCCTAGACATACATAGATAATTAAAAACTAATTAAATACATTGTCATCATAGATAGGGTTGCTAAACGGGTCGGCTCGACATAGCCCGTCCGTTTAGCATGTGCCT